>JAOTQM010000432.1:2537500-3137500 GCA_026939265.1 Oreonectes daqikongensis
TAGGTCGTGTGTGTATAAGAATGACCAGGCTGTGAAGGAGAACCCCACCAAGTCCCTGCAGGAAGAAGAACCTTGTCCTCGTTTTGCTCACCAACTAGTCTACGATGAGTTGCACAAGGTAACATTACTTTACAGGTTTACAATTCTATATTATGCAAATGCTTTTATCAAGAATCCAGCAGGTGTTTAGACCTGTTATTGCGTGACCGCAGGTGTTTAGACCTGTTATTGCGTGACCGCAGGTGTTTAGACCTGTTATTGCGTGACCGCTGGTGTTTAGACCTGTTATTGCGTGACCGCTGGTGTTTAGACCTGTTATTGCGTGACCGCAGGTGTTTAGACCTGTTATTGCGTGACCGCTGGTGTTTAGACCTGTTATTGCGTGACCGCTGGTGTTTAGACCTGTTATTGCGTGACCGCTGGTGTTTAGACCTGTTATTGCGTGACCGCTGGTGTTTAGACCTGTTATTGCGTGACCGCAGGTGTTTAGACCTGTTATTGCGTGACCGCTGGTGTTTAGACCTGTTATTGCGTGACCGCAGGTGTTTAGACCTGTTATTGCGTGACCGCAGGTGTTTAGACCTGTTATTGCGTGACCGCAGGTGTTAATAACTTTCATTGCAAACCTGTTATTATATACGTTTGTGTTTCACATTAATTCACGTTACACTTTCACATATTAACAGTGTTAAAAGTTTTTATTATAGTGACAAAACCACAGAAAATACTCTGATGATTTGTTTACACAGGTGCATTACCTTTTTGGTGGAAATCCTGGAAAGTCCAGCTCTCCTAAAATGCGATTGGATGATTTCTGGTCCCTAAAGCTGTGCCGTCCTTCCAAAGAATACTTGCTTCGACACTGCAAATACCTTATTCGCAAATACAGGTACACACGTGCACACACAAGTTTAATTTTAGGTTTAGTTTAAGTCCCAAGATTTTTAATATTCTGAACCTCACGGTTCCAAAGTTTGATTGAAAATTTGACGACAGGAATAATGTTTACTGAATTGGAAAGTCTGCTCTGTCTCCGTTTGAAGCCAAATAAAACTAAAAGATGTGCTTTTTTCAGAATGGCGTTAAGAAAATTGTTTAGAAATCTGTTCCATGTTGAATTGTTTGTGCCAAACCTTTAAAGTTGAAGTGCATAGACAGTTTCTCTGATCTGTATGTAAACTATTAGGGCTCAGCTGTCATGTTATATAATTGCAGTGTTATGCAGCATTGCAGCTAGCGATTAAATTACATTAGTAGTTTTCCATTGGTGCCTTTGATTTTTGCTCTCTTGGTGCCCTCTAGTGGCTCTGTATGGTGGCTGTACTTCACTTCTAAATACTTTTTCTTGTTTTTTTAAGTTTTAATTTTATTTTATGCATAAGAACTCTTAGGGCATTTAATGTTACAATATGTACTTACTGCTTGTCTATGTGTGTGTTTGTGTAGGTTTGAGGAGAAGGCACAGACCGAGCCGTTGAATGCACTCAAGTACCTACAGAATGATTTATCTCTTACTGTGGACCACTCTGATCCTGATGAGACTAAAGAGGTCAAAACTTGCCTGTGTCCAATCAGGATTCTCTCATTTCCATCTAGAATTTAGAACATACAGATTGTTTGAGCTTTTCATCAGTAACACTTTCTTGTTGTGCTTGTTTCCTGTAGTTTCAGCTCTTGCCCTCTGCTCTCTTTAAATCCAGCTCAGACTTCATTCCTCTTGGTAAGAGATCTAAAAAGGCCTCTTATCACTACTGTGCATTTGTCTTTTTTAAAATAGATGTTTAAAACAAATTGTGTTTTGTCCTGTTTGCTTGTTTTATGCACACAGGATTTTCAGACGTGGATCAGAGGTACGCCCAGCGCACGCAGCTCTTCGATACGCTCGTCAATTTCTTTCCTGACAATATGACCCCGCCCAAGGGTAACCTTGTTGACCTCATCACTTTGTAGCCACACCCACTGGTTAGACCACACCTTCTTTATAGTGCTCAGACTCCTCCCACCAAAAACAGAAGTTATTTTTCTAGATTTTCCACTTGAGGTGTGCCGTGCCCACCTACCTGTGTTTCTCTTCTAAAAATGTAATACCACTTTACAAATCACTGATTCTTATTTAAAATGCAGAAATATAATTCTTTACTCTGGAGTGCCAGGGTTGTGATTTATTTTGTTAAGATGTGTCAGGTTAAGGTTGAAATCTACATATCTGCCAAAATGCAATCTGACTTCCCTTTTATTTTATGCCGTGTTTAAATTTGTTTCATTTGAGTTTTCTCTCTGACAGAGTGAATTTGAACAGTTTACATTGTAAAAGGGGTGGATTTGATTGAACGATGCTTGATTTACAGGAGCTCATTACAGCATCATTCTTTTAAATCCAACATACGTCTAACATCTAACGTACGTGTGATAAGCCGGTCGAGGAAAGCGTCAGATCAGCTTCCGAGGTCCGTTCTGTCTAACTTTAGAAGTTCTTAATGGGATCCTCATTTTACATGTATATCAAATGGGAACCATTCTGATGCAATTGTCCACTCTTGATACATGATTTAATATTCTGGCTTCTACGTAAACCTGCTGCTGCTATTGGATGCTGTCAATGTGTCAACTTTTTAATAGTAGACATTAAATTCCTTTACTATGAAGTTATCCACAAACCTTAAAGTAATATATAAACACGTTTAGAGTAAATGTGTCCTACACACATTTGGATGCATAAGAAATGTTTTCCTGTGTGTGCGTGCGTGTGTGTGCGTGTAGAAGGGCAAATAGTGGTTGCAGGTGGTCAGTTGCTGTCTGTTGTTTTGAGTGCATTAAAATGAAATGCATTAATTTCACCGTTCAACATTTATCTTGTACTTAACATCACGATTGTATACATTTGCAAATGGATTGGTGACCACGATATTGTAAAGAAAAAAATTTGAAGAAGTGGATGAAATTTATTCCATTGAGTTCTATAGAAGTGTAGATTGCTGATTGTTTTGACTATGTGTCTACATGTGGCTGCTTTTATCTGAAATTAATGTCCATTTCATACTGCATAGACTCTTCAGCTTTTAGTGTGACACTTACTGGTACCAACTCCACCTTACTGGGACCACCGACGAGCCCTCTCACTATTTATTGTTAGAATGAATAATAATGTTTTTTGGTGAGCTTGAGCATGTGACCATGAATGTCTCGTTTCATCTCTCGTGTTTGTACGTGCCCTGCATTCCTTATGAACTTTGGGTTGTTTTGAATCCCAGACAGATAAAAAAAATATGTTGTGCTAGTCTTCCATATGTCTAAATGTGTGCTCGCATGTCCGGTCGGAAGTTTGTAAAAAACCCAAGTCATTTGTGCAACGTCAGTTTGACAGCAGTTTGTTTTGCTTGTCACGTGAAGTCATTGGATCGCTCGTAAATTTTCTGTAGTCTCGGCCTCACCCACGCGAAACCAAAGGCTCAAAGAGACCAATGAGGCAGTACGCTGTGCTCATTGTGTCAACCATCCCAACCTCCCTCAGTCATATTTCAGTCCCCTGAAATCCGTTTCGGGTTTAGTTCTGTTTCTGCACAGCGAGGCATTCTTGTGGGTATATTTTAACCCAACAGAGTGTGAAAGTTTGACACCTATGTGATTAAACCATTTGTGATTTATAGGGTTCATTAATGGTGTTTTGTTAAAAACTACGATATGGAATTAAACGGAGGATCGACATTTGCGAGAATAGTTGTTTGTTGCACTCAATGCCAAATACGTTTTTTGCTTTTGGTGTACATTTCTGCAGTGTCAGAGATGAAATAATATTTCTTTTCCTGTGTCCTGGAAATTTTCATCTCGACGGGGCGAGATGACCGCACTACACTGTGGCTCTCATGAATGTGTAGAACCTATTAAAGAACTGCATTGTATGTAATGTACATAAAGAATAAAGATTGTATTTTGTTCAAGTTTTTGTACAAAAACCCTTTTGTCTCGGTCTTCATTTGAACACAATTCTGTTTTAATTTTGTTGTGAAGGTCAGTGGTGTGACATGAGTTTCTTCAAATTCTGTGTAGTCACTTCATTGAGTGCATAATAATTCTGGAAAGTGACACAACAGTCTTCATTGGCATGAAAACACACTTTCTTAAAAAAAACTGTTTTATTTGTATAAGACATGGCCGTCCTCATCCGATGTGACAGAGATGCGGCTTCCAGTGTATCAGACCCCTGTTGTTTGCACACTTGAGCAAACTGACATAAAATACAGAATACATCTATAATTCAACCTAAATACTTTGGTGGAACAAGATCAGCTAAAATGAGGCAGCAGTGAGTCCCTTAAACTGAAAATAGGTATAGTGGATGCAAATACATGAGACAATGAATGTTTGGTGAGATCAACATTGACAATTAAATAAAACATCCAAAGACAAGAGGTGATCAATATACTATACTTAAAAAAACAAGACAACAATAAACAAAACACATCAACATTTCACACCTGTGAATAAACAATGATTTTGAGTTTGATTTAGTGTAAATGCAAAACGTTTTTAAATGTAAAAAATCATCTGCATATTTATGTACACAACTTATGTTGTCTCAAATATTTATGTGTTTGTAAGATGCAGATTCATATGCCTATAGTTTACCAGGACGATTCATCCTTTGGTCACAGTGTCATTTTTAATCGAACAAAAAACTGGTTGGGAGCATAAAACATTTACATTATATACACGCACCATGCATATTCCTTTTAAGACGTGCATTGCGTGCATTTTGAGAATTGTATGTTTTGGGCAGATTGTAAAGTGGCATCACGTCTTTCACAGAGGAGAAAGTCCCATAATGCATTGCAACAAGCACAGTGGAAAGTATACCTTTTGTATTTAAAGCTGAGAATTGTAATGTAATTGGAAATAATCAGCTGTGTTTCAGTGTGTTCACAACATTCCATGAGTCGGGCTGCTTACGAGTTGCTTTTTTATGTAGATGGCCTGAAAACGGTTTCATTAGGATGCAGAAGGCTCACTTGGTGAACTTTGATCTAGTGTGATAAACACAAAAGTAAAATACATAAAGATAAAGTTAAGGCACAAGAAAAAGCTACAAACTGTGCTTTGATCCATGCACGGAAGTCCCAGTTTTCCTTTTGATTTGTTGTCAACTGTAGAGCACAGTATATACATCAGCGCACCGTGAATCCATGGTTATTTAGGTCTTCTTTTTTTTTACAGCAATCTATGCCCTCCTTACATTTGGATTGACCACGGTTTACGTTAACTGCACGTTTTACTCTGCTGACAGCTCATGCGGTGTCATTACAAGTGAGTGTCTTCTTCATCTACTATGTCCTCTTTCAGCAGGTTGTCTATGGGCACGATCCAGCTGTCGTTGAACTCTCCGTTTAAAGACACTTTCTTCTCTTGCATCTCCGGCTGTACCTCCATCACCTCCAGCGTGGGATTGTCATGGTAACCGGTCTCCACCGTCTGTAGCTCTTCCGTCAGGTGTTGCTTCCGTAGTAAAGAAATGCATTTTGATGTTAGAATTCAAAATTATAATGTGGAAATGTTGCCAACTTTAATGGAGGATATTTACATAGAAGTCTTAAATGTACAGTATTGATTTTACAACAATTTATAATAGTGAGTAATATAAGCGAGTGAGATGTTTACCTGGTTCTTTCTGTAGGATCTGCGATGATACGTGCAGTACGCGGCAAAGCAGCACAGAATGAGCACCAATGCGCCGCATGAAGCCAGAATGGCGATCAGTGTGTCTGGTATCGTCTCTTTGATAGCATCCTCTTTCTGGAGAGAAAAGAAAAGGTCTGTGTGACAATAAACAACAAGAATTCATAATATTAGTGTGTTGAAATAGCCTTACGTGCTCTGTCTTCGCAGAGGGTTTGTAGTGTTCTTCAGCTATGTATCGGTCAGCTGTAAAGAGAAGACACAGTTTTCAGTTACTTTGTGTTTTTGTGAAACCAAAATAGCAAGTTGTTTAAGGTCTCTGACTGGGCTGGACATTACATTATTGGATCAACCGATTGAGTTTGGAGCGAGACTGTTTGTCTGATCTGATCAATGGCACATGAAGGGGCATGTTTGAAAATTATTGTGGAAACCAATTTTACCTTTAAATGTAGAAACAGTGAAACGTGAATGTAGAATGTATGTGTGGTTTCAATATGTTTGCAAAACAAAATTTTCCTCACCATCTATCTTTATGTTTGCAATTAATTGATTGCCTTGTATGGTAACGTTCACGGAGCATTTGCCATTCATCTTCTGACTGAGCGCCGTACAGGTTTTAAACAGGACATCCTTCTGTGTGAACAACATAAAAATAATATTTTAACAGTAGCTTTTCATGTTTTGGGTTTTGAGCACTTTTCTTTTTTCCCATTCCTCCCTTTGGTGGGAGGAGTGGAAAAATGTGCAAAGTTAATGGAGGCAGGACCTTTTTCTAGTAGGGCTATTTTCCACCTGATGAGAACATGAACTTTTTTTACAGTGTTTCCTGTCATCTCGGTGGAAATTGGAAACTGATTTTAAAGCAGTGGTTCTCAAACTGGGGTCCCTAACCAAAACAATTGATGTTCCAGCCTTGTATAACTGAATATGTTTTTGGTTTAATTAAAATTCTTTTAGGTTAAGATTATAGGTCTTTATTTGGTTCCATACACCAAGGCCTTACAATAAAAAAGCTTGAGAACCATTGTTCTAAATATTCTAATTTGTGTTGGGGTGACAGGAGTGTTAGAACATTTGTACTCTCACCTTACTGTTTTCGCTCAGATCAAAGTCCTACAGAAGAGAAAACAAAATCACAATGTCAGCATATGCAAAATAATTAAATAAAACTAAGAATCATCATCTAGATTTATTACACGAGTGAAGATTTTTGGAGTTTTAGCCTCTGTGTTGGCAGTAGAGATGAAGTTGTCATTAGTTTGATGTGGGGCTGTGGTCATTGGAATATTGGATGTTTGTGCTGCCAGGGTCTGTTGACTTGGAGAGACAGTAGGAACAGAATCTGGTGAAAATAAAAAACCTTTTAAAGGGATAGGTCACCTGAAAAAACTCATATTTTATTCACCTCCATGTCAGGCCTAGCTCATAGGTCGTCTTTTTTTGTAGATAGGATTGTAAAGTGTGAAGTGAAATGTACTAATAGCAGCCTTCCACATTATCTGTAGTACTCTTATGAGTAGTAGTACTGCTAATATTTCTTCAGAATTTCTAATTTTGTGTTCCACAGAAAAGGAGGTTGTATGAGTTTTTAACAACATAAGAATGAGTAAATGATGGCCATTAATAGACACACTGCAATATTACAAAAAAGATCTTACTTGAATTGGTAACAGTGTGACTTTTATTATCGGGATCCGCAGGATCGGTGTGCCGGTGTGGGTCATCAGGATTGGGATCGGATTGAGGGGGTGGGTCTACGGGATCGGATTGAGGGGGTGGGTCTACGGGATCGGATTGAGGGGGTGGGTCTCTGGGATCGGATTGAGGGGGTGGGTCTACGGGATCGGATTGAGGGGGTGGGTCTACGGGATCGGATTGAGGGGGTGGGTCTTCGGGATCGGATTGAGGGGGTGGGTCTTCGGGATCGGATTGAGGGGGTGGGTCTTCGGGATCGGATTGAGGGGGTGGGTCTTCGGGATCGGATTGAGGGGGTGGGTCTTCGGGATCGGATTGAGGGGGTGGGTCTACGGGATCGGATTGAGGGGGTGGGTCTTCGGGATCGGATTGAGGGGGTGGGTCTACGGGATCGGATTGAGGGGGTGAGTCTACGGGATCGGATTGAGGGGGTGGGTCTACGGGATCGGATTGAGGGGGTGGGTCTTCGGGATCGGATTGAGGGGGTGGGTCTTCGGGATCGGATTGAGGGGGTGGGTCTACGGGATCGGATTGAGGGGGTGGGTCTTCGGGATCGGATTGAGGGGGTGGGTCTACGGGATCGGATTGAGGGGGTGGGTCTGCGGGATCGGATTGAGGGGGTGGGTCTTCGGGATCGGATTGAGGGGGTGGGTCTTCGGGATCGGATTGAGGGGGTGGGTCTTCGGGATCGGATTGAGGGGGTGGGTCTTCGGGATCGGATTGAGGGGGTGGGTCTTCGGGATCGGATTGAGGGGGTGGGTCTTCGGGATCGGATTGAGGCGGTGGGTCTACGGGATCGGATTGAGGGGGTGAGTCTACGGGATCGGATTGAGGGGGTGGGTCTACGGGATCGGATTGAGGCGGTGGGTCTGCGGGATCGGTTTGACGGGGTGGGTCTGCGGGATCGGTTTGAAGGGGTAGGTCTGCGGGTTCGGTTTGAAGGGGTGGGTCTGCGGGATCGGTTTGAAGGGGTGGGTCTGCGGGATCGGTTTGAAGGGGTGGGTCTGCGGGATCGGTTTGAAGGGGTGGGTCTGCGGGATCGGTTTGAAGGGGTGGGTCTTCGGGATCGGTTTGAAGGGGTGGGTCTGCGGGATCAGATTGTGTGCTATGGAGGAGGGCACCTAGGAAGAATACAGAAAGTACCCGTTAAGAAAATATGTAATTACAATACACTTAGTTCATGTTTAGTTTCAAAGACATTATTAGTGATAGCCAGCTTGGCATATTTTACCTGAATTTAAGTTGGTGGTGTTAACCTGTTTCTCTTTATTTCTGCTTCCTGTAATGCTATTATTATGTCATCATGTCATACTTGAGTGGAAGCTTATCTTTATTTTTTAGTCAACTGGACAGAACACTCTACAATAACTTAGGAAGTAACACACCTAATGGGAGGAACCACAGATGCCAAACACAATAGTGTCCAATTTGTTTCATGGTCTCTGGAGAGTCCGAAGACAATAGACTTTCTTTAACTTATGCCTCCCGAGTTTATAATTTGTTTACGGACAGACCACTGGCTTTACTGTTCCATTGTGTTCAGCATCTGTTTAACTTCTATGTTATGCACAAGTAACAACTTCTGCTTGTGTGATTGTATAAGCCTTCAACCAGGACTCCTCAGTGGCCACCCAGGATGAAGATCTTGTAAATCTTGACCCAATAGGTTGTCACGGCAATCGGTAGTGGTTGTGGTAGCAACAGGGCATTGTTGTCATCTGGATTGGGGGGGGTAGTGACAAGAGACTGTTTATTTTAGTTGATTGGCCAATAGTTTCTTTTATTTGGTCTTCTGTACAATCCCCATCTTATCTCGCAGCCTTGTGTCTCAAAAAATATGCCCGTTGATAATCAGCACAGCTTCCTTTCACGGCCCCAGACCTGACTTTAGTACTAAGTCTATTTATTTAGACCATTGGTCCTTAATTTAAGATCTCTATAAATCACAAAGAAATTACTTGAAACTGCACCAGAAACTAAAGGTGGCCAAAGAAAAGCATTAGTATTGGAAGTAGACAGATAAGAGAAAGTATTTTGGTGTTAAATCGACCTTTGTTGACACGGCTGTCAGTAGAGGTCTGTTTATTTCTCACTGTCAGAGCTGCTGGTCCTAACACTATCAGTGTAAAGGGGGTTTTGACAAGATGCAGATGTTTTACCTGTGTGAATTAGATACTCAGCACTTATAGGAACCCCCCATGAAGGCACATAATCTAGAGGTGCCATTCCAGGAATGCCAGATAACAGGATTTCACCAAACTTTAAAACAGGGATTAGTCTCCACTTTAAAAGACTGATCAGATATGTTGTAAGTTGTAAGAGTTTGAATGATTCTTGTTCCCCCGTGTATGCATTTTCTGGGATTCACACTCGCGATTGTGAGCTATTGCCCTGCTAGAATACATATAAAAGGCAAAGAATTCCTTAAACCTTTGAACATTTTCTAAATCGAACTTATCCTCCAAAATCGCAGTAGATAATAAAGTTAAATTATAGTGTATTTAATTTCTGTAATATCTTCTGTAATATGCAGGATCTTTTGGGCCCCAAGCCTCTACTTCCTCATCCTCGACGAGTGGTGGTGTCCAGTAATTGGACAAGCCCATTGGCTCTTTGGGAGGGGGGTGTTGGAGGGGGTCCACCTTTTGGAGCGGAGTCACAACTAACCCCCTCTATAGAGGTGAGGTGAAGGACTGTGAATATAAAAATGCTCACAATGACTGAAAGACAGACAGCAGAAAGCAAGGAGGAGTTGAGAGGGCTGAAAAGAGGCCGGACGAGGTGACCAGGCATTTGTTTGCTTGACTCAAATGCATTCCTCACAACATATACTGCGGCTAGACTCACTTTGCAATTTCTTTATATTCAATTCATATGTTAATTGGATGGTAGTGTAATTGTTTTGTCATATCTGATATGGGATACTTTCATATATGTAAATGGGTGTCATATGTTCTTTATGGAACCATACAGCCTGATGATGAACCTTTATTTTTAAGCTGTTGAAAGTACATTAAATGACACGGTTTGCAGAGAGAGGAGCGGCCTGGGTTAGAGGTTGGATTAGGAGTGGATGGCCGTGGTGGTGCCAGTTGCAGAAGTTATAAACTGAGCAGAGTTAGGAGGGGAGGGAATGACAGAGGGGGCCATCTTAGGAATCTTAAGATATACCTCTCTCTCCTTTCGTTACACGCATAAAACGTTCTTCTGACTCTCCCACGTTAAAAACTGAATTACACCTCTCCTTAGTGCCAGTTAAGATTTAAGGAAAAAAATAGTCCTAATGGGTTCCAAAAGTGCTTTCTAGAGAATGAGATTATATCAAAATACTGCAAGTGGTTAATTACAGTTTACAGCGGCTATTTAAAAACAGCCGTCCAAACTTTCTGGAAATTCATCAACACAGGAAATAGATCAGCTCTGTTCAAGTCCTTTCTTCATGCTTTACAATACTCATCTACTCCTCCTTAAGTTCAAATCAATCCTTTATTATTTTATTTATTTAAATAAGAATTTTAGTTTTGGAGAGTTTTGGATCGCCCAGGCAAAAAAAACAAGAGTGATATGGAGAGAGAGAAGGAAAGGAAGTAATTGCCACCTTCCTTGGGAACATGTTGACGGAACACTTTCCTACCCATTGTTCTACACTTTTCCAAGACTTGTGAGAGACCCTGTCAGGCCGCATCTAAACCAGACTCACCAACAGATAACATTGTTGCAGTCAGTTTAGATTGGCTTGTTTAAAAGTCATGTCCTTTTCTGACAGTAGAAGTTTTCGTAAACAACGCATGAGGATGCTTTCAAATGTTATAAATGCTTAGGAAAAAACATGGCCTTATGTTTTATCGAATTCAACTACAATGAACATTAAGTCCAGTAAGCCTGTTATCTATACTATCACTACTGTTTTTCCATGGCATTTAAAAACAAAGTTCCCTCAGAAAAGGCTGACCCGGTCCGAAATGCTTCGGTCAAACAGAACAGGACAGTTTATCTAATGAGAGGACAAGCAGGTGCGCCACTGATAATTAAAGAATAACAGTCCTCCTCCACGCGTCTTAAGAGCTCAACACGCACTTTATTTGTTATGTGCCACTGTTTGTGATTTTAGCAAAGCAGCTGACAAAAATCTAGAGGCGCAGATGCTGTGTTCCCAGAACTCTTCAGGAGTATTTTGGCCACAATATCAACTCTTGCACCTGCAGTCAGTTACATTGAGATAGTTGCCATTGTTTTCGGCAGAATGGGAAACACTTTAACTGAATCTCAGTTATTTTTCTGTTTTTTCAACACAATGCATAACAGAAGAGTAGCTGATGTAGACTACATTTCAAGATTCAAGATTTTTATTTGTCACATACACAGCTATATAGAGAATATACAACTAGTAGTGAAATGTTAGTCAGATCAGCTCATAAGATTAGTGCAATTATTATAAAATACTAAACAAGGTCAACCAAATGTAAATAATATAAAGATAAAGGTAACATATAGTCAATAATAGAAACTAAACTGTAAATATTTACATAAACAAAGATGTGCAAAACAGGGATGTGCAAACAATTGTAACACAAGGTAGTTACTTAGCAGCAATGCAAAGAATGCAAAAAAGTAGTAGCATTACAAAAAATGGAGCAGTCAGTGCTGTGTGCAGGTATGTCTCTATGTTGGATGTACTAGAGTACAAGGAGTGCAGTATGATGTTAAGAGCCAGATGGCCTGGGGAAAGAAGCTACATTTAAACATGAATTCCAAAAAAGTAAATTGTTTTATAACGAAAATGACATTTAATATAAAATTAGCTTTCCCATAGCTCAGTGGTTAGATCGTGGCGCTAGCAATGCCAATGTCATAGGTTCGGGATTGCACATAGAAACGAAATGTATAGTTTAATGCAATGTAATTCGCTTTGGATAGTAAAAGCCAAATGCGTAAATTAAATTGTATTGCTTAACAAATCAGTAGATCATTTACGAATGATATTTATTCGTTGGGTTTCTTTTTTTATGTAATGAAAGTTAATACAATGTGGTGTAAGTGAATCAAGAATGCAAGAGAAAATTTATTAAGAACGAATTAAACGATTGAAACTATAGTGACTTATCAGTATTTACGTAGCAACCATAGAACGAATTTAAGCAAACTTAAAATGATTTGAGAATGATGTGTTTTTTTTAGAACGTGGAATATTTCCCCGCGTTCTAAAACAGATTTTTAAAGTTCTTTTATATAAACTGTTAAAACTGGTAAAAACAAAATATTTACATTCGTCATCATTTACGTATAACCGTAAACTCACCTAGCACAATGATTATCCACGTTATTTCCATTCCTCTTGTGTGATGCTCGTCACTCCGCGTGCAGTGAACTCGGAAAAACGTTTTGCGTTAAAATGTTCAAGACGCCGAACGGTTCCGCTTATCTTCTTGAATTTGTATCTAAACTAAGTGAATTTGCAGCTGGCACTTTTTATCTCAACGCTGAGAAGAGTGCTTTTGTTTGCGTCTCAACCCCACCCTGACGGCCGGGGGATTTGGAGGCAAAGTTTTTGCTGGGTTTCCTTGGCTGCGCGGATTTTGATCTATTCACTATAGCGCGGAGTCCTCTGGAGTGAGACGGAGACGTGCTGTGCCTCTGCTCAGACTGCTGCTGGTGCAACGCGTGTGAGGATGATCTCAAAGACGAGTTTGAGAACTATCAGTTTATTATGCGGAGAGGAGGGGATCCAAGAGAGCAGGTCGGGTTGGAGTAGCCCATAATATGTGATGCTAAATATTTGGGGTGTGGCCAGGATGGTGATGATGATAATATAGACTTTATTTGTAGAATTCGAATTGTCAACGTTTGTTTTATGATTTTATTTAACAAGTTATTTTTCAGTACTTTTCACATGAATGTTGTGATGTTTGTTTACTTTAATGTTGTATGTTGTATTTTAGTAATATTAATTCTTAGAAATGTTTTTTCCATGTATCCTTTTTAAAATATCCAAATTCAAAGTTTAGCGGATGCATTGGTAAAAGTTGAATGAGTTAATTCTCCTGGGAAGGCCGCGTATGAGCACAGCTGCTATGGACTTGGGCTGCCCGGATTTTGGGCTGCGAAGGCCAGGTCTGACCCCGCCAGCACGCTCCAGAGTCACCAAGCCAATGACCATGACAACGAGACTTGAAAGCTTCTGTTTGAAAATTCATGTTTACTTTAAGTGCCATAAAAGACAATACCCCATTCAGTTTTAGTTTCATGAACGTGACCCTCCGTGACCTCCACTTGTTGCCATCTACTTATGCTCCATTAATTATAGCATTAACTCAGTGTGGGTCCAGAGGAGCCGTCCGCCGTAACCGGTAAATAGGAAATGTTAGATCAGGGCTCCTGCCATGTCATGTGTTATTATTATGAACGGTGGAAGGGAAATGTTTAGGGTGCTGTTCGGAGGGAGATAAACACAAGGGTGTTGGTCTTACTTTCTGGGCGTTTCAGTTTATCCTGAAATAGTCGCTGTTGGAGCCTGTATGCAGTTTGGGAAAACCTTTATAGCCTTTAAATAAATTGTAAGAGAAGGAGAATGTCTTTTGTTTGTACACTTTACTCGCGCTTTTGTTTTAGGAGGCCCCATGTGAGGCCCCAGTCATACAGCACCAGATTATCATAGACACATAAATTATAGCTGAAATTGGTTTCAGATAAATGTCAAGATATTTTGTCAAGGACTTTTGCATCCAAACTTGCGCTGTTCCACATACATTGCAACCTCTATTGTTCTCTATTTCATTTGTGTTAGAGAACATTTCCAAGAGTGCTCTCCTAACACTTCTCACCGTGGAGAGCGTTGAAGCGCATGTTAAGCAGCTCGGGGGTCTCACGTCTGGCTCTTCGCCTCCCATCCATCGCGCCTGGGGGGGGGTTTCCACAGGGAGAGCGCGCGCTGGCCGTGCCTCATTAAAGAGCGACAATGGTAGGGGCATTCCAAGAATGCGGGTGCTCATTCAATCTCTCCCTCTTTAGATGCGTTGAGACGTTGTGCCAAGCACTGACAAGGCAGAGACGAGCCGCCGCCTCGTTGATAAATAAGATTTATAAACATTCTTTATAGGAGTTATTTGGAGATTTATGACATGCGTTTTTCAAGTAGGTAGAGAGTTTGTAATGTACATTAGTTAATGCAAATGGACTTCCAACATTCTGTTAAATCTCAACATCTGAATTGTTGACATTGATTTATTTTGTGTTTCACAAGCTGCTTTGTTCCTTCTGTATTTTTAACTCTGGATCTCATTTGAACTGTTGGCGAGACTGTGTCAGCAAAAAATTTAAAGTCGCTTTTCATTTATGTAGTAAATGTGTGTTTCTGTTTTCCAGAAATGGTCGTCTTTCTTGATGCTTTAAAACCTGATGTGAGAGCGAGCACTTTTCATCATTCACAGACTGAATTTATTAAGCAATACTCGAGTGTTATTTCTTCATCTTTTTAATCATACACCATGACAGATTCATGTTTAGTACAGATTTTTTTACAGGCATGATACCAACTTTGTTAGTAAGTAACATATTAAACAGAGACACTTTCAGAGGAACAGGTGGTCAATGTGTGTGTCCACTAACTGTGTGCAAAAAAGTTTAAAAGGGCAACGTGTTACACACAAGAATGCAAGAAATTCAAAACATGTCAGGCATCCTTAAAACATATTGCATGTCTCTCTTAGTGACCAAACTGAAACTGCATCTAAATTAACATGTCCCGTGTTTAGGTTTTGTATTATGGTGTGCTATACTGTAATTACATTGTTTACCTTTGCATGTGCAAGTATCTTTGAAAGGGTGTTTCAGGAGTTGACAGGACACAGAACATGCCGCACCTCCTTATCAGAGGCCTGGTACCAACCGGAGTCCATCCCCGTGTGTGTGTGTGTGTGTGTGTGTGTGTGTGTGTGTGTGTGTGTGTGTGTGTGTGTGTGTGTGTGTGGGAGAGGGAGAGGGAGAGGGAGAGGGAGAGGGAGAGGGAGAGAGTTTGATTGAGTAACTCCTCAAATACTATGATCCAGATGAGTCTTTTTTCCTGATCTCCCGCAGACAGTAACACTCTCCATAGATCTTACTACTTTTCATTCCAAACAGGTTTAATGGGTTTTTAAACCTCCCACATTTTAAACAGACAGGGGGTTGATCATAGTGTGTTTTGTTCAACATTAAAATATAAGTGTAATATACAACCGCAGAACATTTTATCAGCATTTCTAGATGTGTTATGGCCATCCGAGGTTAAAACATAAAAAAAATTGTAACTTTTCCTAAATATATGTACAAATATTGTTGTTGTATTGCTTAACAGTGAATATGAACTTGTTTTTTTTGCAGTATTTGAGGTCAAAAAAATACAGAGAATCTCTCATTATTTCTAAATGTTTCTCAGGTTTTCGGTTTCAGCAAATAAATGCTGAAGAGTTTGCATATTGTCAACATATTGTCAAATTGTAATGTATTGTGAGATGCAGTCAAGACTTCAACCCAGCCATACCAAGAATAGGTTACAAGCTTACCAACTCTAAAAGGAAACAATCAGTATGTAAGTGCTAAGACATGACCTCTGACCCCAAGAATTTTATCAGTCAGCTTCTGGTCTGATACCCTGTAATCTGTGGATTATCTCAGAATGCTACTGTAAAGCCCCATAGCGATGCTGACGGAGCTAACACTGGATCAACACCAGCCTTCCCAATGACAAGAAGCTTGACAATGTGGCTCCATTGTTGGGTTGGGTCACCTTTGATGGGGCCCTTTCCTGGGCATGTCTCAAAAGGAGGATGCAGTTGCTATTTTTACGAGACAAATGCGACCCGATGGGAGAAAAGTTCACAGGAGGAAGGAAAGACCAGGACTAAGCGGAAGTGGATTTTTCTAACTCCAGACATCCATTAGTCAGATCCAGAAATGTTCTGTATTCACATGTGGGAGTGGCACAGGAAGCTGCCAACGGGAGCTTCCCTAGAAACGCTTGTAGTGCGTTTCCATAGGAGGAAATGGGAAGTGTGGGCGTGGGTCTGCCAGAGGCCACTTCCAGTCTGCTTTGAGGTAATGCGCACAGTGAACGGGGAACTCACGACACATCCATCATAAGAGACCGCAGTCTACACTGAACAGAGTTAAGAAATGCTATCTTACACACGAACAGAAATATATAAACGTGATCTCAAACGTGAAAATAAAATCCTTCATTTTTGTACTAGCCCGTTATGGCACTTCTGATTCACCAGAGGGAGCTATGCTGTAATATTAGGACATTACATTACTTCGTAAATAGTTTATAAGTAGGCTTTTATAAATTTCATTGTTTTGTTTTCGTCATTTTGATGATGATTTAATAAAATAATAAGTTTGCATCATAGATAAGTGGAAAGCATAGAGAGGTAAAGAGTTCGTCAGCCCCCTTGAGATGACATCATGGAGAGGAGGGAGGGTTGGGCGATGGACTAGAGACACAGGAATCGTTGAGGTAAGCAGCTATTTATGACACCGTTAGCTTCTCCATTGCTGGTATAGCCACAGCGTAATGTTTACTGATGCATTTTATGTGCTGACTTTTATTGACACGCCCCACCATGGAAATACAATCTTGCCCGTTCCACACACCGATTTGTCTCACTGTTTTATACATTCCACCTCTCGGAAATCTCGCTCTCGAGCACGCTTTAGTTCTAGCGAAATCTACATCAAATGCCCGTCTTTTGTGATACCGTGGTTTCTTTCATCAAAGGCATCCTTTTGACTCTCTTTGAAGGACAGCACACACCCACAAACATCCTCTCTCCCACTATCCACTGACCCTGAGATCTATGTGTGGAATTCTCTCCTCATATATCTGCGTGGGGTCTGTTCTCTCCATATATCGTTTTTTTTTTTACATTCCTGATCTTGGTAATGTTGATATAGAGATAGTTCACCCAATTTGCTAACCATGATGACGTTCAAAACTCATATGACTTTGTGTTTCAGACTGTTCCTCACAGAAAGTTGTATACTACCGGTCATAATTTAGGATTACTTGACAAAAATTTGTTTTCATGATTTTAAAAATCTTTTAATCTCAAGGTTTCAATGTCAATGTTTGAAATGACCTTTGTAGACAAAAATATAATTGTGCCAACGCATTAAATTTGTTTCATTTGAAAACGACATTTTTATTTAAAAAATATTTTTGAAATAGATTACTTGGACCAAATAATAAATAAATAAACTAATTTAAAGCTTCCTACGTTAAGCTCTCAAGAATGTCAAGTGTGGTTTTGTATGAGTCCATTCACATTAAGTTTGGCCTTTGTATCCTATTAATTCAAACAAAGGTCAGAAAAATAAGAAATAGGCTATCAGCTATAAGATCCACAAGTTCTAACCACTAGGCATATATTCTGATGTTTTAGTACAATTTATTTGTCTTTTTTTTAAATCACTTTTAAAGTCATTTTCGATAAAAGCATCTACCACATGAGAAAACGTAAATGTAAAAATGCAATTGCGTGATTTGTCCAAAGGATGACATTTTTTTTCTGCTTATATTTGACTGTTTTGTTTGTTGTCTACGTGCATTTTATTCAACAATGAAAAAACAAAGCGTAAAATAAGAGGCATCTCTTTGGAAACGCTGCAAAAAGCTTTCCAGACTCTACATGTAGGCTATGTATTAATTTCATAACTTTGTGTACTAATACATCTGCTAAATGAGCATTTGTAAATGTAAAAATGCAATTGCGCGATTTGTCCACAAGATGCCATTTTCCACCTCCGCTTATATTTGACTGCATTGCTTATATTATGTAGGCCAATTTAAAAAAAAAAAAACCGTAATGAACTTGCGGTATGGGGATTCCTGTAATCGTTTATATAGCCTATGCAGCTTGTATTTATTTTCAATATTAAAACTTAATATATATTTTATTATTTAGGGAGTCGAGACGAGAGTGGTACTCTTTAAATCGAATTGGTTGTTTTCCAAACAGGGCGCAGGGCACACGACTGTGTAGTGAAGCGTTGTTTATTAATAAAGGTATGTTTGCTGTCCGCGGTTGTATTTATCTTCATCATTTCATAAAGTCTGTGCAAACGCTGCAGGAGAAAAGATCCACCAGAATAAAAGTGAGTATCTAAACGAGTAATTGAAACGATATCTTTGTAGCTCTTCGCTGATATCGTCCAAGGCCTATTTTAATGGCATTTATAGACTCTGGCTGAAGACCTCATATAACCACTGAGTATACCAATGTTTATGTTTTGCGTTTCAGTGTTCAGAAATATTGTTTTTTTAGGTTAATATCGAATATGTAACATGTTTAAATAATTGACTTTTTATGTGGTAGGGTAGGATGAGAGTACTGCCAAGGTTTTATCGGTGAGGAACCACCTTCCTTCCTTTTGGAAATGACACACTCATCCTCATGTGGGCCTCCTCCCTTGATCAAGGTTGGCTGCAATCCCAATATGGACAAGTGCCATTCCAATGACAGATGCTTCATCTTCTAGAAGCATAATCCAAAACCACCTGCAGTTTAAGAAATATGTCTTTAATTTATTAGAACTTAATAATATGTTACTAATGAGCCATGCTCATTGGCTGAAATAATTGTGCAAATATCTTTTTCTTTTACCTTTATGTGTACCATATAATGTATATTATAATGTATAACATTTCTAGTCAGATATTGCTGTATGTTGTAAGAAGTTGTTATGCACCATTTTGCAAAGTAATTAAAAAAGAATTTTGTTGTATGCAATTAAACGAATAAAAAGTGCTAGTATTGGATCCAGTAATGTTCATGTACTTTAGGTTTTCTTGTGATTAGAAATTAAAATAACATTCAAACGAGGTTCTTGTATTTCTCACGAACAAAAACGAATTTGTGCGCCCTCTGGTGTACAAAAAGCTGAATATCCTATGAAAGATTGTGTGCAGAAAATAAATACTCTCCAATACAGCACACCCTGCTCATTAAGAAGTCTTATTTTTAATTCCATGTTTGATATAATTGTTAGTTATTTTTTTATGATTTTAATACTACATGTATCATATTGTACAATAAATACTACATTTTGTGTGATCTGTGGCCCAGGCTATCTTTCAGTTTGGTTCAAATCTCACGGTTCTCAAAGTGTCTGTTGTTACGAAAAAATGCCCCAAAAGAGCTAAAAATAGCTGTTGCAGGTCAGCAATTGGTACATTAGCTCAGTGTGGTGAAAGTCTGTTTTTCTCCTTAAGTGAATAGAGTTGTATTCAAGACAAGCTTTCAAATTGAGATTTGGCCAGCGGCATCTTAAAAACATGTACTGCTACGGTTCTATGAACCGAGTATTCAGGAAATAAACACTCATTCAAGAATCTTCACTGAGCACTGCAGATTCAATAGCGCGATAAGTGAATTTTTGTCTATGGCGTTTGGAGGTCCTGTCAGTGTTTTTATTCAAAACTTAATTTAGAACTACCAAGTCAGTGGCTCAAAAGTTCCATGTTTGTGCTTCAAAGTTCTGGTTCAAATTCTGCAATTTTTTAAATTCTCAATCATGTGAACACAAAACTCAATATTTTGGTGACCAACTGCAGCTTCAGTGGTGTGAAGGATAAGTGTTCAACCTTGGTTCTTAAAAGTTCTCAATCGTATGAAACACGCGAACACAAAACCTCACTCCAAAAAATTTCAGTTACACACCGGACGGGCAGTGGTGCTTAAATTTAACTGATCTATAGGAAAGGCAGGCTAGTCACATCACAGACAGAGAGGTGAGGGCAGTTGCTGGACCTCCAGAATGTACACGGGTGAGATTTGTCTGAGAAAAGAGTTACTTACTAAGTGCTGTGTCTAACTGATTCTAAGGCAGTGTTTTCTTAATTGGGAGTACTTGCCAATATTTCAGGAATTAAAAATATTTTTTATTCATTTTTTTGCTCAATTGTTAAATAAAATTGGTTTTATATGTAAAGGCAGGTTCCTGTAAGCTATCATGGGTGCTCTCAAACGCCAATTGTTATTCTATTTAAAATAAATAAATATATGAACATGAATGTCATTTGCATTATGTGCATGATGGCTTTGAGGGTCACATCACCTGACAGCTGGCCCCCCCCTTTTAAAATGCCTGCTACGCACCTGGCCGTCATTATGACTCCGGCCGTAATGGTTTCAGGTGCGTTCCCGAGGATAATGCCACAGTGGAGGATGTTTTCATTGCAGTTGGTGATCAGATGAGAATATTGTATCGGCATCACGCATGAATCTGTTGTTGTTGGGTTTTTTAAAGGAACAAAATTGAGGTAGGCCTTAATCGTGTAATAGTTTGTGCAACTTTCTCCGCTCAATACATCGACAACGAAATATCCCGACTTTTACACAAGCGCCATGTGTCCACATAAGAAACAGGTGCGGAGAACGCGGCAGGATCGGAGGATGGGGTCCCAAATAATAGCGTTGATCTGGTTGATGCGTCCCAAGATGAGGTTGTTCCACTTGTTGAGGTGAGTGCTATTAATTCAGATGCTGAGTTACTGGCTGTTAACACTGAATATGATGTGGATGTAGCTAATGTATAGCTAATGTATAGCCTACCAAAGAGTAGCGTAGGCTAACTGATTTAGTTTCTGATGTTAGTGATGATGAAGTTGCCAGTGCTAGTGCTACTAAACAGTTGGAAAGTGCAAATGACGGAATTGAAGAAAAATCGTATTTAGGGGTCTTGAATAAGGAGGGTGTGAAGGAGGAACAATCTGATGATAGGCCTACTGAATCACAAGTTTCAGGGACTTGCATTTGATGTGTCTCAGGCAGTTTTTTCAGGAGGTTTTAATAAAGATTCCTTGTATAGTTTTCTGGATGAAACGTATGGTAGACAAATTAACATAAATGATTTCTTCTCTGATGTAGTCAAATTTAGTGAGAATAAGCGTTTTAGGCTGAAAAACATCTTACCACTATAAGAAAAAGCAAAGCAATGAATAGGAGAAAGAGCAAATCTAAAATCTAAAATAATCATCAACAATCACGGTGTCTCTTCTTCGCTTTTCTATCATGCGCAGCTTTACGCTTTATTTCCCATTTCAATTTTGTGTATGGAGGTTTTGAGGATAGAATCTTTACGTATTAATGGTGGGAGGGATAGTGTAAAGCGTGCTAGAGTCTATGAAACAATTGAACAAAAAACGCGTCCTGATTTGTCCAAATGCATTCGATGTTGTAATTTAAACAGGATAAAATTAAAATTTTCTGCAAAAAACAATTGGATGTTCTACTAGATGTTCTCAAATGACAAAAAATGACCCCAAAAAAATCTTTGACTAAGTGTCCGTGACTGATATTCTCATCCTCTACATTAAGTTTGAATTTGTTTAAACAGTCTTTACATACACACAAATATATTTGCAATGTTTTTTAAAGAAACACATCTACTAGTACTTTTTAAATAGCTAACAAGTTAACAAATTACTTTATATTTTCCAGTTAAAACGTAATAATCACTTTTTCCCTCCTCATTACTGATACAGGTCGTTTTCCACATTTAAAGAAATTCTACATAAATTATATTTTAATAGATTATTATATAGGCTATTAATGTCATCATATGTATGATTAATAAAAACTTGCTTAGGCTTCATGGCTTCACTATCAACAAATGTCCTTTATAAGAAAATCATGTTTGACATCTTGAAAGCAAGATTTCGTGAGAATCACCCAGATAGGTTTTGTGTCTAAATATATCAATAGTAGAGTAATTGAATGTTGCATTTGTCCTATAGGATTTTCTGATCATCATGTAATTATTGTGACAATTACCATGTCAAATGTACCTAGAAAATCAGTTTACTGACATTTTAATGTTAAATTACTCCAGGATGCTGCTTTTTGTGATGATGTTTTCTTGTTGTGCTCTCAGATCATTTGTACCAGTGTGAATTATTACGTGGCTTGGTGATCTTAGTTTGTCCTCATTTAGCAGTTTGAGGGCTCTCTCGCTCGCTCTCTCTGCTCATCAGTGTCTTCAGGATTACCAAAACTACAGACAGGTGAATTTTTTTCCAAAGTTGGAGCTAAAATCTGCAGGACAGCAGCACTCCAGTACCAACGTTGCCTACCCCTGGCCAAGGCCATCTCTGTGAAGAGCAACAATTCTGTTACAGGTCCCAGTCAAAGGGAGGAACTGTATACAGTTTAAGCTCTTTTTAATAAAAGAGTAAGAGAGACAAGAGTTAGCTGTTGGTCAAGCGGTCCTCTGTGTTGTCTCTAGGTTTTTAAATGCTGTATATTAATAAAGAAAATGCCATATCTTTACTGAATACTAGATTCACATCTAAACACTTAAATAACAAATATATTAATACATTGATCAAATCATCTTGTATGAAAGAGCCTGAACCGTTTGTATACAAGTATGTGTATTTGTGTAAAAGAGCTGTATGAAGACATTCGGGTAAGTAACACATTGCAATATTATTAAGCAATACATTAAACATTTAGTTGGCACATTGACTGTAAAATGTAAGACACTAGTGAACCTCTTTCTGATATAACATCTATTTAAAATAATAATAAAATGTCAAATGAATGTTTGTTTATATTGTATAATTATTTAAGTGTATGAATTACACATTTCATATGAAATATACTTATTTTAACCAACCTTTTTAATAAAAGAGTAAGAGAGACAAGAGTTAGTTGTTGGTCAAGCAGTCCTCTGTGTTGTCTGAAGAGGCACCACAGTTGTCACGGTAACTCAAGCTCTCAACTGCCACCAATAACTTAAAAGAGCATCACTATTTATCATTGCTGTAAACAATCTCATATGAATGTTAATGTAAATAAATAATAATATACACACACATACAAATCATTTCAGATCTTTGTGACCCAAACATAGCAGGGGGGGGTCACACTCTCCCAGACAAAGAAGTTATCCAACTATTTAAGGTGAACACATTGACTTCTTTAGATTTAATTAGGTAAACAACTCTGTCAGTAAGTATATATGGGGTAACTGATTGGTGTACATGTGTGATATGGCCTATGAGCTTCAGAAAAGGGTATGTAGTATGGGAGGAAGTATGTTGATACTGGTAAAGTGTAGTGTGGTGAATAACCCCATATTGACATATTTGGTGCCCCATAAAACCCTACAGTGTTAACTGTTGTTTGTGGTTGTAATGTTGGCTGGCCTAAATGTGGGTAGGTAAGTCTCTGCCTCTTGTAGATCTTCTGAGGTGTATTGTTGGGGTTGTAGATCTTCTGAGGTGTATTGTTGGGGTTGGTGTCGATGTTTGAGTGTTGGAGAATCATCATCTTCATTGATATCATCCAGAATAGCCTCTTCATCTACTCTATACTCCTCATCTGTTTGTTCTGGTGCAGGTAAGTATTCTCTATGGGTTAGCCCTTCTCTAGGTAAGTATTCTTCATCTGTTTGTCTTTCCCTTTCTTTATCCCTTGGTGTGCTTTGTCTCCTTTCTCTTACAGGTCTCTTAAAGCTGGAGGTTGTAGGCTCTTCAGTTGATTGTTGTCCCAGAATTGAATTTCTTTCTTGTGACCAGGTCATTTGTATGTCTTTTTGCACTGTCCTCTCTGGTATTCTTAACCAGTAATGTCCATTTTCTTCTTCTGAATCAGTTGTGTCACTGTTTGAAGTCTCTCTTCCTGTTTTGAGTGTTCTCTTTTTGTTCTTCCTTTTCTCTGCAGCAGATGGTGCCTTCGGTACATGTGACAGATCAGGTAGGTCAGCATATACAAGGTGTGTAGTAGGTTTCTGTGCGGGTTAGATTTTTTTTGGGATTCATCATTCTCTGGACTGACTGAGAAAACAACTGAATGATAGCCCAGTTTACAATTTATGTAGATTTGTTTCTCCCAGTAAGATCGAAGTTTTCTGGTCCACCTTTCCTCATAACAGGGTCCTTGTTCAGAACATGATAAGCAAATTTGTATGCTGCTTTCATTTGTGTAGCCCATTTGTCAGCATATCTTTTTCTGAGTTCAGTCCAAACAATAGATCAACTGGCAAACGAGGGGAACGACCGAACATTAGATAGAAGGGTGCGAATCTAGTTGCCTCATGTCTTGTGCAGTTATATGCACGGACAACACGTGCTAGATGTTCTTTCCAGTTCTCCTTATCTTGAAGTGTTCTCAACATTTGCAAGAGAGTCTTATTGAACCGTTCAGCAGGGTTACCTTGGGGATGATAAGGTGTAGTTTGTGAATGTCCAACTCCAGATAAATGACTCGGGGAATTTGAAAATGAACTGCTTAACACTCTTAGTATTTTAATATCTTTTCAGCCGCTGTTCTTCCAGACTTATTCTTAGTTGCATAGGCCTGAGCATATCTGGTAAAGTGGTCAAACCAATATGTACTCCAATCCACCTTTACCTCTTGAACTAGTCTCCATTACTCCTTTCCAGGTGGAGAAAGTCAAAGTAGTTGTAATGCTTCCCATTGGAGCCCTGTCATGAGTCACAGGCTTCTTTTGCTTAATGCATGGACATCTACTGGTAACAATTTTCAATGTCCCTTTTCATATACAGCCAGTAAAATCTCTCCCGGGCCAAGTGTATAACTCTTTCTGCACCCACGTGCCCCATGTCGTCGTGAAGATGCTTCAGGATCTGTTTTTTAATTTCAGCAGGTAAGACAAGTTGTTTCTGATGAATGGTCTTTCTCAATGTGCAGCTTTCCCCACTTGTGCAGTAATTTCCTAGCAGGAATATGCAAACTACTTCTGACCTCACTGGTAAGAGTTTGATGGCTTTCTTTGAGTTTGAATATGTCTCCAATAGCATGCACTTCTTTCTGTGCTCTCTGTAACTCTCTGTGAGTGATTTGTGACAATGAGCTGTTTGGAGAAAATCCTGTGACTGTGTAGTAGTGTTTTGTAAGGTTGTAGGGTTTTGAGCGACATCGAGGGTAGCTATCCAGGCCACATCTCTTTTCTTGGCTGCCCGTCCCATGTTGCCCGAACCGCATCAACAGACATCTCTTCTGAACATGAAGGGACATACTCTCTCGTTGTCCTCTGGACATAGAGAAGTGTGTCAGCATCTATGTTGTCTCTCCACTTTGATATTAAGTATCGACCAGGAAAATCAGATAATTCTCCAACCCATCGATGTCCCACAGCATTAAGTTTTTGCAGTACTCATCACATATGTGAGAGGGTTGTTGTCAGTGTACACGGTGAAGTGAGGGGTGAAAAACAGCTTTGAAGAGAGAAATTCAGGGATTATCTAAGAATTTAAGTTTGCAAGAATGAGTAAGGGATCTAGATCCATATGCTATGACCTTTAATGTTCCACTTTGTCTTTGATCGAGAACTGCCCCTAAAGCCTTCTCGGATGCATCAGTGTGGAGAGTAAATGGAGAATCAAAGTCTGGGTAAGCCAACACAGGTGGACATCTAAGTCTGGGTAAGCCAACACAGGTGGACATCTAAGTACATCAATAAGTGTTTCTAGAGTTTTCTTATGCTCTTCAGTTCAAACCACTGGTGTCCTCAAGGAAAGCTGATTACTATTCCCTTTGGCTTTGCTGTTACTTCCTAAAGGTCTCATGGCATGGTTGCCCTTGACTTGCAGAAGGTCATAAATGGGTTTTGCAATTCTAGAAAAATCCTGAATGTATGTTCTGTAGTAACCAGCAACCTCCGTACTTCACCAATGGTGCTTGGTGACGTAATGGCTTGGAAATCTTTGTGATCAATGCGGACACCTTCGGCCAAAACAAGACGCCCCACGTAGCGGACCTCTCTTTTGAAGAACTCACATTTGGACGGTCTGAGCTTCACCCCGTACTGTTGTAATGCTTTTAGGACTCTTCTGAGTTTTTCAAAATGGTCCTCAAATGTCTTTTCATAGCACAGTACATCATCAAGGTAGGGTATGCAGCAATCATCTCGTAGGGAGTCCAGCATCTTCTCCATGCTGCGCTGGAATGCAGCAGGTGCGTTGGTCAGCCCAAAGGGAATCTTCACCCACTCGTACAAGCCCCATAGTGTGATGAAAGCTGTCAGATGTCTGGATCCCTCAGCTATAAACCTGTGGTGATATGCCTTCCCTTGATCGAAGATGGAAAACCAGCTGTGACCCCCTAGCATGTCTGTAATGTCTTGTATCCGAGGCAAAGGATGCTTGTCGGGAACTGTGCATTGATTCATGAAATCAGAAGACAGTCTAAGTGAACACAGTCTTTCTTTCTTTCTTACACACAACAGGAGCAGAGTATGGTGACTTTGACTTAACAATCCAGCCTCTAGCCAAAAGGTCTTGAATGTACTCCTTGCCTTCCTTGTAGAGTGGCTTAGGAACTGAGGCATATGAACGTTGTACAGGTATGTCATCCTTTAATGATATCGTCATTTGCAGGCTAGGAATACATCCGATGTCATTATCTCCATGTGCGAAAAGTGATGACGACTCATAAATTAGCTGTTTTACCTTCTCTTGCTTTTCTTTCTCTAGATGGCTGAGGTCAACTGGAGGATGCCAGAGTACTGAATAGTTCCTTTTTTTTCTCTTTAGTATTAGCCAGTGCGTCCATACCGTTCACTTCCACAGCCAAGGTTTTAAAGTCTGTTTGATCGGTTTCAATAACTTTTTTTGACTGTCTGGATACTGCCTAGAACAGTCTGTGATGCTATGCATGGTGTAATTGCCAACAGGAGTTTGAACATATGGATTTTGTGGATTTTTAATTTCCAAAAGACCTTCACTCTAAAAGTCATCTGGTCCAACTGTACACACTCCATGATGGGTTCAAATAATACCACAGCACTGGTGACATCAAAGTTGTCTGGAACACGACACTTAACATGAGTCACACCACGGGAGTGGATAACAACATCCTGCAGTCCAACTTTTATTGATGCCGAAGTATCCTCGTCAAGTTCATCTGAAAGTTTCTGTCTTTGGATAAGGTTTACAAGAGCATTTGCTTTATCACCTTCAATTTCCATTGCTGCACTGAGGAGACAGTGCAAAAAAAACTTGAGTTTGACTTTCCCCACCTCTTATCATCTCCTGGACAACATTAAAGCCAAGGATAGGTCTTTCTAAACCAATGCTGCTCACAAGAAAAGGAACACGGTATAGCCAGTCGAGGGTCCTTATTCCCTGGAAGATTAAGAGTGATCTCAACCCAGCCATGGAAAGGTATTATGTCCTTTTTCACATCTCTCACCTCCAGTTCTTGTGGGTCAATAATCTCAGTGAGGGGACGAAGTTCTGTGTAAGGTAAATACCTGTCTTTCCAGTTATGGTCCATAATGCTCACCTGAGCTCCTGTATCTAATAAAACACTGACAGGATAGCCGTTCATGACACCATTCAAAAGACACTTTTCCCCTACTAGCTGAGCAATTCTTATTTGATTGGGCATGTTTGTAGGATTTGGTGAGTATGAAGAGGTAATATTGTGGAGTTGTTCTGAAGAAACCGAATTGACTGTGGATGCTTCTAGCATTTCGTACTGGGACGATTTCTTTACTTCGATCACTGGTTGTCCCTCTGCAGTGATCTTTCCCCGTTTCCCTGAACTCTTGGCTTTCTAAGACAACCGACAGCTCTGTGTCCCTCTGTACCACAAATAAAACAATGACTACTATGTGTCATATTTGCTCTGTGCAAACTAGGCATCTTGACTGTAGCTACCTTTGGTGCAGACTTCTATTTGAGAAAGTTTGTGGTTTTGACCTATATTGATGTTGTGGATACTGGATCTGAGACTGTACCTGTGTGTTAGGCTGGAACAAGGGCATGGTAAGTGTTGAAAACTCTGACATGGGCTGCTGCGAGTGCATCATGGACTGCTGGATGTTTTGCTGTGGTTGTTGCTGTTTCAGGGAATCAACTGCCATAGTCAATGCTTCTATTTGTGCTTTCAGTTGCTGAATTGTACCTTTTGAAATTTTTGTTTTCTCATCCCCTTTCATGGTCTCTTTAGCGCTATTTTCGGTGTCAAATTGAGCACTGTTTGCATGCACTATTTTATGACGATTGGAGTGTCCCAGCCGACGTTGCCGTTCACTTTCATCATTTTGAAATTTGATCATGTGTCTCAGTAGGATTTCATCAGAGGCCGAGTGGTCTGAGAGGAGAGGTCTCAACTCTCTACGAATTTCACTGTGCTTTAGGCTGATGCCTTGTGAAACGGTATGCAGAAACACATTACTTTCTGCTTGAGGCCGATCTTACGGTACAGCAACTGCTGTGGTGTCTCATGGTCATGCTGTTTGGTACGCATAAGCTCCTAGAAAAGTTCAGTACTGCTGCTTTCACCTAGGTGAGACTGGAGGAAACTCTTCATTTCTGATAGTGTCATATCATTTTTGGTTATTAACATGTCTTTAAAATTGCCAGGTTTAATGATACGGAAAACTCCCCGGAGTATCTCGCCTTCTGTGTAGTCCTCCTTGATGCCTTCGTCTATTTGTTTGCACAGGTTGCTAAAACTTATATCAGACATACTATCTCCTATTTGTCCCCCATGGATCTTGAATTCTCGACGCTGCAACATCGTAACATTTCTGATGGAGAACAAGGTGTCAGGTCCAAGGTGAGAGCTGCTTTGATCACCACATGGCTGCCTTGACCTGCTAGAATGGAAAGATGGTGTATTATTTGGCACATACGAGAGTGATGTGACCATAAGTGTAGATACTGTGGCTTGTTTGGTCCTACTGGCTAAAAGCTTTTTACTTAGCTCTTCGTATTTCGCTATCATTTGCTGGTACTCAATCTCCGATGTGTCTGTGTTGTGGGAAGTGCTGGGTTGTTGTGCTTGCATATCAGTCCTAATCACACGTTTTTCAATAATCACAGCAATACAATCATTTAAATTCAACAACTCCAAAGTCATTCCTTTGTCAGGAAGTGTAAATAATCCACTACTGTTCATGTAAGTAACTATATCATCTATGCAGTACTCTTCATTGCCATTTTGTAATTCTGACATATCTACATCTGTTGCTGGGTCAATGTCTCTAACAACAGATGAACTCCTTCAATTAGTAAAAGTGTGGACTTTTTTCTTGATGCTCCAGATGAGTCTTTTTCTTTCTTCATCTGATATCATGTACGTCACGCCGATCTGGATACCGATGCTGGTCCTCTGCTTCCCTTCTGTGAAAAGCACTTTGTTGTCCCTAGGTTCAAATCACTGGACCATGCGTCTGTAGAGTAGCTCTGATCCCGGACGACGAGCCCCCAAAATCTGTTACAGGTCCCAGTCAAAGGGAGGGACTGTATACAGTTTAAGCTCTTTTTAATAGAGTAAGAGAGACAAGAGTTAGCTGTTGGTCAAGTGGTCCTCTGTGTTGTCTGAAGAGTCACCACAGTTGTCACGGTAACTCAAGCTCTCAACTGCCACTAATAACTTAAAAGATGCAGCATCACTATTTATCATTGCTGTAAACACAATCTCATATGAATGTTAATGTAAATAAATAATAATATACACCGATCAGGCCTCATAAAAAACGTGTCAAAGTAACATCCACATGGACGGCTGGACCCAAGGTTTCCCAGCAGAACATTGCCCAAAGCGCATCACACTGCCTCCACCGGCTTGCCTTCTTCCCATAGTGCATCCTGGCGCCATTGTGTTCCCCAGGTAAGCGGCGCACACGCACCCGGCCATCCATGTGATGTAAAAGAAAACGTGATGCATCAGACCAGGCAACCTTCTTCCATTGCTCCATGGTCCAGTTCTGATGCTCACATGCCCACTGTTGGCGCTTTTGGCGGTGGACAGGGGTCAGCATGGGCACCCTGACTGGTCTGCGGCTATGCAGCCCCATACGCAACAAACTGCGATGGACTGTGTATTCGGACACCTCTCTTTCAGAACCAGCATTAACTTCTTGAGCAATTTGAGCTACAGTAGCTTGTCTGTTGGATCGGACCACACGGGCCAGCATTCGCTCCCCACGTGCATCAATGAGCCTTGGCTGCCCATGACCCTGTCGCCGGTTCACTGCTGTTCCTTCCTTGGACCACCTTTGGTAGGTACTAACCACTGCAGACCGGGAACACCCCACAAGAGCTGCAGTTTTGGAGATGCTCTGACCCAGTCGTCTAGCCATCACAATTTGGCCCTTGTCAAATTCACCAAATCCTTATGCTTGCCCATTTTTCCTGCTTCTAACACATCAACTTTGAGAACAAAATGTTCACTTGCTGCCTAATATATCTCACCAACTAATAGGTGCCGTGTTGAAGAGATAATCAGTGTTATTCACTTCACCTGTCAGTGGTCATAATGTTATGCTTGATCAGTGTATACACACACACACAAATCATTTCAGATCTTTATGACCCAAACATAGCAGGAGGGGTCACAATTCAAATTCTTAAATCTACTCTGAAATGTAAGGGCTAGTTACAGGTAAGTATAGTAGTGGACCAGGGTGTCGGTCAGAACACAACAGAAGAGCGTTGAATCAACTTGAGCATTACATGACATTACTCTTTGCCGCTGATGTCAGTCAAAGCCCGATTTACGTGTTTGTGTACACAAGCGAGTTGGCTCAACAGGCACTGCGATGACAATTAGCGCATTTCCGCTATTGCCCAGAAAGAGCGGTGATCGCCTTCATAATATAAGTCCTCTAGGAATAGCGGACCTAGAAGGCTCGAAATCTCTTCAGTCTGTGTCTTTTGCACAGCCGCTTCCAAATTGCTTGCAATTTGTCCTTGCAAAGGCTTACTTACTAATCTGAGGAGGCCTGGATGCCATGTGCATCATTACTGTAATCGGGAATAGCAGGAAGTGTAATAAGCCTGGCCACTGGCCGAGTGTAGATCTGGTCTTTGACTCGCACGTCTGCAGGCCTCACATGACCATCTGCGCTTCGATGCACTTTAACCACTACCGGCCAGAGAGCCCTGGGGAACTGTCAGATCCGTAGGGGTGTCATGCCACCTTTGTCTTCATTGTAGGGCTGGCAAGTAATCCCGAATGAATCTTGCACAGAAATGATCGGCCATAACTTGACACCGTCTTCACCTCCACTTGCTTAGCCCATTGCTCTTCTGGTACACTACGGGCGGCAGTGATCCATCAAGCCGCCCCGTCAGGATCTGATGGGGAGAAATCTCTCTCTCCCACTTTGTCAGCTTCTTGTACTCCATCAGGTCCTGGTTAGGTTCCCCGCCTGGCCAGGATGGCCATTCATCGGGTCCTTTGAAGAGGAAAGTTGGCCCTTGGCTCCAACATTTAGGCATGGTCAACTCCGCTAAGGTCTTCCCTCGTGTGACGTCATCAGCTGGGTTCTGTGCGGAGTCCACGTAACGCCATGTGCTCTGCCAGGTAAGCTCCTGATTTTCTGCTATACAAGTGCTGACGAAGACTTCCCTGATTTGATCCACCAGCTCCTTGGCCTAATCTGCTGTGGGCACACTCTGGAGGCAGGTGTCCTCATAAAAACACTACTCCACCGAATGCCTGACACTTTCGTCTGGTCCAACATGATCTCTTGCATGTCTCAGGAGAGCGAAGGTGGCACAGCAAGGTGAGCACGCAGTGCCAAACGGCGGAACCTGCCACTCAAAGATGTCGGGGGGATCGTTTCGCTTCATGTCCCTCCAGAGGAACCTAAGGAGTAAGCGATCTTCCGGGAGGAGCCGAACTTGGTGAAACATACTGCGGATGTCTCCACTGACTGCATGCTCCCTGAAGCGCAGCAGGTCCCTGCATAGGCCCTGGGAGGAGGGCGTCATTTAGGGCTCCGATCCTGGAACTGGTATGAACAGTTTAAGACCAGACGGCTCTTCTCATTGTGACTCACTAGGTGGTGGCGTTTATACCTTAAAACGGTTTCATTAGGATGCAGAAGGCTCACTTGGTGAACTATGATTAGTGCAGTGGTTCTCAACCCTGGTCCTCGGGGCCCCCCTTCCCAGGATGTTTTAGATGTCTCCCTATTTAGAACACCTGCTCCGAATGCTGTTTAGTGTGTTAATTAACCAGCTGATGATTAGAATCAAGTGTTCTAAATAGGGAGACATCTAAAACATCCTGGGAGGGGGGGCCCGAGGACCAGGGTCGAGAACCACTGATCTAGTGTGATAAACACGAAAGTAAAATACATAAAGATAAAGTTAAGGCACAAGGAAAAGCCACAAACTGTGCTTTGATCCATGTACGGAAGTCCCAGTTTTTCTTGAGAATTTATTTCCACTCTCTAAAGCGCATTTGACATTGAACATTGAACTACTTCATTACAGTATATACATCAGGGCACCGTGAATCCATGGTTATTTAATAGTGTTTTTATCTTTAGCCTCCTTACATTTGGATTGGCCACGGTTTACGTTAACTGCACGTTTTACGCTGCTGACAGCTCATGCGGTGTCATTACAAGTGAGTGTCTTTATCTACTATGTCCTCTTTCAGCAGGTTGTCTATGGGCACGATCCAGCTGTCGTTGAACTCTTCGTTTAAAGACACGCTGGAGGTGATGGAGGTACAGGCAAGAGAACTTGCCTGTACCTCCATCACCTCCAGCGTGGGATTGTCATGGTAACCGGTCTCCACCGTCTGTAGCTCTTCCGTCAGGTGTTGCGTCCGTAGTAAAGAAATGCATCGGGATGTTAGAATTCAAAATTAAAATGTGGAAATGTTACCAACTTTAATGGAGGATATTTACATAGAAATCTTAAATGTACAGTATTGGTTTTCCAACCATTTATTTTAAACAATATAGTAGTGAGTTATATAAGTGAGTGGGATGTTTACCTGGTTCTTTCTGTAGGATATGTGTAGTATGCGGCAAACAAGCACAGAATGAGCACCAATGCGCCGCATGAAGCCAGAATCCGTGTGTCTGGTATTGTCTCTTTGATAGCATCCTCCTGAAGAGACAAGAAAAGGTGTGTGTGTCAATTAACAACAGTCCTGAGAATTCATCATATTGAGTGTGTTTTAAATGGCCTTACCTGCCCTGTCTTTGGAGAGGGTTTGTATTGGTTTTTTGTTATGCATCGGTCAGCTGTAAAGAGAAGACCCAAAATTTTTGTGAAACCAAAATAACAAGTTGTTTAAGAACTCTGACTGGGCTCAACCATTTGTTTGTCGGATTAATGGCACGTAAAGGGGCATGTTTGAAAAATATTGTGGAAACTAATTTTACCTTTAAATGTAGAAACAATGAATGTATAAATTAATAAAAATATTACTATATGGTTTCTGCATGGTCTTCACCATCTATCTTTGTTTGCATTTAATTGATTGCCTTGTATGGTAACGGTTCCGGCGCATTTGCCATTCATCTTCTGACAGAGCGTCTTACAGGTTTCAAACAGGACATCCTTCTGTGTAAACAACATAAAAAAAATTTTAACAGTAGCTTTTCATGTTTTGGGTTTTAAGCGCTTTGCACACTTCCACTCCTCCCACCAAAGGAAGGGATGGGAAAAAAATGAAAGTTAATGGAGGCAGGACCTTTTCCTATTAGGACTATTTTCCACCTGATAAGAACATGAACCTTTTTTTAAATTTATTTAAACAGTGTTTCCTGTCATCCCAGTGTAAATTGAAAACTTAAAAAAAAAAACTCAAAACAACATAACTATTAATACATTTTAAAGCAGTGGTTCTCAAACTGGGGGCCCCAAGATAGATGAAGGGGGCCACAGATTTGTGACATTTTATAAAATATAGATATTTATCATAGATTCTATGCAACCAAACATCAGAAAAATAAGACCACCAACCAAAAGAATTGATGTTCATTGTATAACTGAAAATGTTTTTGGTTTAATTAAAATTCTAAGTTTAAGATTATAGGTCTTTATTTGGGGGGCTGCAAAGAGTTGCACCCTACACAAAAGCTTGAGAACCATTGTTCTAAATATTCTAATTTGTGTTGGGGTGACAGGAGTGTTAGAACATTTGTACTCTCACCTTACTGTTTTCGCTCCGATCAAAGTCCTACAGAAGAGAAAACAAAATCACAATGTCAGCATATGCAAAATAATTAAATAAAACTAAGAATCATCATCTAGATTTATTACACGAGTGAAGATTTTTGGAGTTTTAGCCTCTGTGTTGGCAGTAGAGATGAAGTTGTCATTAGTTTGATGTGGGGCTGTGGTCATTGGAATATTGGATGTTTGTGCTGCCAGGGTCTGTTGACTTGGAGAGACAGTAGGAACAGAATCTGGTGAAAATAAAAAACCTTTTAAAGGGATAGGTCACCTGAAAAAACTCATATTTTATTCACCTCCATGTCAGGCCTAGCTCATAGGTCGTCTTTTTTTGTAGATAGGATTGTAAAGTGTGAAGTGAAATGTACTAATAGCAGCCTTCCACATTATCTGTAGTACTCTTATGAGTAGTAGTACTGCTAATATTTCTTCAGAATTTCTAATTTTGTGTTCCACAGAAAAGGAGGTTGTATGAGTTTTTAACAACATAAGAATGAGTAAATGATGGCCATTAATAGACACACTGCAATATTACAAAAAAGATCTTACTTGAATTGGTAACAGTGTGACTTTTATTATCGGGATCCGCAGGATCGGTTTGCCGGTGTGGGTCATCAGGATTGGGATTGGATTGAGGGGGTGGGTCTACGGGATCGGATTGAGGGGGTGGGTCTTCGGGATCGGATTGAGGGGGTGGGTCTTCGGGATCGGATTGAGGGGGTGGGTCTACGGGATCGGATTGAGGGGGTGGGTCTGCGGGATCGGACTGAGGGGGTGGGTCTTCGGGATCGGATTGAGGGGGTGGGTCTTCGGGATCGGATTGAGGGGGTGGGTCTACGGGATCGGATTGAGGGGGTGGGTCTACGGGATCGGATTGAGGGGGTGGGTCTCTGGGATCGGATTGAGGGGGTGGGTCTGCGGGATCGGATTGAGGGGGTGGGTCTGCGGGATCGGATTGAGGGGGTGGGTCTGCGGGATCGGATTGAGGCGGTGGGTCTGCGGGATCGGTTTGAAGGGGTGGGTCTGCGGGATCGGTTTGAAGGGGTGGGTCTTCGGGATCGGATTGAGGGGGTGGGTCTGCGGGATCGGTTTGAAGGGGTGGGTCTGCGGGATCGGATTGAAGGGGTGGGTCTGCGGGATCGGATTGTGTGCTATGGAGGAGGGCACCTAGGGAAGAACACGTAAAGTACCTGTTAAGAAAATATGTAATTGCAATACACTTATCTGCAACCTCAGTTCATGTTTAAAGACATTATTAGTGATAGCCAGCTTGGCATATTTTATGACAAAGACAGACAGCAGAAAGCAAGGAGGAGTTGAGAGGGCTGAAAAGAGGCCGGACGAGGTGACCAGGCATTTGTTTGCTTGACTCAAATGCATTCCTCACAACATGTACTGCGGCTAGACTCACTTTGCAATTTCTTTATATTCAATTCATATGTTAATGGATGGTAGTGTAATTGTTTTGTCATATCTGATATGGGATACTTTCATATATGTAAATGGGTGTCATATGTTCTTTATGGAACTATACAGCCTGATGATGAACCTTTATTTTTAAGCTGTTGAAAGTACATGATTAAATGACACGGTTTGCAGAGAGAGGAGAGGCCTGGGTTAGAGGTTGGATTAGGAGTGGATGGCCGTGGTGGTGCCAGTTGCAGAAGTTATAAGCTGAGCAGAGTTAGGAGGGGAGGGAATGACAGAGGGGCCATCTTAGGAATCTTAAGATATACCTCTCTCTCCTTTCGTTACACGCATAAAACGTTCTTCTGACTCTCCCACGTTAAAAACTGAATTACACCTCTCCTTAGTGCCAGTTAAGATTTAAGGAAAAAAATAGTCCTAATGGGTTCCAAAAGTGCTTTCTAGAGAATGAGATTATATCAAAATACTGCAAGTGGTTAATTACAGTTTACAGCGGCTATTTAAAAACAGCCGTCCAAACTTTCTGGAAATTCATCAACACAGGAAATAGATCAGCTCTGTTCAAGTCCTTTCTTCATGCTTTACAATACTCATCTACTACTCCTTAAGTTCAAATCAATCCTTTATTATTTTATTTATTTAAATAAGAATTTTAGTTTTAATATGGATAACATTGTTGCAGTCAGTTTAGATTGGCTTGTTTAAAAGTCATGTCCTTTTCTGACAGTAGAAGTTTTCGTAAACAACGCATGAGGATGCTTTCAAATGTTATAAATGCTTAGGAAAAAACATGGCCTTATGTTTTATCGAATTCAACTACAATGAACATTAAGTCCAGTAAGCCTGTTATCTATACTATCACTACTGTTTTTCCATGGCATTTAAAAACAAAGTTCCCTCAGAAAAGGCTGACCCGGTCCGAAATGCTTCGGTCAAACAGAACAGGACAGTTTATCTAATGAGAGGACAAGCAGGTGCGCCACTGATAATTAAAGAATAACAGTCCTCCTCCACGGACGCGTCTTAAGAGCTCAACACGCACTTTATTTGTTATGTGCCACTGTTTGTGATTTTAGCAAAGCAGCTGACAAAAATCTAGAGGCGCAGATGCTGTGTTCCCAGAACTCTTCAGGAGTATTTTGGCCACAATATAAACTCCTGCACCTGCGGTCAGTTACATTGAGATAGTTGCCATTGTTTTCGGCAGAATGGGAAACACTTTAACTGAATCTCAGTTATTTTTCTGTTTTTTCAACACAATGCATAACAGAAGAGTAGCTGATGTAGACTACATTTCAAGATTCAAGATTTTTATTTGTCACATACACAGCTATATAGAGAATATACAACTAGTAGTGAAATGTTAGTCAGATCAGCTCATAAGATTAGTGCAATTATTATAAAATACTAAACAAGGTCAACCAAATTGCACTTAGAAACGAAATGTATAGTTTAATGCAATGCAATTTAAGTCGCTTTGCATAATAAAAGCCAAATGCGTAAATTAAACTGTATTGCTTATCAGTAGATCATTTACGAATGATGATTATTCGTTGGGTTTCTTTTTTAAAAAAGTAATGAAAGTTAATACAATGTAATGTAAGTGAATCAAGACTGCAAAAGAAAAATTAATAAGAACGAATTGAACGATTGAAACTATACGTTATCAGTAGCTATTTACGTAGCAACCATAGAACGAATTTAAATTTAAAAAAAATGTAATCGTGTTTTTATTAGAACGTGGAATATTTCCACGCGTTCTAAAACATATTTTAAAAGGTTTTTTTTTATTTAAACTGGTAAAAACAAAATATTTACATTCGTCATCATTTACGTATAACCGTAAACTCACCTAGCACAATGATTATCCACGTTATTTCCATTCCTCTTGTGTGATGCTCGTCACTCCGCGTGCAGTGAACTCGGAAAAACTTTTGCGTTAAAATGTTCAAGACGCCGAACGGTTCCGCTTATCTTTGTATCTTTGAATTTGTATCTAAACTAAGTGAATTTGCAGCTGGCACTTTTTATCTCAACGCTGAGAAGAGTGCTTTTGTTTGCGTCTCAACCCCACCCTGACGGCCGGGGGATTTGGAGGCAAAGTTTTTGCTGGGTTTCCTTGGCTGCGCGGATTTTGATCTATTCACTATAGCGCGGAGTCCTCTGGAGTGAGACGGAGACGTGCTGTGCCTCTGCTCAGACTGCTGCTGGTGCAACGCGTGTGAGGATGATCTCAAAGACGAGTTTGAGAACTATCAGTTTATTATGCGGAGAGGAGGGGATCCAAGAGAGCAGGTCGGGTTGGAGTAGCCCATAATATGTGATGCTAAATATTTGGGGTGTGGCCAGGATGGTGATGATGATAATATAGATTTTATTTGTAGAATTTGAATTGTCAACGTTTGTTTTATGATTTTATTTAACCTTTGCGTTATTTTTCAGTACTTTTCACATTAATTTTTAACATTAATGTTTTGAAGTGTCAATGTTTTCTTTTATGTTGTATTATGTTTTACGAAACAAAACAGTTTTATTCAGAGTTGTAGTTATAAAAATGTAATATACAAATATATGATCTAAAATGAATATTATTATTATTATTTCAGCATACTCCATATATCATATACTGTATGTATGTGTGTATGTATGTATGTACGTACATAAAGTCTTAAGGGTCAATTTTTCGAAATGTAGATTTATACATAATCTGAAAGCTGAATAAATGAGCATTGTACTGATGAAAATTAATGTTGTTCGTCAGAGGTGCTGTAGCATGCCGCTGCTAAGAAGAAACAGGTTTGTTTTAAAACTCTCATTTGGCTTATGGCTGTAATGACATTATGGAGAATAGATGAACCCGAAAGCTGAAATTCTAAGCTTTACATAGATGCCAAACTTGAGTGAGTAATTCCCAAAGAGCGGCAGCAGCGAGTGAAGTTTGTAGATTTTGTACAAATCAATTTTTGTATATCCAAATAAAGTTTTTATGTATTTACGGTAGGAAATGCACAAAATATTTTTAAGGAACGTGATCTTTACTTAATATCCAAACCATTTTGGGCATCAAAGAAAACCTATCAATTTGACCCATACAATGTATTTTTGGCAATTACTACAAATGTTCCTGTGCTACTGCTACTGATCCAGGGCCACATATATATTTATAATTTTGCATTTATATCCACAAACACATACATGTAGGCCTCTATATATTATATAATATATTTAATAAATAAGGAAATGTCTAGATGTATTTATTTATATTTACCAATAATTGAAATAATATTTAAATGTTTATTAATTTTAATATTTTATATTTTTCTTAAATATATGCATGTATGTGTATTAATATGCACAGTACACAAACATATATTGTTAACACAAACGTTTATTTTGGATGCATATGAGCACAGCTGCTATGGACTTGGGCTGCCCGGATTTTGGGCTGCGAAGGCCAGGTCTGACCCCGCCAGAGTATTTTGGCCACAATATCCTACACCTGCGGTCAGTTACATTGAGGTAGTTGCCATTGGTTTTGGCAGAATAGGAAACACTTTAACCGAATCTTATTTTATTTTTTTGTTTCTTCAACATAATGCATACAGAAGAGTAGCTGATGTAGGCGTTAAATCATTCTAAAAAAAAAAAAAAGGTATAACGAAAAATGACAATTATGACAATTCTTGTATCTTATTGGTTAGAGCATGGTGCTAGAAATGCCAAGGTCATGGGTTCGATCCTAGGGATTGCGCACAGGCCTACTTGGAAATAAATGTATAGATTAATGCAAGTCGTTTTGGATAAAAGCGTCTGCCAAATGCGTAAATGTAAATTAAAACGTATTGCTTAACATATCAGTAGATCATAAACTGACATTAATTCTCCTGGGAAGGCCGCGTATGAGCACAGCTGCTATGGACTTGGGCTGCCCGGATTTTGGGCTGCGAAGGCCAGGTCTGACCCCGCCAGCACGCTCCAGAGTCACCAAGCCAATGACCATGACAACGAGACTTGAAAGCTTCTGTTTGAAAATTCATGTTTACTTTAAGTGCCATAAAAGACAATACCCCATTCAGTTTTAGTTTCATGAACGTGACCCTCCGTGACCTCCACTTGTTGCCATCTACTTATGCTCCATTAATTATAGCATTAACTCAGTGTGGGTCCAGAGGAGCCGTCCGCCGTAACCGGTAAATAGGAAATGTTAGATCAGGGCTCCTGCCATGTCATGTGTTATTATGAACGGTGGAAGGGAAATGTTTAGGGTGCTGTTCGGAGGGAGATAAACACAAGGGTGTTGGTCTTACTTTCTGGGCGTATCAGTTTATCCAGCATGTGGCTGGTTGGAGATAAAGCAAATTTCTGTTGCAAGGATAGACTACGCCACCCTGGGGTTTACTCCCAGGGAACACTACACACCCTACTACTTGAAGGGCACAGGTTCGGTTCGGTTCGGTTCTACTAAAATAGATGAGCAAGAGACGTGGGTCCAAAAATATAAATGTTAATTGACACCAAGAAATAATTTAACCTCTTTGCTGCTCTTGTGCTTTAATTAAATTATTACTGCTAGCCTTTTTCCAAAATCAAGACAAACACAAAAAGTGTTAAAAACCCAAACAATAATTCCAGAGCTGAGGCAGACTGGTGTTGGGTAGGCTGAAGCAGCATATGTTTCAATAGATCACACACTATCAGTGCACACACACTCACTCAATACTAAGTGAAAATGTTATCTGTGATCGGCACAGCACACGGTGACGAGAAAACACGTCTACCAGAAAAGAGTGGGGGGAAGTCAGCAGCACTCCTGTGCACACAGCACCTGTAATCAAATGAAACCAAATTTAAGCCAAATAATACACTCGCACTCCAACATTCATTCACAACCATATAAATGAAATCGGCGAAATATAAAACTAAATTGTTTTTAACTTAAATCACAGAATTCAACAACATAAGAGTAAAGAAAAATAAGAAAAAAGAAAAGAAAATCCAATCTAAACAAATTAATACAAAATGAAATGCACCCAAAAAAGTGACAAATCTGTCAACTTAATGAAGTAGTTTTTGTGGTTGACAAATGCATAGAAACAAACAAACAAACAAAAACAAAACTCAAGTCAAGAATGCAAATACTGAAAAGAAACAAATCGGGTAACTAATACAAACAAAAATAAATTATGACTAGGAACAAGACAAGTCATTAGAGAAACGATTTAAATGTACAAACCCCAACACCCACAACATACACTAAAGGCAGATGAGCGAATACATTTGGCAATATAGATGCATATTAACTTAAGTGACATCCCATTCTTAATCCATAGGATTTAATATGACGTCGGCCCACCCTTTGCAGCTATAACAGCTTCAGCTCTTCTGGGAAGGCTTTCCACAAGGTTTAGGAGTGTGTTTATGGGAATATTTGACCATTCTTCTGGTCAAAAGCGCATTTGTGAGGTCAGACACCGATGTCGGACGAGAAGGCCTGGCTCGCAGCCTTCGCTCTAGTTCATCCCAAAGGTGTTCTATCGGGTTGAGGTCAGGACTCTGTGCAGGCCAGTCAAGTTCTTCCACACCAAACTCGCTCATCCATGTCTTTAGGGACCTCGCTTTGTGCACTGGTGCACAATGTTGGAAGAATGTCAAGTATATGATTTTGCACATTTTAGGCAAAGGTTGACTACTTTCAATATGCTATAATTTAACATATAATTCATTTCTTTTGGATGCTTTTAGTCACATTATAATTCCAAAAGTTACAATTGCACTGTTCTATGGTTTTACTGGGTTTGCTATTAAGTGATCCTAAACTGCCAATTGTTATGCTTACATGACATTAATAAATGTTCCACCTTTCCATTGCTTTATGTAAATACAAGCCAGTCTGAGCAACTTATACCTGCAGTGTTCTTGTTAAATTCACCATTAACAAAAACTTGTAAAAAAGTGTTGAAATATGAAGCATCACATTTGAACAAAAGGCACATCAAGTATGGCCTATTTATCCTACTAATACAAACATATCTGGGTCTGAAAAATAAAAAATATCAGCTATAAGATGATCCATAAGTTATAACCCCTATATTCTGATGTTTTAGTACGAAACGTTTTTGTCTTAGGCGAATCATTTTTAAAGTCGTTTTCGATAAAAGCATCTACCAAATGAGTAAACGTACATGTAATTGGGTGATTTGTCCACAATAAGACATTTTTTCCTCTGCCTATATTTGGCCGTTTTTATACGTATGTAATGTACTAATCTATCTGCTAAATGAGTACTTGTTACCCAATGTTAGGTAGCAAAAATGCTTTTTGACATGTGTATCTAAAAGCTGTGAGAAAGTGAATAAAATGTAAATGTAATGTAACAACTTTTTTTTTTATTGTTGATGATGTTGACATGTCATACAGGGTCACTATTTCTGCATTGATCATTTGTTATCACCCCCAGTGATGATGACAACTGCAAAGGCATAGTGGAGGAATGGTTTTGTTTTTATATTTTGAGTCTGTAATGGTAATCTTTTCCATTTTGTTCCTTTAGGCATTACACACATGCTTCAAAGATAATCCATTCAGTAATGAAGAATGCAAAGGAACAGTTTGTTACTGTTTGAAATGTACAATAACAAACCTGGTTTACAGTGTCAAAAAATATAAAACTTCGGATTTGACCTTGGACTTCTAAGAACTGAAGTCAAATTCTTTGAGTGAGGTGTTTGCATTTTTAAGGTTCCCTATCATTTAAATTATGCCAACACAAAAACTCATCCTTCTCACCACTGACCCAGAGGTATGCTGAGTGTCCGACTTTTCTAATCCGATTCAACACAAAACCAGTTAAACAGCAGCTCAGAGGTGAGCAGCAGCTCAATCAAGACCCAGTGGCTCGGCGGTATGAGCACTGACACTGCATCGGAAAGTCCCGGGTTCAAAGCCTGCAAGTCGTAGCTTGGTTGTTCTCCAATATCTCTCATGAAGTGATGAGGGTAAAAAAAAGATAAAATTAGGAGTAGGAGGCAGATGTGGGGAGTGAGAGGGAGATAGAGGCAAGGAGTGGAGAGTAGGCAATGTCACTACTGCTGTCCTGCAGATTTTAGAACCAACTTTGGAAAACCTCACCTGTCTGTAGGTAGGTTTGCTAGTCCTGAAGACACTCATAAGCTTGTTGTGTTCAGGTGATTCATTAAGGTTGGCCTAGAAATCTGCAACAGGCAAGGAAAAAGACTCTTACAGGGGGAGTGAGAGTGAGCTCACTCTACCTCCTACTGCAAACTCTCTCCTCTCTGCCTCTCTCTCTCTCCTCATCTGCCTCCTGCTCGCTCTCTCTCTCTCCTCATCTGCCTCCTGCTCGCTCTCTCTCTCTCCTCATCTGCCTCCTGCTCGCGCTCTCTCTCTCTCTCTTCATCTGCCTCCTGCTCGCGCTCTCTCTCTCTCTCTTCATCTGCCTCCTGCTCGCGCTCTCTCTCTCTCTCTCTCCTCATCTGCCTCCTGCTCGCTCTCTCCCTCTCCCTCCCTCTCCCCTCATCTGCCGCCTGCTCGCTCTCGCTCTCTGTCCTCATCTGCCTCCTGCTCGCTCTCTCTCTGTCTGTCTGTCTGTCCTCATCTGCCCCCTGCTCGCTGCCCCCTCATCTGCCTCCCTCTCGCCATCTGCTCGCTGCTCTCTCTCTCTCTCTCTCATCTGCCTCCTGCTCGCTCTCTCTCTCTCTCTCTCCTCATCTGCCCCCTGCTCGCTGCCCCCTCATCTGCCCCCTGCTCGCTGCCCCCTCATCTGCCTCCCTCTCGCTCTCTCTCCTCATCTGCCTCCTGCTCGCTCTCTCTCTCGCTCTCTCTCTCTCTCTCTCTCTCTCTCTCTCCTCATCTGCCTCCTGCTCGCTCGCTCTCTCTCTCCTCCTCATCATCTGCCTCCTGCTCGCTCGCTCGCTCTCTCTCTCCTCCTCATCATCTGCCTCCTGCTCGCTCGCTCGCTCTCTCTCTCTCCTGCCTCGACATGCCACCTGGCTTTGAACCCTGGACCTTTTTTTACCCTCATCGCTTCATAAGAGATTTCAGAGAACTTGCAGGCTTTGAACCCTGGACCTTCCGGTGCAGTGTCAGTGCTCATACCGCCGAGCCACTTGGTCCTGAATGTTTGAGACAGTTCTCCTGGTAATTGTATCTTTTTTTTTACCCTCATCGCATCATAAGAGACATTGGAGAACAACCAAGCAACGACTTGCAGGCTTTGAACCCGGGACCTTCCGACCTACGACCTTCCAGTGCTCATACCGCCAAGCCACCTGGTCCTGCACGCCTGTGATAGTTCTCCTGGTAATTTTATCTTTATTTTTAGGTAAGAGAATGTATAACACATTTAAACTGCAGTGCAAAGAGCCACTGGGCCCTGAATGCTGCTCATTTCTGAGCTGCTGTTTAAGTAAGGTTTTTGTGTTGGATAGGATTAGGAACCTTAAAAGCTGTGAGGTTCGAACCATGACTTGCAAGGACCAAAGTTGGACGCTTATCCTTTGCACCACTGACCCAGCGACGTGTTGCCAAAATTGTTTTGAGTGAGGTTATGTGTTTGCGTGGATTGCGGGATTTTAAGAACCGAGGTCGCGGTAAGGTCTCGCGTTCAACACATCACTTTTGCTTATAGGTATATTCAGGTGTTTTATCTGATTATTAACATTGTATACATTAGGCTATTTTAGAGATTAAAACATCAATATGAAGTTAAAACATGTTGAGATTGGATTAAAATCAATGGATTAAAATCAATAGGGAAAAACAAAGTCCCTCGTAACGCTCGCGCAGCACATTCACGAGTCGGATTGCACAACAACCTCGCTGGTGGCAAAGTCACATCTTCGTTGAACCAAGAAAATGAACGTCAAATCTAAATGCCCAGGTAAGAGAATTATTACCTAAGATTAGCACCTAGTCTGTCTATAGTTGTTGCAAAATCTGTTTCTTTTAAACGTGTTTAACGCTGTTTCGGAGACTTTAAACATGCAGTTGTGGCCAAATGGTTAGAGAGTCGGACTTGTAACCAGAAGGTTGCCGGTTCGATTCCCGGTATCGGCGGGTAACGACTGACGTGCACTTGAGCCAGGCATTTACCCCCGATAGCTGCCCACCGCTCCGGGCGTATGCGTGTGCACGACTTGAAGTGTGTGTATTCACTGGTTGGGTTAAATGCAGAGGTCACATTTCGGGTATGGGTCACCATATCTGACAAATAGGTCACTTTTACACGTGGCGGCACGAATGACACACGTAGAGATAAAGACTTCATAGCTCGCAATGTAGTCAGAGTCCGGGAAACGAGAAAAGTGTGAACTGAATAAAATGCGTATCTTGAACGCGTTAAAAATGATGATACCTTAAGTTACGAGTTTAACAATATTTTACTAGTACTATAATCTGATCCTGATCTGAAATATTCAAGCAATCAATTTCATTGTTGGTAATTTTAAGATAATACTTCAATTATTATTATTATTATTAACAAGGCTTAAACAATTCTATAATTAATTATATTGATTTTATTGATTTGTTGTGGCAAAATCACACACAAATAAATGTCACAGAGAAAAAGTTTTTTTCCCGTCTGTAACACAACAGAATAGAGAAATGGTTAGTAACTCTGTGAATTACACATTTTTACGTGAGAGTGTTAGCATGTGTAAAAATATGCATACACAACCGCAGTACGTTTAGATTTCACGTCTAATTTTGGTATTTCACTGTCTTGTTGTTGTAAAATTGAGCTTATGACGGCCTCTTCTGTGTGGATGTTTCAGCTATTCTGGAGCAGGTCATAGGAACCACTGGATATCACTTCATGCTTGTCGTCCTATTACAAAAAAAAGACAGACCTAAAGGCAGTGTTTCTCAGCATTTAAAGAGATGTGAAATGCTGTTTGTTTTCATTAGACTCACTGACCGTCGGGTCCTGGTCCTTTGGGGCAGGAGTGGATTCGTACACAGGATTACTGATGTTTGCGCTTGGTTCCGACGGGTTAACCTCGACTCCTTCATCCTCCTAAAAAAAGTAATACGTGAAAGTTATAATAGGCATAAACGCACTCGACGCGCTCGAAAAATAAGAAAAGGCTTACCTTAAAGTAGTGGAATTGAAATGGTTTTGTTTTACGCGTGTAGAAATTGTATCCCACGAATCCGGCCGCCGCGATTAGGATGATCAGCACCGGTACGCCGATGACCATTCCCGCCTTGTGAGCCGGGTGGACGGTTGGAGGGGGAAGCGGAGGGGCTTTTAACGGACCCTGCAGGACGTGGATGACCCCATTGGATGCAAAGATGTTGTAGTCGGTGACGTACTGGTCGTCGATGTATCCTGAGGAAGTCTAAAGCGAGGCAGAGGATTAGGTCATTCATTTGAATATAAATCGTCAATTTAAACTGAGTTGGAATTGGATTCACTAGATGTAAAATATGTTCTTACCGCGGTCTGAGGATTCTGGAGATCGGGCACGCGGGTGACGGTCAGGCTATGACCCAGTCGAGTCCTAATGTGAGTGACGTTTATAAGTGCCTGCAATACCAAAGCCCTTCCATCCAGTAGATGGTGCTCTATATCTCTGCTGCTCAATGTCTGTTGAACACAACATACATCAAAATGGAAAAAAGTCAACTTGTGTTAGGTTAGTGTGCACTATATGTGGTAGTCACCTGGTTGCTATAGAGGCCATTGTTGTCAGGTACAAAGAGAGTAGACTGGATAGTAATGTTGCTTATGTGATTCACAAACTCTTTTCCGGATGCAGAAAAACTTGAATAGTTTAGGATTTGCTGAAGAATAGAGTAGACGGTTACTTCGAGTGCATTTTCTACATTTCTTGTGCTCAATTCGTTTTAAATCGCTTGAAATCTTCATACTTACAGAATAGAAGTTGGAGAAGGTCGGCGTGGTCGACAGGACTCGCAGGAGGTTTCCTGTGCACGAGTACCCATCACCGATGTAGCCGGTCTTACACTCGCACTTCACGTCTGAAACGGACATCATTGACGTGACCCCTCCGAACACGTAAAGATTGATTTGTATTTATCCAACAGTGACTCCTACCATTCACTCGATAGCAGAACACGTCCCACGTCTCGCTGAGGTTAGTGCGCGTACCGTAGTCCACGATACCCACGTGTCCGAAGCCGCATTTTGGGTTAGAAAAACTCATGGGATACGCTACCCTCGCTTTCTCAAGCCAACCCGCTGCGCACAAGCTATACCCCCCCTGCGACACAAACACAAAAGACAAGACACTCAGTAAACATTTAGAATAGACGATGAATACGAACAGGTACAACAGAAGTCTCGTCTTGTCAGAGCGCCACCTGCTGAGCGTAGAAAAGCTGCTTGTAGGTTGCGATAGTGCCTCCTGCTTCCTTGCAGGCCTCTTGCGCCATGGTGTAGTTCAGCTTGTATGTTCCCTTTGGGGTACGATAATGAAAAACTCCCAATGATTTGTCTGAAAAACACAAAAAAAGATACATTGTATTTGATATTAAAGGAACAGTTCACCTCGAGTCGTTCCAAATCTGTACAAATGTCTGTGTTCTGATGAACACAGAGAAAGATATTTTGAAGAATGCTTGTAACCAAACCGTTCTTGGCCACCATTGACTAGGAAAAAATACAATGGTAGTCAATGGTGTCCCAGAACAGTTTGTCTTCAAAATATCTTCTTTTATGTTCAACAGTAGTAGAACAAATTGCTTTATACATTTTTTTGTTCTAAGATCGTCAATAGTGGCCAAGAACTGTTGACAAGCGTTCATCCAAATATCTTTGTGTTCATCAGAACAAAGACATTTATACAGATTTGGAACAACTCGAGGGTGAGTAAATGAAGACAGAATTTTCATTTTTGGGTGACCTGTTCCTTTAATACAATATTGGTAAAGGCATTATCTCTGTGGTTGAATTTTGTTGTGTAAAGATACAAACCCTCGTAGTGCAGATCAGTACACTGAGCATCTGAGTGACATTGTCCGTGATCCTGCAGACAGCGATTTTCCGGCAACAGCTTCAGTTCGCACTCGATCCCATCGCCGATGTAGTTGTCTTTACACTCGCATTTCTTCTTGCCCTGGTGAAGGATTACGTAAGTCGACATATGTTAACCTCATTTTTCTATCCATCTACTGTATCGTTTAACTGTAATGAATGACAAATGCCCGCTCACCGGTCCGGTCGTCGTGCAGGTGGCACGCTCGTGACACCCTCCGTTGTCGTCGGCGACGCAAGAGTCGACCGGTGTGCACACGAACCCGTCACCGGAGTATCCTTTGAGACACGTGCAGCTCACTTTCTCCCCCTTCTGGGTGCACTTAGCATCCTTTGAACAGCCACCGTTCCAGTACTTGCACATGTTGGCCGCTATAGCAAAGAGATGAGTGGGAAGTTGGTTAGGATGGATATGAATTCCACCTCAGATTGTGCACTTGGCACACTTACAGTAAACAGACACAACAACCCTCGTAGATGTAGCTAAAATAGGACAAAAAAAGGGTCACGTTTGCACCTGTACAGGTGATACCGTCTCCTTCGTAGAAGGGTTTACAGACACAGGTATTGTTCTCCATACAGACAGCTTTCTCGTGGCAAGCGGGACTGCAAACGGGACCATCCGCTGAAACGTAACAGACGGAAGTGTACTTGCACGTAAGTAATGTTCTTCGTTCTCTAGTCTGGAATATAATCCTAAAACCAAAGGAGTAAAGTCTGTACCTAATTTGTTTTCACATTGAGAACCCGTCCAGCCCTCCTCACAAAAGCAAGAACCGCCACCTTTCGCGCCTTGATCACATGACCCGTGTTCTGTGCAATTACAGGCTAAAGATACAGGAAACAAAGCACGTGGATGACTGTCGTCTTATTCCACAGGAGTACCTGGATATTGTTGCGTTGAAAAGCTCACCGTTGCAGTCTGGTCCAAAACGTCCGTCCACACACAGCTCGCAGGCTACACCTGCAAATCCAGCATCGCAGGTGCAGGTGCCGTTCCCTAAATGATCCTCATCGCACTGGCCATGGTTACTGCAGGGGGATCCTGGACCTCCAGGACATGCTGGAGAACAGGTAACGAACACATCATCTCATTTTCAGCCGGTAACTTACTTCTTTTTTTACATATTTGAACGTATATGTAAACGTAAATAATACAACACAACACAACACAACACAACACTGCGTACCAAGACAGTCTCTGCCGAAGTACCCTGAACAGCATTTAGGCTTCCAAATGACCATAGTACATATGGACTGGCATCCATCAGTGTTATACATGAAGTGATGAGCCAGGTCACACTTTGGTTCAGCCTAGATTGTAAACACAATAGCAACTCGAGGCATCTAATAAGAACAGAATCGGATAGAGCAAAGTTATTTAGTACGTTTTACCTTCGGCTTGCTTCCAGGTGGGCAGTCGGAAAAAGTACGACCGCATTGCCTGCAAGGCAACTGGTAAAACAAATGTAGACTAGCATAAAGAAACAAGTAGATTGCTTTGATCATTTTATCTTAAATACCTTGTACAAGCCAGTGTTGTATTTTACTCGAGTACATTTTTTCAAGTATCTGTACTTTGGAAAAAAAATACTGCACTACATTATAAAGCATGTATCATATGTTTTACTCCACTACATTTTATGTACGTTTTTTACTTTTTATACACCTACATTTTAAAAATCTAGTCATAAAAGAAAGTACTAGATTTTTATGTATTATAAGATAAAAACAACCTTTATTTATGAAATGTAGTGGATTGAAAAGTAGGATATATGCTTAGAATGTAGTCAAGTATTTTTTAACAAAGATATTTAAAAAGTACTTGAAAGTAAAAAATACTTAAGTTCAAGTCACCGGTACAAGTTATTATGCACAACATACATTTTACTAGAGCGAAATGACCGTTTTGGGACTCACTGTGATATCAATGGTGGTCCTACTGTCACAGCGTCCCCCAAGGCTCGGAGGATTCAGGAGACAGTTGATGCCATAAAGGATGCCGCCATTGAATTCGATGTTTCTCTTTACAATCCGACAGCTTTTATCATTCACGTAAAACTCTCCCTAAGAGCAAATATGCAATGCGTGACAGATATTTCTTTAAAATCTTATCTAGCAATAATAAAAGCAAACATTTAATTTAATATTATTCTTCTTACAATTTGCTCTTCTCCCATACAGGCCACTGACAGATCTGAGCCCTGTCGAGTTTTTAAAGAGCTGGTGCGCATGAGCTCAGAGGGCAGAATCTAGAAGGCGCACAGTAAGTTAAGTAAGTGATGCATTAGGGGTCATTGAAAATATTGTGTGTAATGTTGCGTTACTCTGGACTAACATAGTGCTATGCCTCGCTAACTATAATTATAATGGTAAATTATATATGCGTTCGTTTAATGCGTTCATGCATGCAGAGGTCATAATGTATAGAGACAAACCTTGGTATCATGCAGGATGTGGTATCTGAGATACTCGACTAGTTTCTCACGGTTATGCGTAGCGTATAGGAAGTCCTTCTGCTCCTGGGCCAGAGCAGCCATAGCGCCATCTGTGGGCAGGAACAAGGTGACGGGCTGGTGGATGCTGTCCGTCACTAACTTCAACACATCTGTGTCCTTTAAACAAAGACATTGATGTCATTACAAGTTGTTTTATTATGATAAAATAATAGGCACATAGATATTATTGCTCACTTCTAGCAGTTTGTAGAATGTCTTGAAGCCATGAAGATTAACCACATCTGAGAGGTTATGCTTAAAATAAAAAAAGTGAAACATTAAATAAATGAGAATTATGTCAGTGTCGTGATCTTAACATTTCAATGTTTCTAATTTTCATTTAGTACGTCCTAAAACGGTACATTTTTTCCCTAGAATTGAACGAGATGATTTAAGTGTAAAGAAGATTTAAGAGTTAAGACATACGGGGGTCTTGTCTTCCTTCCTGGATTTCAGGTTCTGCAGACTGGGCGGGATTAAGACGGTGTCGATCTCGTGTAAAATCCCATTACTGCTTTCCAGATTACTGAACACCACTTTGGCTTTATTATTGAGGTATATGGTATCCTGGGAACAAGGAAGGAGTTAATCACGAGTTCTTTTACCGAGTTGTATTTTTTTTCGTTTAGAAAATAAATACTCTACCTCAGAGTATGTGACGGCGAGGACGTCACCCATAAGCGTCGTGAGTTTAAGAGGTTGCGTGAGGTCCTCCGGGAAGAGACCGCGGCAAGGCACTATGTGGTACCTCATGATTTCGGCATACAAGTCTGGATTTTTCCAGGCAATATCCTTCACCTATAAATGCATGACTCGTCAGTAACGCTATTGGTTCTCAATATCGTCCGCAATGTTTGTTCAGAGAAATGTAGCTACTGAACGCTGCTTGTGGGATCAAACGGAAGGCAGGAGGAACAAATATAATGAAAAGCTCGAGATCAAAAACATACCTCTGAATTTTTAAAAGCACTTGTGTTGGGTACAAAGACAGTGAAGGGGCCATGTCTTCTGAGGGCAGAAATACCAGTTATCTGTAAACAAATTCACAGTCAGATGGTTTTAGCACAAATAAAAACACGTTTTAGTTTCAACACGATTATAATAAAGACTCATACCACCAAGTCCAGTAGAAAGTCGTTCAGCCTTCTGTCCATAAGCTCCTGAAAAAATAGAAAAAGAGCGTACAGTATACTGTAGGTATCTAACGTTTTAGACGTTTTGCTGTACATCTTACTTTCTGCAGGGATCCTTTACAAGTCTCTCCATCCCCAACAAAGCCAGACAGACAGGTACAGTTTCTCTTCGAGGGTCCTGTCATGGTACAGCGGGCATACCTGTGGCATCCGCCATTTAACTGAGAGAAAAAGAAGACATGAGATGGAAGTACGTCATTTATTCGTTCTAATATGCGTACTCGAGCGCAGCGGACTATAGTTTTGGTACAAACTTGGTCTAAAATATATTGTGTAATTCAGCAGTCCAAAAAGTCTGTTTTGTGGGTCTGGTTTGATAGGAAAGCATACATAAACAAAGCTTTATAACAAAGCATAATAAAATGATGCCACCTATGGAATTGTTTTCGGTTAATACATCGAAATTTGTATATTAACTTTTAAACGGTAGTACGGAGGAAACTAACCAATTCACGTGTCACAGATACTGTTTTGAGTTGTCACCTGATGTATATTATTTTAAGTAAAATCAGAAGCAGTAATAAAATATTGTTAACTATTAATATAATAGTCTTAAAACGTGGACAAAACGTACCTTGTGACACAAATTGATGACTTCACATTGGTTTCCAACCATATTAAATCCTGTTTTGCAAAAACATGTTGTCTGAAAAAAGAAAGTCAGTGTCAAATATATTTAAAAAAAATCTGCAATTGCAAAACCCTCATGAAGGGTTTACAATTATTATATATTGACTACATGTGTCAACTAAAGCTGGTTTAATGTAAAATGTATATGATACATGATATACAAAAAGGTATTTTTAATGCGAAAATAAAATGCATTTTAATGAAGTATTTATACAATCTAGTAGTTTTCTTTAACTATAAAAGTATCAAATAAATATATCAAAATGTATATTATTTATAAAGCTGTTGTGTTCGTATTTAGCTTTTACCTTATTAGGACCTGTATGTATGCAGTCAGAATCCGCGCAACATCCTCCATTATTACCATCCAGACAGGGGTTGATGGCTTCAGAAACACAAGCTCTCATTAATATTACAAAATCAACAATTCATCAGCTATCATTCATCAAACAATCGATAGTTCCCTTAAAATAAAACCTATGACCTTGCATTGAGCAATAGCAAAAACATTTTCAGAAATGTGGTGAACATTTAACAGAACCACTTACAAACGCATACTATCCCATCTCCACCGTAACCCGGGGGACACAAGCATATTCTCTGTCCCGGGACGGTTCTCTTACACAGAGCGCGGGCTGAGCAGCCTCCGTTGTTCTTTGCACAAGCGTCCGCCGCTTGAAATGACACAAATGCATGTTTGATACTAAAACACTGCTGATAATGATCGAATCTCTGTTCGGCAAAGTTTTGTGAAGGATCTTACCTGTACAATGAGTGCCATTACCCAGAAATCCTGCAGCACATTTACAGTAATACGTACTGTCCACTTCATTCAGTAGACAACTGCAAACATTCAAACATATACATTGGGGTTAGGTGCTACTTCACAATGGAAAAACATGGTAATACCGTACTTTGGGTATTTTGAAAGTAAACGTACTTGGCACTGCTGTGACATTTTCCTCCACACATGTCTGATGTAATGGCTAAAAATAATCGTTGAGAAACACTGATGTGAGATCGGGCAATATTTTAGGCTGAACACATTTGCAATGTTTTTCATACTAAATGCCACTTGGTTTGATATTGTCATCTTTTAGAAAGTGTTTTAAAGTGTGGCAAGTGCCCAAATACTATAAGAGGTCATTGTATAGACTTTGTGCGACTGGTGAATATCATACCGACGTTGCAGATTATTCCTCTCCATCCCAAATCACACTCGCAGCTGCCGTCTCCATGCACACCATCTTTACAACGTCCATGAACACACTTACACTCTAAAAGGAAAGACGTGTGATGGTTGGAGTGAAATACGACCCATATAATAAACCTGTAGCCAACCGACACCATGTCTCTCAATGCAGTGAAAATGTCGAAGTGAAAGGTTTAATGTTCGGTACCTTGGTCGCAGTGAATTCCATATCTGCCACTTTGACAATTCTCACAGGCGGTGCCATTAAAATTTTGGTTGCACTGGCAAACTCCTGTGCCGTTGGTCCCATCGGCGCACACACCGTTACCGAAACAGGACTGAGCCTCTGGCCCCGGACACCGCTCACAGTTTATTCCATAAAAACCTGCGCAACACCGTCTTTCCTGCAGAGAGAAATATATCACGTCGCTTCAAGCACACTTTAGGAAAAAAACCTTTAGGAATAGAGAATGTGGATTGCGATAATTCACATACAACAGTGACTTTTACACATGCGAGTTCACATCCGATGCTCAGCAGTGTCTCTCCGTGAAACACTCGGCTGTACATGCATCTTATCCTAGGTTTCATCTAAAAAAAAAAATATTTTTTTTAGGTCGCAAGTTTAAATTGAATGCAGCAATGGCATACTGGTAATGAATGAATAAATTGAATATCTCTATCATTTCAGTAATACAGCGAATCTGGGTACTTAAGTATATAAATGTACAGACTGACATAGCATTAGATTGCATATATATAATGATATAGCATTTACATCTTTTTCTATTTTAAATAACAAAGCAATCGATATATTGTTCATATATTTAGTAATACGTAATTTCCAAGATGCAGATGCATCTTTTTATGAGTAAAAATGTAAAGCTTTTTACACTCACCATTCTTTTTGTTCCTGAAGGACACAAGTCCTCAGTAGGTCTAAAACAATCCATGCAGTGTCTCTGCTGACAAGATGTACATATTTTAAATTGACAACTGATACTTTGAGTGTCTTTCCAAACCCTTTTTATGTCTTTTGATTCATTTTATTAAATAAACAATTTGTTGAATGGGTCGTGTTACTTTGTCGCATTTAAGTTTAGCCAAATAACGTTTCTTCTACTGGTAACTGAATATTCACACTTTTAACTTGCTAGCTAATGTCATTTACTTGTTATTTCTTTTGCTTGTCATCAGAAATAATCTGCAGGGACTCTATTCTTTGCGGATGTGTGCCGGAAGTTAAGTTTGGGCCACAATAGCGTGTATGCGCGGTAACGTTTGTTTATGTTATTGCTTTGAAACCGTCAATATATAGCCTGATATTTTTTCTTTTGTGCTTTACAGAAGAGTAAATGATAATAGAAATGACATTTTTGGTGAACTATTCATTTAAGCACAGGCATATCATAGGTTGAAATATATTTTACCGGGAGAACTGCAGTGGATTGTCTGTCGCAGCGGTTGTTTGGGATGGACAGAACCGCAGACACTGTGTGGATCACTCCTTTACTGGTCTCTATATTCGTCGTGTTCATCGCAGCATCATTTACAAACATCTATTGGGAAAGAGAGAGAATGTCAACATGCACGATTAGATACCTAACTATTATATTATCTCAGTGTTATTAGAGTCATGGACTTGCCTTGTTATCTTGGCGGAAAAATCCCAGCTGATAAGAGAAGCCTAACAGAGAATCTTTATAAAGTCCATCCAGCAACTGTTCTTCTTTAATAGTTTCATTCACAATAATGTGATACTGGGTCACATTCAAATCCTAAAAATAAACACACACACAATCTATTCAATATTTCAAATCGTGCCGTGTTGCATATAATTGTGTGTGCAACTGTTTGGATTTGTGTGGTACCAGCATTTCCTTGCCCGTTCTTCTGAGGTATTCTTGGATGGCGTTGTCTGTTGGGGCAAATATGGTAAATCCAGGAGACTCCTCTAAATCATCAGTCAAGTTGTGTTTCTGAAAAAAGGACACAATTCAAACACACGATTGATCCGAAAATGTATTTTATTCCTAAAAGTAAATCAGTGTGCGGTATGTTGTAGCTATGACTCTTACCGTGAGAGCGTCGCGGTACAGCGAGAGATCAGACCACTGCTTCAACACCTCCAGTAAACCTTCACTCAACGTTCGCTCCGAGATCAGCACCTGGAACAGACCAGCGGTGGTGTTTTTCTTTAAACCTCTCCTTTTTTTTTTTTTTTACATTAGACAATGATCTATTTTTCCTAAAATGGAATACGGCAAGGTTCTGGAGTCATACAGTGTCAATAAGATGGATGACTCCGTTCTTTGCTGCCATATCTCCATATATTACTTTTCCTCCGGCGACGATAGTGCTCTGAATTGAGTGAAATGAAAAGAGAGAAATGAAAATGTAAATCTATTTTAATTTCTTGTCATTGTTTAAGAAATTGTGTAAATGTAAATACACTGGGTATGCTCACATCATTGGTTGAAGAAACTGGAAGTGTCCTTTTTAAAAGAGAAGCCGGTTGTGGCGAAGGGGTGGTGCGAAGATCGGTCAGTTTAAATATGCCAGGAACAATGTGATTCCTGTTAAAACAAACAGATGTGTTATGATGAAACAAAGCAAAAATATTATAAACATTTAAATCAGTTTACTGGAAGATTCTGCAACAATAAAAGTTCTTCAAGAATGTTCTTACTTAATAAGACTTGGAAGGTTACTGCGGGACAGCCAGAAGTCTTTGTCGTCTTCACTCATTTTTTCTGTTGCTTGAGCCGATGGTACAAAAAGAGTAAAATTCTCCGTCTCTGATAGCAGCTGAGAAACATCCGCTAGCTATTAAATGATTCAGAAAAGATAATTACATTTCAAATAATACAAAAATAAAACTGTAAGAATAATCACATATCTGTCATCGTTTGTTTACTTTTGACTTATTTTGACATTCTAAGATATGATTAAGTGCCTGTGAAAACCCAGCTAACCCATCTTTTTTTTGCGCTTTATTCTACATAATGTAAAGGACATTCTGTGAAAATATAACCTTTAATATCCGACTTTAGCCTGGTTTTTACAAGCAGGGTCACATATACAAAAAAAATATTTTTAACTTAAAATGTCAATTTATATGAAATTACTTTAAAACCAAACTTACAGTGAGCCATTTGTTAAATTCTAGAAGTTCAGGGTTTGTTGCCACCTCCTACAAGGACATCGTTTAAAAACACGAAAACGACATTAAGATATATGCACGAGTTCAAAGCACCATCGCTAAAATAATAAAATGTACAGTAAAAGCATACAGTTTGCATACATTAACAAGACAAATGTCATATACCTGTGCAAGTGTTCCGTAACAGATGATACCATCACCAGCATAATCGTCCTCACACACACACTGCCATCCGTCCTGACCCATAAACTGACAGGTGGCCTTCAACAATAAAAAATGTCAGGATGCATCGTATGAGGAGTGCATACACGTGTACAGTTGTGTGACTATTTGTTTGACGCTTACCATGTAATGACATCCACCCTTCTGTTCAACACATTGATTGTTAGGTTCGCACTCCGTCCCGTCGCCGTGGTAACCGTTTTTGCATGCACAGTCGCTCTGATGAAAAATGGCAAGTGAAGACAAACTTAGTGGATGGAGGGATGTTCTGTGGACAGTTTAGTTGGTAAATGAATGTATCAATGGTTTAATCATCAGGTTATTAGATGGATGAAATGAATGAATAAATACATTGACAAATGAACGGATGGATGGTTGAAAGAATAGACTAATGGATGGGGTATAGAGACCATCTCTCACCTGTCCTGGGCCCACATAGATACAGGTGGCATTAGGGTGGCATCCGCCTCTAGACGAATCCTGACAGTTATTGATGGGTTGACACTCATCTCCATCCTCTCTCCACCCACTCAGACACTGGCACGTATGTGTGCCCACACCAGTCTTTATACATTTGGCCTGCGGATCGAAAGTTAACACATTACATAAATAGCTAAATGGTAGCTTACAAAAAACACAAGCTCTCGGTGCACGTGACTCACGTTGATGCTGCAGCCTCCACGGTTAGGCAAAGCACACGGATCTTTCTCGATGCACATGTATCCATTACCTTTGAAACCGGGCTTACACACACACCTAATAGAAAGCAATATACGATGATGATTCATCTGTAATTTAATACATTTTAAGGGACTTGACGTGGCTATTAAAGTATAATTTTGCTATGTTTCTTTAAAAAAGGATGTGAGACGATAGCAAAATGCATTTTTGCGGTTATTTCTGTCTCAATTTAAAGATGGCGGGACTTACGTCAAGGCTCCGTTATTGGATACGCAGCCCGCGTGGGCGTGGCACAGCTGGTTGGGCCCGCACGACTGCATTTGCCGCTCGCAGAATTCTCCGGCATTACCGTCTTTACAGGAGCCCTCCTTACATTTTCCGCTGGCCTCTGGACGATTGTCACATACACCGTGTATGCATCCACAGGCTGGTGTTGGGGACAAATACATATTATTATTAAAACATAGTTTTAAATATTGCAAAACTGTTTTTGAATTGTGGAGTGGAGAAATGAATTTATACTTTTATCACAGGATGGGCCGTATTTGTTAGGGTTGGCGCAGTACTGGCAGCGAGAGCCTTTAAAATTGGGCTCGCATTGGCACGTTCCGTTTCCATCAATGGCGTCAAAACACTAAAAAGGAAAGATGTGGTCATATCTTTATAACATAAGACAAAACATAGTAAACCTGTCTTTGTTCTGTGTATTTTTATGGTTGGTTAGCACTGAGTGAAAGAGTCAAATTATTCAGTATGAATGCATTTAAATATATATCTATAACAGACAGTTTACCTTGCCATGAGAGGAACAGGGGGCGCTAAAACCTCCTGGGCATGGAGAACAGTCTGGCCCGAAGAAACCTTTGCAGCAAAGAGGGGTCTAATTCACACAGATAAGCTTTCACATTAAGACTTTATTAGTGAGTTTTGACTGGGTCAGATTGACCAGTGAAACTAAAGCGGTTGCACATGCAAAAAAATACTTGTAACGGCTAGCATTGCGATTCGAGCTGTAAAACAGATACTCACAGTCTTTGTCTCATTGCATGAGTGAGCACAGCCAGACATGAATATGGGTATACGGCTCTCGAGAATATTTATCTTATACACACAGCTTTGCACGACTAGATTCTGAGAATAAGGACACAACGGGCACAAATCAGTGTCGCTTTGTACACTTTTGCACTAATTTAACAAAGATTTCTCAACAGATATCTTAAAAACCTTAGTCTGTTAGACTATGATATATCCTGTATCAGAAATACTTATAGCTTATATCACATATAATCACACATAGTTCACATATAGCTTGCTCTATATATAGATTGCATGTTTTGCATTGAAAGTTATAAACAAAATTATTTATATAGATACACAAGACAAAACCCTTACAAAAATGGGAAAATACTGGAAATTTAATATAGTATATGAAATAATTTAATACATAAGTTATAAGTATAATAGATTAAGTATTAATCTATTATGAAATAAATAATTGACATAATATAATACGGTATATAATTTACCAATTAAAAATAATAATTTACCAAGTGCTTATATTTTTCCATATATAAGTAAAAATGTCCTTATGTCTAAAAATAAATTGTAATATTAACACAATGTATTACATATATTTTCAAATATATACATTGTGTTAATATAAAAATTTATTTTTATTTATTATGTGTTTTCCACTATCTTAACAGTCAATATATTGAATCACTTAATATATATATATATATTATAAATTATTAAAAGTAAAAAATATTGTTTGAAAACGTCAGCATTTTTTCCCCAAATAAACATGCATTGACTAATATTGCTCAAGTTTACAAAACACATTTAGCCAAACCTTACCATTCGTTCGCCAGCAGGACAAATAGCTTTGGATTGATTTGTACAGCTAACACATGGACCCTGTGACAAAAAAGGTAAACATTAGCACTAACACTATCAAGACAGAGTCTGTCTGTGTTTAAAAGCTTTTGGTTTGTATCTTCATTTAAACTGCCATTTCTGTTAAAAAGAAAGCAAAATGTGTTTTAATATGTCTTCCTAATATGTGGCTTACTCTATAAACATGGTTTTCTGTCAGGTCACAGCGATGCGGTAGGACGGGCTCTATGGATGCAGGAATCAAAATGCCCTCTACTGAATGGAGACGACCATTTGCTGCCTCAACATCCAGTTCCAGAATCGCCTTGCCGTTGACCAGCATTTGGCCCTGTATGTATGCAGAAACAACCATAAATAAAATTAAAGTGCTGCAATGTGATTGGATAGACGACGAGGCTATATTACATAATGTAGCTGTAGTCCTGAAAATGATGAGTGCATACAAATCTGTCATCTCAGCAATCTTGTTTATTTGGTAAATATAATGATTAAGAATTACTCACAGCAGCGGTTACGTTAAAGGTCAGGACCTGATTGGCCAGGCTCGTGGCGTGAGAGTTTGAGGCGATGAAACTGGCACTCAACTGCGTACAGATATACAGATATTAGAGATGATATATAGTCGATCAAAAAATAGAATTGAACACGTGTACAAACCTGGGAAGAGGGGAAGTGATTGCGCAACAGTTCCAGTAGTTTATTCTTACCCTAAAATGAGAAAAATCATAATGAATTTAATATGACGCATAAAGACGTAAGCATTATTAGGGGATTTGTCAAATTTACAGTGTACCTCTTCTGAGGTGAGGTAGTCTAGATAGCCAGCCTTCAAGAAGGTAAATGCGGTATTTGTTGGTGCAAACACTGTACAATGTTGACCAGGTCTTTTTAAAACAGCTGCCAAGTTGGTTTTCTGAGCAAAAAATTGAAATGCTGCTAACGTTTCAGAATGAGAATTTGAATCATTTGATTAAAGGTTACATAACGTGACTCTGTAGAACAACCCGAGGGGTTTGTTACCTCAAGCAGAGACTTAAACTGAGAAAACTTTCCATTTTTTGAAAGAATCTCCAACAGGTTGTCCTGAAAAGGAATTGTATTTGGATACAATATCATGCATGTTTTAAATAAATAAAAAGTTAAAACTTCAAAACACCGTAACGTCTCGAACCTCTTTCTCGCTTATCACACTGGAAGGGACAGCATCCATCAGCTTATCAACCAAATGAATAATTCCATTGGAGGCAAAGATGTCCGTCTCCACGAGTGCTGCTTTCTTGCGGCTGCCATTGATTTTGATCTTGATCTGCTTGAGCTTCGAAACACAAAAATTGTGTAATTCAAACAAAATCAAATGAATTGGCAGTCATCACATAGACGCACACAGCGAAGCAGGTTTTCAACTTTCCAAGAACTGAGCAGGAAAGAATTGGGGGAAGAAACAGGATATGACAATTCTGCTGTTGTATCCTGCATGTGAACATTCTTGAAAAAGCCAATGAAAAATATACTGAGATTGAGATACACGCACAAGCACACGCACACGCACACAGGGGCACTTGTGGCCTAATGGTTAGAGAGTTGGACTCGTAACCAGAAGGTTGCCGTTCGATTCTCAGTACCGGCAGGTAACAACTAACGTGCCCTTGAGCAAGGCACCTTACCCCCGCTTGCTCCCCGGGCGCTGCAGTGTTAGCTGCCCACTGCTCCCGGTGTATGTGTGTTCACGACTTGAAGTGTGTGTGTTCACTATTCACTGGTTGGGTTAAATGCAGAGGTCACATTTCGGTCACCATATCTGACAAATAGGTCACTTTCATTCAGATTGAATTCAATCACTTACATCAGTCAGGGATTCACCAGCCAGGCCAGTCAAAGTGTAGTATAAGATTCCCTTCTTCAGAGAGTCAAAGTTCACCTCTCCGGCCACCATATGCAGTCTGGCGAGATAGCGAGCTTTCATTTCATTGGCAAGCAGGGTTTTCACCTGAAATGAAAGCGAATTAATATCCAGATTTGTGTTTGTGTATGTGTGAGTGTGTTCGTGAAACTCACAGATGTGCCTTTAAAAGCCTTGTTCACCGGCACGAACACGGTAAACGGTCCGAGGAAGGTCAGAGACCATGACATGGCTTGATCTGAAAGAACATTTTTGGCACAATGTCTAAAGCAGGTCATGCAGATATGCTTTACTATATGAAATATAAAAAGCCCTAATTCAAATGACAGTAAAGGACTCACCGAACAATGAAATGGCACTTGAAAGCTGACCCGTCCACTCCCCACCTGGCTTTGAATTCAGTTCCTGCAGCTGCTGAATTATGTTGCCGAGGCATATCTTCCCATTGCCAAGGTAACCGTCACGACACTTACACCTGGAAACGTTAAAATATATAACAGTAGTTTATGACGGTGATAAAGAAAGAAAAAGGAGACCTACTCGACTGTTCCTGGCACTACTGTGGCGCAGGTGGCGTATTTATGGCAGGAGGCTGGTCTGCACACGTCTTTAATACTGCAGCCCTTCCCTTCAACGAACTTCTCAAACCCCTCCAAACACTCACAGTGAGCCTTTAAAAAAGACCAAAATGATCACAAGACGGATGGAAATGAACAAACTGCATTCAAACTATTTAGGTGTATGTCGCATATCTGTTTAAAACACACACACACACACACACACACACACACACACCTTTCCAGGGCGGTCATACACACAGCGTGTAGAGCTAGAAGGACAGTCACCCAGGTTAGTCTGGCAGGGGTCAACAGGCATGCACACGTGTCCGTCGCCACTGTATCCTCCTGTGCATGTGCAGACGTGCTGGTTTGGTCCTGTATGCACACACGATGCATTCGCATGGCACACGCTTCTTAAGCAGGGATTCATCGCTGCATGAAGCATGCGGGACAAACACAGAATAGTTCTTAATTGTGTTTTTAAGGTGGTGACGTTTTTAATGTTGTTTATATGGGTTACAACAAACCATGTGCAAATGTGTGAGTATTTGCTCCATAAAACTGAAGTTTACAAAGGACAGTTTAAAAATGCGTGAATTACTGGGGGCGGGGCTAGTTTGCATATTCATGAAGTCATTTTAATGCATGAAGAAAATATCATCACAGTAAAAAACTTTTACATTTGCTATTTTTAAGCTCAAAGATGAGTTTTAACTAAGTGATCAAATTATCAAATGCATTGAGACTTTAAATGATCCTTCCCCCTAATACCTCCTGCCACAGTAATAGCACGCTATGGTACTCGCTGTAACATCAACTAACAGGCCTTGTAAACTAAAAAGATTAAATTAATCTTTTTGTTTGCAAATATTAACTGTACTCACATGTGCATCTTACTCCGTCACCTTGATATCCAGGTTTGCACTTGCACATGAGCTGGCCTCTGGAAATCTCCTCGACGCAGCGAGCGTCCGGCCCACACCGTAAAGAAGCACAAGCTGGGAGCTCTGAATAAAAAAACACATTCATCTACTATTCTAATCTAAAGGCCTATGTGCATAAAACTAAAACCCTCTCATTTCTTACCTCGTGTGCAGTCTACACCGGCGTACCCAGACAGACATGTGCATTGCCCTGTGCCTTTGATTCCGCTGTCACATAAGCCATGCTTGCATTGGCACACTGATTATAACAACACACATAAAACACGTTTTATTTAGAGAATGTTTCCAATACAGACAAGAATTTTGGTGACCCCTTACCGTTGCTGCATGTTTGTCCGTATAAATTCTCTCCACAATCCTCACAAGCAGTTCCGACGAAGCCTGGCTACAAAGACACTCGGAGAGATTCATTGGCAGCACAGTATGCACAGTGTGAAAAAGTCGGACGGATCATGAAAACGAAAGGGAACTTACCTTACATGTGCACGTTCCATTGCCCCCCATACCAACAGAGCAGACACCGTTATTGCTGCAGGGACTCGCCGCGGATCCCGGACACTCTACGGAAAGAAAAGGAGTAGAGAAAAAAATACGTAAAATGAAATGGAGAAGTTTGGAAAGAGAGGACACATTTAACCAACTAGTTACAAAAGAAACTATACAATATAAAGATGGCTAAATCTTTCATATCAATGAATCAGACCGGCAACTTTAAGATACTTCATGGTTTACATTTTTATATTTTTCTACAATGTGTGATTTGGAACATTTTTACAGAGTTCAGTGTGTTTGTAGAAATTTGAATAAAAAAACGTCTGGAGAGGTTTGAACTCGGACATTGGCTGACATTGATCTTGGGTCAACTGATTCTGATTTAAAGCCTGAGGTTTGGTGTGACTGATCTGAGGACAGCGTGTTCGAGGTGACAGACGCTTTGGGAGAGGATATGAGTTAGCAAAGTTTCTCTGTTCTTCAAACACAACCATCTTCTGTTTTACTGACCCTTAGTCTTCCTTTCCTTCCCGTCATTCTCACTTAGGCAGAACACTTAGTCTGGACAAAATCCCTGACATGATCAAAGCATTCCTGGCACAATACATATGTGGCATATATTGTATAAACAATAACTGTAATAATAAGCAGACTATCATGTAATCGGTGAGGTGATAGGAAATCGCAATGCCTCAATGCTGACCCATCTCATTGACTCAAAGGTCAAATCATTTAACTTTTGAGAAACAATGCAGGAATTTCTGCTGATAACAGACCAAAGGGACCAAGACAACAGACGGTAACTTAAGTGCTTGACTCAGCTAACTCGTCGTGGGGTCTGTTTGTGTGCTGACAGACCGAGGAAGTTCTGGAAATGAGACCTCCACAGCCTGTTGGTCAGCACATTCCAGTGGTATGGAGGTACAAGACTGCCATATCCCTCTTGTTGGGAAGGAAGTCTGCAAATCCCCTGTTCTACAAACTTCCTTCCACAATATAACGTGTTTAAAATGAAAGAGCATAGTGACGGAGACGATGATTTTCAATGCACTTTCATTCGTACATACAGGATTTATATCCCTAGTCGCAAAATATATTTCAAAAGTGGAATTTCTATCATAATTTGAAAAGAAAACGATCCTATTGGGGTCAAATAAAAATCCTTTAGGAATTCACATAAGATGCTGCTGGATAAACTGAAATTCCAATTTTTCTTCTCTATAATAATGGTAATAATGCAAGTTCCACTAGTTCCCAAGAGGAACCGTTCTTCCCCTTGTTTGCGTTTTCAGACTTTGTTAGTGGTCGCATCAGAGTTGTTCCTGTCCAGCTCTTCCGATCAAAATATTCCCTCTGTGTATCTCGTCTCAAACAAGGAAATACCAAATGCCACATAAAATGTGTAAAAATCGGATAAGGACATTGAAAATTCTACATTACCACAACAAAGTCCATAAGGTTACTTTTAAGAAAAAAGAAAATGTCACCAATCTTACCAATGCAGTCAATGCCCCAGTAACCAGAACAGCATTGGGGCTCTATTGCATATCTAATGCACTCAAATGAACAGCCCGCGAAAGTCAGTTCAGCCGTGACAGAATATCTAAACACACACACAAAAGAAGGTTATTGTATTATTATTGCCTCTGAATTTACACTAAATCGCATAACCTTTGTTTGAACATAAGGGTGAGCTTTACATTTAGTATTTAATTTTAAAGAATTCAAATTGTAATGTCACAAAACATGTGCATTTATCATGATCTTAACCTTGACTTCCACTAATTTTCTTTTACTGTACTTTTAAATCAGAAACCTTTTTACAAACTTACAACTGGTATACCTGTACTACACAGTATATAACATATGGAATAATACACACACATACCTGCAGTCCTTGTTGCTCTTGCCAGGTGGCTTCTTCTTGTATCCATCGGGACACCTCATGAAAGATGTTATGGAACAAGAATGACACTCCGATTTGGTCAACAACTGGATGTTTTTATCACAGCGGTTCTGATGGACACCAAAATAAACAAGAAAAAGTACATTACTTTATAGTTGGAAAAAAGAGAGTGTTGCAAATGTCCTCTTTCATATCATCTGTTCTTACAAAACCAATGAAGTCGAAAAGCCCACCGGATCTTAACACCCGTTACTGATTTTCCGAGAAGATTTACCTGATTCGTACAGCAGGACTATGACATTCTCAAGATGACTTTACCCAGCATTCTACAGTGCATGTCAAACAAATCAAACCGAAGAAGTTTGAATGGAAGAATTGTTTTCAGTGTGTATCTTGAAGGGCTACAACATAGATATGTTTTAGACTCCAACCACAAAAAAGCAAACATCTTCTAATTGAATATACGGAACAGCTCATTTGCTGGAAAATGAAGTTTTTAGCTACAGTACAGGAAGGTAATTATAGCGTTTTTTCCACGGAAACGGATACAAACACTATCATCTAAAAAAAACGGCATATTTATGTTTTTCTGTGCCAGCCTGTTGCCTGGCATATACAAACACATGTAAACAGAAACTCAAGTAGAGATAACCTAGATGCAACATGCGTCAGTATAAACTGGCCAAAAGGTAAGCCTATAAACAACTGCCTGTCCTCCTAAGAAAAAATACATTTATATTTCCGACATCTGATTCATTACATTTACATTCCCTAGTACGAATATCGCACATTTCCAACATATAGGTGCACACGGTGCACGTGTATGATTCTCACCTGTGTTGTTGCACCGGCCGCCCAGAGTATCTCGGTTCCCATCAGCAGCAGCAAACTTCCATAAACTGAGTTTAATCTGATCTCCATGTTTATTTCTCTATCTCTCGCCACCTGAGAGGTTCCTCACCAGACTGTGGCCACACAAGTTGGCCTTCTGCTTTTTCAACAATCCCTCCCTCTCCCTCTTTCCTGTACCACAACATGAGAGTCAGAGGGCAAAATCTAAATCCCTTACAATCTCAGACAATATAACAATGCATAATGCCTTAATTTTTTTTATTTACTCCATATAAGATGGCAGTTCAAGTCGAAAAAGGTCAATGCATGATACTGTGTTGTATAAAAACAATCACAGATAAGTTTTGTACCCCGTATCTGTGAGGTTTCTTTACATTCTTATTGACGTTCAGTCCTAACTGTTGCACCATTTGTTAACCAGTAGTTTAGAAAAGAACCAACCGTGAGAGACATTAAATGATCTCATTGTTCAATTTTGTAATGATCAGGAAGTGATATTTTCTTAGCGTTTTGGTCATTTTGAATTCCTATACATTTGAAAGAGGAAGTGCAAGGGCACATAAAAGAGAATTGATTTCTTTTGCAAAGTGGTACTAAAATCTTGACGAATAAGATTCACAAACAAGGTATTTGGTTAAAAAAGTGCAGGAATCACTAGGTGACCATTTGGCAAACTGGGTATAAGCAGGATGATTTTTAAGAGTGTGTGTGTGTGCGCGCGTATGTATACGTGTACTGTACATCTAATTTTGTGCGGTCAAGACTTTAGGGTTTTAGGGTTTAGATTATAATTAGGTTTAGGTTAGGTTTAAGGTAAGGGTTAGGGTAACGACTAGAGATTGCATTGTGTCAATATGTCCTCATAAAGATAGTTTGTGTGTGTACTGAAAAAGCAGAGCTAAAGGCAAAAGAATCACAGGATGTCCTCAGTCATAAATAAGACAAGCGGTCAGGTGAAGATTACCCTGTCACACACACAGTTCCTCTCTGTCCTGCTGCATCATGACTTTCCTTTCATAGTTCGAGAACTTTCTAACTGACGAAGTCCTTTTACAACGTAAATGTGTGTGTGTGTGTGTGTGTGTGTGTGTGTGTGATGGTATCTAAAACATTTTGTAATTACAGATAGGGCCACATTTTTTACATCAAATTTTGCATACACACGTTATTTAAATACAAATAAACTAAGTTTTGAACAACTTTGGACACCTGCAATGTTATGTGATATTACATTTATATAAATAGGTATCTAAACAATTAAACTGGTCAATGACAACAATTATTAGAAATAAACAGTTCTAATAATAAAGAAATCATGTTTTTAAGCTTTAAGTATCAGGTAAGTCTATAGATTTTTGTTCAGCCAAAACAATTTCCTACATCTTACTGCAATGGTCAAAAAATAACAATAACAAAAACTAAATCTGTATCTATTTGTTTCCAATTTGAAAGATTCTCCAAAGATTCTAAAACAATCTTTAAACCTGCTCAAATCTCAGTATTGCTCATATACTTCAGGAAAAAGGCTATAAAAGTGATATAAATCTGTTATAAATATAGATTTGTTATCATTTTAAACAGAATGAAATTTAAATTTGCATTTCCTATATATTTGGGAAAGTGGAATGGCATTTATTATAAAAGACATTTAAATAATTGACATCTACGAAACTTCAGAAATAAAATCTTTCTGGTTCACGTTTTTATCCCCAACTATTGCCTAAGTCCTAGATTGTTATGTTTGTCACTTTTTACAAACAAGATTTTAACTTGCGTACATGAGCACCATTGGCTTACAATGTAGGAGCTATAAAGTGTTAGTTAACCCCTCAGCTTCGTGCTACTTCAGCAACCCCAAACCTTCACCATTATCATGAATATTGCATACCTCTGGTAGGGAACCACTGCTGCATGACTGATAGTTTCCACAGTTTCCAGTCTGCTTCTGGTGATCTTCATTGGCAAAACCCTGTGACCCCAGCAGATGGAGGCAGATACCAGTTATATCACTACTGGAATCCTTCTGTTCACATTTCACATAAGAACAGGGAGTGATTTCATCCATATATGTCCAGACTATGATATAAAAATATAAAATATACAAATTAAAAATCTAACCAAAAGAGAAAGCTATGGAAAACAGAAGGTGAATTAAAACAGAACTGGCACGAGAGGACGTGTGTAGAATTCTAAGATTAACCCTACAACAGTTGTGGGAATTGTCAACGTTTAAGCAACAGTTATTGGCAGGAAAACAACATCACCATTCCAAAACCCCCAAGGCCTTAACCAACCCGACCAGACACAGATACGGCCCCTACAGACTTCTGGGAAGGCGTACAGAGCAGGGCACCGCTCAAAGAGCGTGCAGGAATGGGCCAGTGAAGGAAGCGTGACTCTTGGCTTGGGCTGTAATGTTATGCTCGGATGGATATAACTGTTTATTCACATTCTGAAACAAAAGTACAGTGAGCAACATTAGTGATGATCCAGGTCTGCATAGGCCAGCAAGGATCAAAAACAAAATTAAAAAATGTCTTGCGCGTGTATGTGGCTGCGCCACCCACTGCGATGCTTTCGGTCTCAACAGTACGCACAAAAATGTTTATTCATCTAACTTCATTTATTTGGCTTTAAGGGAATGTAAAGTATTGCATGGACATGCATCAAAGTCCACTGGGGATAAGCAAATGCTAAATAAAAAGGTTGAATTATTACTTTAAAGTAAAAAAAGGAAGGGGGTCCGCATATTAAAAGACTGAATTTCATCTGAACAAATGTTTTTCTTTTGTTTAAACAGTTGTGGAGCCAATGTCCGCATGTATGCTTTTCTCTCACCAAACTGCACTTTCAGAACATTAACAAAATCACTTTCAGGTCATTAACAATGGCAGAACAAAACCTGAAAGGCAAAACTAAAGTACAGCAGACTAAAGTTTGACAAATCATCTTGATTTAAGCATTAAACACATACTAGAGAGAATGAGAGGAAAAAGAAGTGTTAAGGAAAACATTGAGGGTGTCAAAAAGTTGAACGGATGCATCCACATAGACTGCTTGTCTCTGTCCAGGATGGTTTACCGCTAAGCTTCCAGGGTTAAAGAACTAAACCTCAACACAACAATTTCCCTGAAAGGGTGCAATAAAAAATTCTCCTGTTGATGTTAAAGTTTTTCATTGGGTTTGATTCAGGCAACAAGATGCTGGCGCTCACCCCAGAATTAAAGCGATTCATCAATGTGTCGTCCAGGAGCACAAGATCGGAAAAAGTGATTAAATGGTATTGTTCTCCACGGAGAACATTCAAGGAAGAATTTGTTTTTGACTTTGGGTAGAAGAATGAAAAATCAATTATCATTTCAAGTCTCATTTAGAGATGCCATGATTGATATCCTGGGATTTCTAAACGGGGTTTCCAAAATAGAAACGTGTATTGGAAAGAAGGCTTCGAGTCGCTGCTCTTTGGTTTACCTTAACGCAACACAATTATTTTACACTGAAAGAAAAAGACAAAATTACATGCTAACTCGATGCATCATCCACTCAGCGATAAATGCAACCACATGAGAATGAACAAGAAGGCTTTCAGAGAGAAATCACGAAACACGAGCGAGATTTTCCAGGAACTTTTACAGACTTGCCAGTGTGTGAAAGAACTCACAGGAGTTTTTGTCATCGCACGGAGGATCTGAGATATGACTGGCAACGGTCACTGTCCTGTTGCCTGGAATGTGGCTATATAAAAGGGCCACTTGCATTAGCGTTTAAGGGAATGCGATCATGGTATTTGGCACAACTCTGTTACTTCTAGCAAAGCACTATGCTTTTAAAGATGGGGGTGTTTCTGGAGGGGACAGAATTAGGAGGAAAGAAAAAAGGAATGACATACGAACTAAAAGTCTTCAAACATGACATTACGAAACGATAAACCTGCAGAACAAAGCCATTATAAACATTTGAAATTTGTAGAATTGTTAAATGTAAGGACAAATACAGGTAAACAGAATTCACGAGCAAAAAAGGTTTCTTAAAATAAACTTTTGAGTATTTATTTAAAAGGTTTGAGCCCACTGTTCATAACTTAATATGTACATTTAAAACTACAGTATAAGCAAAATACATCATTTAGGAATGTAACTTTAAATTGTGTGTGTTTATTTATTCTTATTTAGGACATATAATACGAAACATCACAAATCTTGGCATTTTATATACATTGCTTCATTATGGTTGCTTTAATTCATCTTCCACGAAAAGCGCCTAGGTTTTATGACGATTGATATAAAATGCATTTCATTTTTTGTAAAATGATCCTCGTCTCCTTCATTCTCAATATAGACTCTTAAAATATTTAAAAATCTCTTTACGCTTTTCTATGCGGTTCTTTATAAGCAAACTATTTCAGTTCCCTTTATGTTTCGGTTATATTCATAGTCGTTATACAAAATGGCTTGATTCCCATTTGAAGCCCACGGGAAGGGCTGTGTATGTGGAATTGAACGAGTTATGCCATTTCCCCCCCAATATTCGCCGTGGATCGTCGGTTGCCATGGATATTTCGTCAACATACTTGTTTGCTCGTCCCTAAAGGCCTCGCGCAAAAAGGTCCACGCCAGTTCCCATCCTCACAAGAGATGTTGTCTCTTATTGGGCCCCGTTTTTCTCGCCCTATCCGAAGCCGCTCTACTTGCAGGTGTGCATGTCGTTCATCGTCTCGCAGCGACGGCAGCGGACGTAACAGCACCAAACGAACTTGCACTCGCAGCGTTCGACGTGTCGTACCACGTGTGTGTTGTAGCCCCGCCCACAGCACAGCAGGTTGCAGCCGTCCGACCCGGCTGAAGTTCTGTTGCACCTGCGGCCCCTGGTCCCCGTCACGCCCAAGCGCCGGTCCTCTAAGCAGTAATTGGGCGATTTGTTGAGGAAGATTAGCTCCTCTTTGGTGATAGGCATGTGCCGGTGGTCTTTGTCCTTGCGTCTCACCTTACGTTTGAAACGGTCCACCACCTGAACGCTGGTCTCGTAGCGCTCCTTCAGATAGGCCCCGACACGCTCGAAAGCAGCCATTGTGCGCCAGCACGTCTTTACTGCACAAGAACCAGACACGCCGTGGCAGCGGCAGTCAGTCAACATCGTCTTTGCAACTCCCTGTGAAGATAGAAGATCAGATCAGATGTTAAGGGAAACAGATGTAGATTTCTAGTTCGTTTTTATACATATAAAACCAAAAATATAAACATGTAATAAGCATGCTGATGTGAACTGTCATTCAAACGCTAATTCAACCTTATGTTTCACTTCCAACATTTTCACAATTTGTTTTGACAGACTTCCCAGAGTTCAGGCAGAAATGCAGAACTAATGCATATCATCAGGTTTTTCTGTAAATTTCCCAAAACAATATAATTTCAACAACATCATTCGGCAGACTGGCAAATTCCATAATATAGGAACATTCGTTTAGGTTGAGCATTATATTGAGGGCCTGCTTGCTCATTTAAGAATTCTGTCCGAATAAACGGTCCTCTGTTGTTTTCAACCAGAGCTGTGTTTGAGGGTTTCAAATGCTCGCTCAAAGCTGTGGAATTTAACGCAAATCCTTTCTAATTTTCAACAGGCAAAACATCAACCTTTAACAATATTCAAAAGCAGGTTTAGGGAGAGAAAGGTAGCTCATCTGATTGACAAATTGACAAATTTAGGAGACCTCTAAGGTAGAACAAATCCATTTTAAAGGTTAGGTTGCTCAAGCAATAAATATAGACAAATGTGCTTGTTAAAATTGTTTTGTTCACATAAACCCTGAAATAATCAGATAATTAATTTTTAGGTGAATTTTAGTAAAATACTGTATGTGATGTAGTAATTTTTTGTTTGTTATCTAATAATGAATGATAATGAGTTGCCTTAGAGTTGTAAACAACAAACTGTCCTCCTAAACCCCGTGTGATGTGTTAAATAAAAGTACAGTGATTTATTAAAAATAAATAATGAATAACTGTATAGATGGTTTCATCGGACACACAGGCCTGGACCAAAGTTAGCTTCCAGCCTGTATTTGTTGATCGGTCTGGCTAGTGGCTAATAATATCATTTATTTATTCAATTTACATTAATATTCATATTTTATTGTATAATAATTGCATTAGCTTGCTTATTTATTTTGCTTGTTATCAGAAATATTCTACAGGGACTCTATTCTTTGCAGATGTGTACCTGAAGTTAAGTTTGGGCCACAAAAGCGTGCATGCGCAGTAACGTTATGTTGTTGCTTCGAAACCGTCTATAGGCTACATGTATAGTAGTAGCCTATAGCCTAGTTAATAAAATAAAATATATATTTTTATTTTAAGAACAAAATAAGTCATTTCTAGACAATATTACCTTCTCATTTTGTCTAACATTTTTTACTGTTATTACGTTTTGGTATAGCCTATTTCTGTCTGTAGCTATTTTGAGTAACTTAGGCTATAGCCTACAATGCTGTTTTGTGTTTATTTAAAGTCTGTGTAGAAACATTCTTGGTACACATGACAACAAATTACTTTTGACTTCAGATAAGTAAGTTAGGCTAGGCTACAATATTGAACTACAAGTAAACAGAATAAATGATTAAACGAAAGACTGCCTAAACATTTTCACATTGTCCATGTTAACTGAATTAAAGAGACAAAAATAAAATATCAACGCTTCTCGCACCTGTCTCCCGGCTTCGCTATTATGCTGGTTCATGGTGAGCAGGGCGTCTTCCCCGCGGATTGAGGTGTTCTTCACCGAATTATCGATGAACCGACGGCTGAACCAGGTGCCGTACGCGATGTCATCCGAGCAGCCACCCCACTGCCATCCCTCCGCGGGCGACCCGGTGCCTGGCAAGCTGGCATCACATGAACACTCAGTCATATTTCCAGCACTGCACGCGCGAGTGACGGCGTGAACGAGTCCGGCCGCCATTATTGCGTAGATAAACGCTGTCTCTTTTGTGCCTTTAAAACAATAAGAAGAGAGAATTTAAACCAAACGCAATATGCTTGCCAAGTTATTATAAATGTTAGCAGAGGGGTTTGCGTTTCACAGTCACGCCCGGAGATACGAAAACGTGCAACAATTTATGCAGGGATGCAGTCATGAAAATCTGGGGTAGATTTTCATAACTGCATGTAATTTTTAAATGTAATCTTAAAATTGTAAGTTGGAGGGAAATATGGCCTATTAATTACTTCTTATGTTTGAAATGCATGTGTGCAGGGAAAGTTGGATTGAATAAGAATTAGACGATTGTTCATTTTCATCCTATAGAAATAAATCGTGTATGAGCTTACATGAAGTCGGAAATATATTTGTCAGTTTTAGTTTATTCCTGCGTATTTGAACATGGGTTGATCTTTCAGAAGACTTTCCAAAAAATCAAGAAGGGTGTTCTTCTGTTACAGGTTGACTCTTTGTTGTATAATCACTCTAATCTTGTAGGGTTTACAATTTTGTGCTGTTCAGGGTCAGCTGTCGGCATGGTAAATTTAACCTAAAACAGATGCGCCACAGCTGCTCCCCGAATCAAATCACATTGTCTGATCTGATCATCAACCCGTGAATCACTTTATCTAAGCTGTCATTAAAGTTAGTTAATATAGCCTAATTTTTTTTATTTGTTGAATACAGTTATGATATATTTTTCTTCTTTATTCAAATAACCAGAGATTATTCAGAACACGTGCCCCAAATTTCGGTTACATTTGTCGCCTATCAAACAATAAAAGTGCTGGCAACAATTTATATTATTAACAAGCAGTATATAATTTATAATTCGTGAAAAATGTGCCACAGTGTCTGTATGCATACCACTGGTAAGCTCGTAGCCGAACACGGACGGGTCCCGTCTGGTCGAGCAGTTCCAGCGCTCGTGCTTGAAATGAGTCTGGCACTCGGTGATGCCCAGGCGCGCGCCCTCTTTAACGCTCGGTAGAAGATGCGGTTTGCGCGTGCACAGGTCCTTCTGCTTGTGCGTTAAGGGCAAATGCGCGCATCCCATCTTCTCGAGCACTCCTACAGATGTGAAGCCCAACCACCTGTGATGCGGAGCAGGGTGACACAAAGATCAGAACCGGTTCTCCTCTCCTGTCGGCCTGGGTTAAAATGCCACGACCAGGCCCGAGGAAAAGGAGACAATTTTCAAACAATCGCAACGTAAATTTGCGCAAATTCATTTTTAGTAGGGCCTAAATATACACGTAATACTTACATCCAATTTCCCTGACAGCACAGTGGACAAATGGAGAGCCATAAAAGAAATAAATGGTAAATTGCATTAAGTCCAAAACCGGTGCTTTCCATGACAACTTCATTTATAAGAGCTGCTACTCATAAAAGTCCTAAACTGAGCGTTTGGACAAGGACGATTCATGCCCATCAGCTACATCTAATATCTATTGTATAGGCTATATAATCCACAAGGGGTGCGTTTAACTTTATAAATGTCCTTTGCACGTATCCATTAGGTCACTGCACGATCCGACTTGTTGTCTACAACGACGTCCAAGTGAACTTTTCCTTCAGTGCGCATCCAAAATACACCAAACTGTTTTATGCGCCTGTTGAAGAAACGCGCAGCTAAACTCTCTTGCAGTGCGCTCCCATATTCTGATTGGTGGAACAACTTGTTAATATTTAGTAGCTGTGTCCGTTCTCGTCGCTGATTGGTCAGACGCTTGTCCTGGCTTGGAGGATGGTGAGGGAGGTGAGGGAGGAGAGATTGAATGAAGGGCTTGAATAAAGAATGAATCAGTCGTTTAACCAGCTCACCCGGGTTCTGTGGGATTAAAGTGATAAAAAGGACAACATGTTTAAAAACGCAGACTAGCATAGAAATACTTCGAGATGATGAAAAGTAAAACGTTTTTCACCGTTTAAACAATTAAAAAAATATATCATTTTATGTATTTTCCGTTGATTTGTTTTCTTTACGTAAAGGAGGAATACTTTACACTTTACTTTTAATACCAGGAAATAGTCTGCTTCAATTTAGATCGAAATTTCAACTCACCTTAAGTTGTATAAAAGACATAATACAAATAAAATAAATTGCTAAAATATAATATCCACTTATTAGATCACATATTTGTTCATTAAATGTAATTCAAATATAAAATGTACAACAACGTTTTATCCTAAATTTAGAAAAAAACAAACGGTTTATAAAATTTCTGTTAAACAACACAGACTGTTTGATCACTAAGGATAAAATTCGTTTAAAGTTATAAAAATATACGTTTAATTGTTCATAATGTTGTGACATTTCATTTTGATTGTAGCTTATGCATGAAATTTATGATTTAAATAACCAAACAAATAGACTACATTGGTACAGTCCTTCATAAACACCAGAAATTGACCCCAAAACTAATACATCATATGCGGGAAATGGTTGCCAACCCTTTGAAATAGAAGACGGTGTGCAAAATAACAGGAGTTTACATGCGCTGGGAAATCTTTACAAATCAACACATGGTTTCTTGTGAATTCATTTCACTTTGTGTTTAAAGCTTAAAATTGTTGGGAAGTGAAGTCCTATGGGATATTTCTCTCTCTTTCTCGAATTAAATAATGGACCAGTGAAACATGTCATGCATTCCAGCAATTCAGAGCAAACCCAGTAACAATATAAAACTGCTTACTATCAAAACGTACGGAAACAGCATAAATATACACACATCCTTTTTGTCCTGTAAACAGCATTTTGGCTACAACATTTACAAAGATTATTAATAAAGGCACTAGAAAAATAAATGTAGAAATATACGTTACATACGACAAAAAAATCCTTTGTAAGACCGTTGGCATAAAAATACTTCAAAACGTCGCCCGAACAACCATAAAAGTGACAATGCGAGATAGCGTGACAACAAAGGCACTCCACAGTGCCTGCAAAACTTTTCCAAAATATATTTGGACCATTTCTGCCGAGCTCCAGCAGCAGCATTGTAGGAACATTGCATAAGCGTTGAAGGAAAGTTTTTGAAAAGCTGTTTGCATGACGACAGAAGTCACTGGCAACCCTAAAGCTGCAGCTGCCAAATACATTTTGGCAAGACTTCAGGGGGTCTCATTTAACTTACCCCATGCCCCTTTCCATCTGGATCCCCTGCACGCACAGACATCTACCTAACCTGCCCATCTCCAATGTACCACTTTGATCCGGCGTATGGTTACGTAGATTTGGACCAATCATTGTGCAGTACGAATGTTCTTTATAAAAATACCTGAACAGTTTAGCCCTTTTAAAAAATACTTGAACATATTCTCACTGCATATAAACAGAATTAGGTTAGCGTCACCAGCCGCTACATGTCTTTTTGTCATTGTTGGCGAATGGTCCTGCCGACATCGTGATTCACACAAATCCTGCTGAATAGGATCTCCGAGTACACCTTGTTCACTGGTCCCTTGACGTGGTAGGACACATCAGGTTGAAACGATGGTTGAGGCTCCGTGTGCACATTGACCCTGGTCCCACGTTCTTCAGCGTGCCTCAAGATCTTCAATTTTCCTTCAGAAGCAAAAGTTGGAAAAGGAAGCTTATAGACCTGAAAAGAAGAGTGACAGGGATGTAGATCCTGGAATTGACTCCTTTGAAAGAAGGTTGCTTGCGTTAGCCTTACGTAAGATCAATGGTTAGCTCGGATGGTGAAGCTGGCGACACATACTCAACTAATGAGATATTGCAATCGTGTGTGGTTCTTTTCATTGACGTAGGGCATGTTTAATGAATTAGGGAAATTGTGTTTTTTACATTTTAGTTTCATGTCGTTATTACAATTAGTACAAAACTCTTCCAATTTCTTTTTTAAAACACATAACAAGACCTTACAGAATTTGTATTTTACCTCATGGAAATGGCAGGCACACCGGCCCTGCAGGAACTCTTTATATCGTCCCATAGTGATGCTGAAAGTGTCAATGACCTCATATCCAAGATGTTTGGCATTTTTCAGTATATCCTTGTTCACATGATAGAGTTCCTGCACTCCGCTCTACAAACAATGAATGACGATGATGAAAAGTGACAGGTTTATAAAATGTAAATAAACACTTTTCTGAATGAATAAATAAAACATGAATATCTGGTCCACAGCCTTTGTTCTTTACTAGACAGATATCAGAGCTCTCAAACAGAATTATGCATTTCCATAAATGTCTATAATCTCCAGCAGTTCTTACCAGGGGAAGGGATCGAATGCCATCCACTGGGAGATGGAAACCCATTCCTAAAGACTTGACCACTACCAGAATGTTCTGAAGACCCTCCCTAAAAGATAAATCGGAGCTTTGAGGTTCGACGTGCTTAATTTAAAGAAAATGGACTGGAAAATCAGATCTACTTGCATGGATTGAGAAACTATATGAAACATGAGCTTTTGTTAATTTGTACAGGTTTGTGTGTCACCTCTCTAGAACCTGTTGAATGGTCCTCAGATGGTTCAGGTTGAGCCACTGCACCCCACCAGCGACCAGCACTGTCTGAGAGGAATCCTCCAGGGGTCGTGACCTGCCCGTAAAAGTGGTTCAAAGGTCAAGGGTTAAAGCTCAGCATCATATCCTAAAACCATAAGCAACAATCCATAGCAGTAACTGACCCACAATTCCAAGTAGAACAATTTAAATGTTGATGCTGTTTAGTTTTGTACTACTCAAATAAGTTGTATGCGTACAATGTTATAGGGTTTGTTTGTCACCCAAAAAGATTTTCATCTTTTATTCGCCCTCATGACATTCCAAACCTTCAGACTTTCTTCTGCAGAACACAATTGAAAATATTTGGAAAAACACTGGTGCTTCAACAACATTGGGGCCCAATTGACTTCCATTGTATGGATGCAAAACCACTGAGACATTTCTCGAAATATCTTCTTTTGTGTTCCACAGCATAATTACAAGTTTTGAATTACATGAATGATACAGTTTTTTTTTTTTTGGTGAACATTCCCTTTAATATCATCTAATCTAATATTAATTTTAATTTACACTTAAACCAAAAATGAGCTCATAAACATTAACCTAACCCTAACCTAACCACACACACACACATTTACATTTACATTTACATTTATGCATTTGGCAGACGCTTTTATCCAAAGCGACTTACATTACATTGTACTATACATTTGTACATTTTGTATAGTAAGCAAGTGGGGGTTAGGTGCCTTGCTCAAGGGCACCTCAGCCGTTACCCGCCAGCCCTGAGAATCGAACCAGCAACCTTCTGGTCATGAGTCCAACTCTCTAACCACTGGACCACGACTGCGCACACACACACACACACACACACACACACACACACACACACACACACACACACACACACACACACACACACACACACACACACCACACACACACACACACACACACACACACACACACACACACACACACACACACACACACACACACACACACACACACACACACACACACACACACACACACACACACACACACACACACACACACACACACACACACACACACACACACACACACACACACACACACGTTGACAGTCCATAGGCGTAATGATTTTTTATACCGTATAAACTGTATATTCCATTCCCTACCATTAACCCTACACCTAAACCTAATGATCATAGAAAACATTTTGCATTTTTAGATTTTAATTTATAATAATTTATACGTTTTTGTGCCCATGGGGACATCAATTTTGGTCCCCACGGTGACACGAGTCCCCACGAGTTGACATGCATTTAGGTTTGCGTCCCCACCGGCATATAAAAACCAAAAACACATCTGTGCTGCATAAACCTCTGCCCACATCAGTAGCCGTATGAGATCATCGACACGCTGAGCTAGTGAAGTAACCACTGCATCACCGCAAATACGCACTGATCTGTCCCGCAGTCTCCCGACCGCACACACATAGCTGTTCTCTGTGTTAAGGCCTTTGCCACATTAGACAGGTCATTCACAGCCTAATGGGTATAATTTACAACCGCATAGAGACATCATATGACACACACACACACACACCTCTCTATAAGCTGTTGCAAAGCTCTTTGGAAGGTGGGTCTCTGGGCCTTCGGCAGCCAGAATTGTGGGTAGTAGGAGTAACTGGCAATAGTTCGCCCTTGATTCAGATTGTGGTAGATGATGGTATCGTGGGCCTTGTCCCAGTCTTCCAGCGTGGTGTTCACTCTTTCCATCAGGTAGTACATCATCCCTCGGTTGGTGGAGTCGCCGATGAACAAGACCTGAGGCAAAACATGAATGTTTTTGGATCCATAACAATTATTGCTGTTGTTCTATCTATCTATCTATCTATCTATCTATCTATCTATCTATCTATCTATCTATCTATCTATCTATCTATCTATCTATCTATCTATCTATCTAATACATTTTATGATCAGAATTACTAAGGCAAGATTTCGGTCAATCTTCATGTCTTTTTAAGTAAATGTGAATAAAATGATGTTCGTGGCAAAACTGACTTATTTCTGGCCCTCATCTCTCGCTCATACACACATAGAAAAAAGGGTTGTGTGAAAAAAAAGATTAAAAAAGAATAAAATAGTGTCATTATACATAGAAAAGTTACACTGTCTTTGCTTTGTCGAGCTGTATGTAAGTCACGCACATCCTGAAGAGTAACTCTTTTTTTTGTGCCTGATCTTTTGAGTCTTAAATCGAGAGGGGGTGGAAACAGTCATGCTGGGTGGATGAGTATTGAGGGAATTTCATGCATGAACACACTGTAGATTTGGCACACAGCTCTGAAACTCCTGCTGAGCTTAAAGCAATCATTTGAAACACAACTCAAAAGCAGAGATGATAGGCAGGCCATGCTAAATATAAAACAATCAAAATAAAAATAATAAGGTGCAGCTCATTGGTTCTTATAATGTGGAATATAACAATCAATCACGTCATGCTTTCATTGCGCAAATTCATAGGTCCTCCTAATGCAATCTGTCAGCCAATCATTTGCATGTTGCGAGCAGATAGGCTCTTAATTTGTAATTAGTTCACCAATAAGCTTCTTTCTGCAGATTAACTGTTTTGAATCTGGTGTGATAATGAGTATGTGTAGTGCTGTAAATTTGTGTCCCTTGGACCGGAGTTAAAGAATTATTCTGTTTTGCTTTCAAAGTGCTTCTGGCTACCTGTGTCCTTACCTTTCTGTCCATCATGCAGGTTTGTAACTGAGGTTGGTCCAGCAATGGGTGATAACAGCTGTCGGGTTGCCAGGTGACCTCTCTCCAGTCACAGGTCCTGTTGTCTGAACAGCTCAGGCATGGGACAATCCAACGACCTGATGGAGATCAAACATTAAGACATTGTTTGTATAGCATTATGTTACTTATTACCATATGTACTTTAACAAATGTGATTCATTTTCTAGTCAATCTCTCTGAAGTTTGATCTATTGCAGTGGGTTTCAACTGTTGTCCTACTGACCCAAAGCATCACACATTTTGTTTCTTCCTTAACAGTAATCGATTGAGTTCTCTGCTAATGAGGTGAATTGGCTATGTTAAAGTAATCGTTCGCCCAAAAAAGAAAATTTCTTTGTTCTTCTTTGTTCTATTTTGAAGAATGTTGGAAACCAAACAGTTTTGGGGCACCATTGACCATTGTAGTTTTTCTTACTCCTAGGGTAGTCAATGGTGCATAAAATCAATATATATTGTTAACAAATGGTCAAAATATAAACATTTTATATATATTGTTAACATATATGGTCATAACATGCAATGCCATATAAAAATAAATCATATACATACTTTCAATATATAATTATATAAAAATGTTACTATGGCTATTTCAGATATGTTTTAACATATCTCTAATCAAAAAGATGGATATATGTTATAGTAATATATTGCCTTATATGTAACACACATGGCAATATCACAACTGATATAGGGACATGTATGTCATTTACATTTCCGTATGGGAAAGCTGAACTTTCATAGAAACGAATGTAAAGTCAGGATATTCTGAAATAATTCAGTGCTGTATGTCTAGCAAGCACGTATTTATAACAAACTGCCAACATTCTGCTTCACCAGTAAACCTTTCCCATTTCTTGCAACCGCAGGTAATGGACTACAAATCTTTGTAATGGGAATGTTTTAAAGCCAGCTCCCTTCATAGTAAAAAATTATGTCTACAAAACTATTCGCAGGGCCTGGACTCGCTGAATGAGTTACTATGCGGCACAAGAGACAGAGGGCTTTAAATCTGACAGAGGGAAGTTTCAGATTCATGTTTTAGATACTTAACCCCACCATCAAAAGAATTCCTTAAGCTGTTCTGTGTTGTTTCCAAGCTTAAGTGTTTTGTTTTTGGGTCAGTATAGTGAACTACAGTAGTTGTTGTTTGTACAAATTGTTTAACATGTTTTGTCTTTGTTAGTTTTTATCAAATTGTAAAAACTTGCTCTGTCTCATTACCTTTGTTTCTGCAAATGTTATCGAACATATTGAGTAAAAGTTGTCAAAATGTGTAAGTAAAATTGGTTTTAAGTCGATTTCCTTCCATCTCTTCTATTGTTCAAGCACTGTTTTAGTAACCTATAGTCGTCAAGTTTGAAGGGTTTTGTAAAATTCTTCTGGAACACAAGATATTTTAAGATGTCGAAGTGCCCATAAAATGGAAATCAACGAGGGTTGATGTTTAGTTTGAAAAGCCATAAATGTAAGTACATTTTTGGGGTGAGCTATACCTTTAACCAAATGTTTAGATATTAACATTTGAAGATTTGCACAAAGGTGCAAACAAAAGTTTGAAGTGGTCTACCCAAATCCAGCTTAATTCAGGTCTAAAATGTAGAAAAACCTACCAGGCTCATCTCCCGATAAGCAAGGTCGAGGTGATGGCTTAGCCTCTTCTGAAGATCTGATTCCTGGAAACGGCTCCAAACCGCAGGGCCGATCCGGTCTGACCACCAAGCCACAGTCCTGCAGATGAAACAAAGGTGAGTTTAAGGTGTTTCATGACCTTTGCACTTCTCTGTTAAAGATTTAAGCCCCTCAGAAGATTAAAAAAAGCTTTTAGTGGTTATGAAGTTTCCATGGCTTTTTCCACTTGCACACTTTTGTCCCATCATAACCTTTGCTTTCATGTGTCCGTGTACACAAGTTTCCTTAGAATTACAGTAGGCGCGCCGCCCGTCGCCTGCCCTGCACCCTTGGTCCTTGTCAGGGGTCATAGGTCGAACAAATCTAACAGGCTATCAGCAGGCCTGCTCGGCCGACCCTCGAGGTCCCTCACGGGAGCCATCGGGTCTGGCTCAACTTCAGAAGACCGGCGGCCCCACCCCGGACCGCCTCGCTCTCCGATTTTCCCCCTTCCTTAACACTTTGCAAAGGGGCTTCTCGTGACCACGTAACATTCCCCAAGATCCCGCCGCAATTCTCGACAAAGTGCCACAAAACAACTTAACAGGGATTTTCTTGTTAGTACCTGCACACAGTGTGCGCATGCAAACACCGGCCGGCTTTTGATTCTGGGCAGGCTGACATAAATCAGCTAGACCGCTCGAGCCCGACGGAAACCTTTTATGCATCAGAGCCGGCAAAGTCAGCATCCCTCCGGAAAGGAAAACGCTTAAAATTGAACCACATTTGAAGATGATCAAATTTTCATTTTATTGCTCTCACCTGTCATTTTTCCATTCATTGAAGAGGAAAATGGAATAAAAGGTTAAATCCAGGGTGAGGTATTTTCAGAAGAAAGTGATGATGGATTAGCAAAAGAGCCGTAGAAAAATTCTCCAGTTTATAGGTTGATTGAGAGAGAGCTTGGCTTTCCTCTTTACCATTAGAGAATAATGAAATATTAATTATGTGCGTTAGTATATTTAATATGATATATAATTTTGTTTATAATTTATATCTATATAAACTGTTTTTCATACCGACTATCAGTGTGTGAGCATTAAAGAGGCTTTTGTGTCACTTACAAGGACCAGTGGCACGGTCGTATAATCCCCACTGATCAAAGAGCGATGCCGACCCGCACTGATCGAAAATCCTGGATTATTTCCGTACATTAGGCCGTGCTCTCGGTGGACACAGTGGTCAATTCGCTTAGCAGTTTTCACAGGCCCCTTCAGATTTCACAAGAACCCTCTTAAAAGTATCAGGAGATAAGATTTCCATGAGGAAGGGCCGAACTTAAGGATGCTGTGTTTTAATAAGCCGCTACTGAAGACAAAGCGCTGCTTTCCTTCGCTGTAGTGGAATCAAACATCAAAACGAATGAGCGGGAGATTAGCAGCTTTCCATCAGAGATGAAACATGTAAAACCGTCCCATTGGGATCTGGACCCTCTATGCAACATGAAAGTGAAGCATCTGTCAATTGAAAAAGACATTTCGTATCAAATATTCATCTAACAATTGGAACGGTTTTCGATTTATTTTAATATTGATATTTTTACCTAAAAATAATTTTGGTTACACTTTACAATAATATTTGTAAACATTAGTAGATGCATTAGCTATCGTGAACTAACAATAAATAATATTGTTTGTCAGCATTTATTAATCTTCGTTAATGCCAATATAATTGTTCATGTTAGTTCACTTTTTATTAAATAATTAAAATCTAGATTTTAAACTTGTATTATTAAATGCTAAAATTAACATGAACTAAGATTAATAAATGTTATAGAAGTGCTAATGCATTAACAAAGGCAAAAGTATAATTAAAGCGAGTGCATGATGAAAAGTGCCATACAAATGTCCCATCTGCTCATTCAGACGCAGCCTTTGTTATGAAAGACTGAAGTGGTTTTACAAAGAGTATTTAATGTAATCCTGTGGATTGTGAATTGTAATCCTATATAGAATTGCCATGCTGTCGGCCAATCCCTCACACTATAGAAAGACTTACAGATTTCTTTTCATTTGATCTGGTGGAGGCAGCACATGATTCAGGCATCAAACAACATTACTTTACAGAATATAAAAGGGTCTCTTCTGATCAGCCTATGAGAACAGAGAAAGAGAATTCAATTCCAGTTTTTATCATTTAGTATTTGAAAGATCAATGACCATTATAACGAATAAGAAGGAAAAAAACGGTAGGAAACGTGCTCAAATGATAACAAATTGTAAAAAGCGTACTTGTCTCAATACTACTATATATCTTACAAACTACAATATGATGCAAGGCCCCTCGTGTCCTCCTAATGTAAATATACGCCTGTTGTCCTCGCTCCTTATCTCATTCTCATCACATAGATGGAGCAACATCAATAGGCAGACTTCAGGAAATTTAATCAACTACATTTTTATAGTATATAAAAAGTGTCAATGTGTCTCACATACATAAAACAGCAGGTCCAAACCAAACAACTTCACTCTCGTCTGAACACACAAGCTACTTCCCACCTGGTCTATGTTTTCATACAGTAGATCTCTATTAGAGCTGAACACAGCTACTGGCAGCTGTACACTAAACATAAACACACACTTTACGGAAAAGATCGCATAAATCTAGAAAGGGTTCACACTAAAATTTTCCTTTTGTCCCTGCATGATATATACAGCATATGTTCAGAGTTACTTAAATCAATGTTTCATTAGATGCACTGTCATAAAAATTTTCTCCCTACAAAGATAATAAAGTAACTTGAACATAGAACTTTTAGTTAAAGGAGTCAAATTATTGTTTTGCGTAACTTAAAATTAGTCTAAACATGTTTCTACTAACTGACTGGGTTTAGATTCTCAAGTTTTTGCCAAAACGTGTCATAAGAGTGTAATCTGAACAAACAAAATTGCAAGGGTTTGCAAGTTAGCTAGGTTTGCGGATTACCTATAAATATCGCTGATAGTTAATACAGTTAATACACTTTTTCCAACAAGCGGATGTAATGAGACCAGTTAACCGGTTAAGTCACGTGACATTCGACATAATCCCTATTACGAATGCACTCAACTGTTTAAACAGCTATTTGATCAATGTTTTGGTCTGTCTAAAGCAACAAATATATACAATTGTAGTAATAGACAAATACATTTGTTTGAGTTTAAATAATCAATCTATATTCTCTGTTCAGCCAACAAAAAATATTTTCTTCCGTAATGTAGGACAGATGGGGTTATAAGTTCATGACCTCTGATTGCATCACCAGTCACCATCATCTGTTGTGGAACGGACAGATCAAAGCTCCCGAATCTTTGAGGTTACGTGCTGTCGCACGCTTCGATTTCTTTCAGGGTCGTACTGAAGCAGTGTTCGACAGCTGCCGATCAGACACATTTGGGCCGTAATGGAAGGTGGCAGATGGAATTCAGAGACGAGTCAAGATTTATTAAAACATCTGAGCAATCAAACATGTATCTGTCATGTGAGGAAGATACAAGGATAGTAAAAGACATACACATGCTCTCCAGGCAGGAAGGAAAAAGATAACTAAGTGTTGGGCAGCAGTTGACAAGTTTACATATAATATCTGCCAACATCTACCTGCATTTCAATTTTTTTCAAACAAATAACAAACTCAATTTTACAGGAATTTGTAACTATTTTACGAGGCTGATTCGTATTAATTCGTGCAATCGTATTCGTATGTTTGAGTACGATCTGCTTTCGTGCCGATGACGTTAGGTTTAGGGGTGGGGTTGTGGAAGGAGCTTTAATATTGCTTTTTTTAATAATCATACTTTTTTTGTACAATTTACGAATTCATACGAATTAGCCACCTTGTAAAATAAATATGAATTCCCAGGTTGAAATTAGAGTATAGAGAACCGCGGAGGTAAATGTAACTTTTGATATTTCCTTAATAATCATTTTGCATGAAAAAAATTAAGTTATCAAATTAAATACAAATGTAACAATCACACCTATTACGGAAAAAATTATGATGTTTAAGATATAAATTCTCTCCTATTTGACCGCCTACTCTCGTTTTTTTTCTTGCTTACTCTCTTGTTCCTTTCCTCTGGAGAGCTGTGGCATCAGATAAGCATTTACCAATTTTAGTGAGGAAATGAGCTGATGTCAAAACTGTCAGTGTCATCTCTGCAGAACACACACTGACTTCCTCTGTAACGCGATATAGCTCTGTACCACCTGCGATACACATTCACGACGACTCGTGCCACACACACACACACACACACACACACACACACACACACACACAAGCAAAGTCCAAAAGCGCACAGCTCTTCTAATCAAATGATTTCCTGTCCTGTAAGCAAGAGCCAACACATGCACACAGAGCCACACAGCTGGTATTGCTTCACTGTTGTGTAAAGTTGAATATTTAATAGTGTGAATTTTTTAAGCCAAAGATGCTGCTTAAAACAAAACAGGCTTTAAAAGCACACATTTACAGCATGCCAAAAATGTTTGCCTATTAATGTCAAGGGTCAAGAGCACTACTCAAGGAAACACCTGATCACCAAGTACTTAAAACAAGTTGATTCAACTAAACCTTTTGAGTTGAAAACACTTTGACTCAGTTAAGTTTTATTTACTTAATCATCTAAGCAAAAAGATAACTAAAAAATTATCCTGAACTATACATAAACGCGCATTACTTGTCTAATAATTTGATCCTCCTTCATTTAAACACAGACTCAGATGTAAAGATGCAGTCAGATCCACTAATGACCACATTGGTTTATACTTCTGTTATGATGCGTATTTCACATAATGAATGTTTTGGGGGGAAAAGGACAGGGATTGTATCCTTAGTTCAAGGATTTTAACAGATGGGAGGCATGACATTGAGTATTGCATTTCCTCTATATACACACACAGTCGTGCACACACACAAGCACCTCATACATCTGCTTAATGAGACTCTGCCTTTATTATTTATTGCAGGCAATGGAATAAAAATCCTCTAGAAATCATTTTTGGGAACCCCTGTGCAGGGCTGACGTCAACTAGAAAATTGTCACAGACCTTATGAATTTAAGTGACGGCCCTATCCCAATCCCAACAATGCCTCAAACCATGCAGCCTGACAATGCCAGATAAAAAATGATCCTCCCGGACCATACAGAAGCAACAACTTTGTTGTTGCCTATATCACAAACACAGACGTATATGCATACATACAGACATTATTTATATAAATAACAGGCGAAGCAAGTGACAAAAAGGAAAATCAAGAGAAAATTGACAAAAAAAAGAATAGACAGTGCTGGCAACACAAGTGTGAAAACTACAGAGATGTTCATCTCAATTTAAAAGCCCCAGCTCATGGATCACATACCAGATGTCAATTACTAAACAAGGACAAGGCTTGTTCTCCGATTCATCCCTGGCCTGAACTCTTGTTATTTTCTCTCTCTCTTACAGAAATTAGGAGGCACATATTCTAAAAACATAATTTTGGTGGGAGTATATATTGGCTGTCCTGTGACCCCGGCGGTGCTGCGAGAGGTTAATCCTGGTGTGAGTGGGCCTTATCTGACAGACTTCAAAAGCAGAGCTCCCGATCACGAGCGCTGCCACATAATCTCTTCAATTCCTGAGTGTCTGAGATGGAGAGAATGTGTGTGATGTGTGGTCTTGGTAAACCTTACAGAGTGGGGACCCTAGCTTTTGACCTCAAATCAAACTAAAGATGTTTCTTTGAAAATGTATAAATGCAGAGAGCTTTTGTGTAAGAGATAGAGACAGAGAGACTTTGACTGAAATAAAAAAATCAAATCAAATAATGCAGAAAGAAAAAAATGAGATATAAGCTACGCATACAATTTTACAAATATACATGACGCATGACTACAAAACAAGGATAATATACATTTTTAAAGACATGGTAATAAGTAAAAGATGACAAAGAAACATTATCCGCATGAGAACATGGAAAACATTCAAGATATCTTGGTCAACATGAAAAATCCGTAAGCATTTTACTTTTACAATGTACTTCGGACTGAAACAGGATATTCAGAAAACAGAAGAGAAACTTGACTTTAACCATCAGGAATTGGTTAGATGAAAAGTGGGCATTGTATACCAGAATGAAACCAGGTGGGGGTTGAAAAATACGACGGTTTGGTGACGTCAGGCAAAAAGTTGAATGTTTTTTGTCCTAAAATGATATGCACAAATTGTCCCCAAATGTCCAGACCCATAAAATGTATATATTGCATTAGATCTACACATATTAATTGTATTTATTTTTTATGGTAACCAACCTCTAATAAGGCTAATAAAGTTGTTTTTTGTGGCATTCACCGTCAGCAGCACACTAGATACAGTAGTTCCAGATGTGCGTGAACAGACACGGCATTCACAAAGCCGATAACTATCTGTTGGGCAAACGGTGGCACTTATGATAAGAAGGATTTTGGCTCGGGGTGGGTGATACTCCCAAGCTGGTGCACATCAAAGCAGGATTAAATGCTCCTGACAACCTGAGGAAATCAGCATTTTACTCTCTATCGTCATATCGACCGCCAGGGTGTGTGGAAGAAAGGGATAGTTCACCCCAAAAAGAAAATTCTGTCTACTCACCTTCTTGTCATTTTAAACCTGTGTGACTTTCTTTCTTTTGCAAACACAAAAGAAGATATCTTAAAGAATGTTGGTTAACTTCTATTGTATGGACACAAAACCAATGCAAGTAAATGGGGACCAACGGTTACCAACATTCTTCAAAATATCTTCCTTTGTGTTCTGCAGAAGAAAATCATACAGGTTTGAAATGACATGAGGGTGAGATGACAGAATTTTCATTTTGGGGTGAACTATCCCTTTAAGTTTCTTAGCGTTACATTTCTCAGTTACACTTTAGCAGGTCACCGAACATTAGAGACAGACAGGTCAAATTAGGAGCCATCTACATTAAAATCTCAGTCTTATGCTGAAGGAGGGACCTGAGACATATCTATCGGCTACAACCTCAGAGACCTGCAGAAATGCGAAGTCAAAGAGCTACGTTTGCTTAGTAAGTAATCTCCTAGAATCCAAGACAACACCTTGGAAACCACATAAACATGAAAAACACTCACAATTCCTCAAAACTCTAACGAAGAGAAATAAGACATATTACAATTACCTGCCCACATCTGCATGCAAATATTTAAATATTAATTACAATTTTGGCACACACTATAATCATCAGACCACGTGTCCATTGTTTGTTTATTTTTATTAAAAGATTAAAGTGAAAGGTACAGTACACACACAAGGGACACACAGTGCATGTGTATACACTCATACAACCCTTCGTGGGTGGGAGTAATGACTGTTTGCATACCCGTCATCCTCCCTGTGCGTCTTCTTCAACTAATTAAAAATCAAATTGCCCAACAATCAGGCAACATTCTGCATTAGCTTGACAATACAGTGCGCTGAGAAACTCGAGAGAACTTCAAAGCCCCGCTGGGTGAATGGAGCTTGTGTTTTGGAGGGGGGTCCTCAACCCCCACCCATTTACAGACATCCAGCTATGACCATCACGGTGCTTTCACTGACCCATTAAGGTGGGGGACATGAAAAGAGAACAGATGATAGAGCACTTGGTAGGCAAAATAAGTCCAGGTGGTTTTTGGGAGTTGACGAAATGAGATGAACACATTTGCATCCAAAACATGCACGGTCGTTCTTTGGATCACTTTAAAAAGTTTGGATTACTTTAAACGTTAGTATATTAATGTATAATATCTATCTCTGTCTCTCTATTTGTTTTTCTCCTTGTCCTTAGGTCGTGGTCCGAAAAATCTGCTTCGCTTGAAAAATCCTCCTGCTCCTAACAGGCTGTTACATTCTGAAGCACTTCGTCTGTTTTACGACGTATTGCATTGACTACTTAAAAAATACCTCATCTCTATACAGTGCCAAAGGGACAGAGAATATGTCCCTTCTCCTAATTACCGACTCCATAAACTCGAAAGACTCCGCGGACACAGCGGTGTGCCAAACAAATGGAGGTGCACTTCCCAGCTGGAGTGTGCTTTAGGAAGCGGGGGTCAGTTGACTAATGACAACACCAGACGAAGCCTTTAAAATCCACATCCGAAGGACCAGACCAGAGATCATTCTGTCCATTCTCAAGCGGTTAAAGCGCGAAATAACGATCCACCTTCACAGCTGAGGTTCACATTTAGGGGAACACTTCACCCAAGTCATGTGTTCCTGTAGCTCAGTTTGTGGAGCAGAAGTGCAATGACATCATATGTACAGATTCTGGATAATGGTTAGTAAAATGATCGAATTTTCATTTTCAATCACATGCTAATCTGATTTGCTTGTTGTCACAGATGAAGAGGGATGAGGGATAATTGTTGCCTCCGTGGACCTTTCTAACAGAGAAAGCAATGAGATGTTGGGGAAGGGGCAGATGGTGGGCATAGTTGTCAACATGCTTTAGCTTGAAAAGAATTCCACCTCTCTGTCCACTAACGCGTTACACAGCCGACTATGGAAGGCCAGCGAGATGCTCCGGGTGTCACATGTTATTTTTTCGTGTTTTAGGCACTAGCCATCAAACAGGGGACAGCTAACATAAGTTTTCTGAAAGTTATCAAAAAACATTCTTGCTTTCATGTTAAAAGAGCACTTTACCATCAATGTGTCATTGCTAAACGTTATAAAAGCGTTTTTACATTCTTTGTGTAACATTTAAACATTCACTAATAACATATTTATATAACGTGAAGGGATAGTTCACCCAAAAATGAAAATTCTGTCATCACTCGCTTGTCATTTCAAACCTGACTTTCTTTTTTTCTTTTATGACTTTCTTTCTTCTGCAAAACACAAAAGTTGGTAACCGAACAGCAGCGGCACCCATTCACTTCTATTATATGGAAACAAACCAATGCAAGTGAATGGCAGTTAACAACATTCTTCAAAATATCTAGAATAGAAGTTCATACAGGTCTGAAATGACAAGAGGGTGAGTAAATGATAACAGAACTATGCCTTTAATGTAAATGTTGGGAAAACATTCTTGGACCATATTTTTGTAAGCAGCGTCCACCCCGGCACACTCCGTGCATATTGTGAAATCTCTATACAAAAACAACCCATAGACGATAGTGATTATCCTAAAAAAATGTGTGTAGGTAGATGAATCAGAATAGTGTATTGACGAAAATTAAAGAAATAAATAATAAATGAAGATTCGTGAAATGAGGCCACAGACCAACGGTTGATTTGTTTTTGATGGCAAACGTGACGAAATCCTCAATTTCAAGCCTGCCTTCCCTCACTAGGCCCTTCGTGGACAGAAGATTAATGAAGAAATGTCATATGAAAGTAAAGATCTTTAGCAATCCTCAGATACGTTGAGGTTTGAAGAGCAGGACACAGAATTTATTTTCTTAAAAAAAGCTTGATCAACTCACTGAAATGTCGAATTCTCTTGATTCCTGAACTGAGAAATGCTTCAAACTCACACATAACCTACTCACTTTTTTATGTTTGAACATAAAATGCTCCATTGTTTTTTCCTGCTTCTGTCTTCATGTCACCGCAGGAGAATCGCTCTCATTATAGAGCCTCTAACTCTCTGTCATTCACTCCGTATGTCAGTCTACCGTTAGATCACTTTGATCTAGTGAAGCATGAGCTCCATCAATATAAACCAACATGAATAACACTGCGCAAACACATGCACACACAATATGAGTCGCTGTCAGTATCCACGAGTCTATGATCAGTGCTATCAGCTTCCACTGAAACCTGAATATCCACGAGGAAGAAAGTGACGATGGATGTGCGAGTAAGAGAGAGAGAGAGAGTATGTACAACTTAAAGGGACAGTTCACCCAAAAATAAAGAATCTGTCATCGTTTTATCCTGGCTATAGATATCAAATGAATGATCTATAAATAAAAATATTGCTAAATACGTGAACACCTCCAGTACTTAAAATAAGCCAAAGACACGACAATCTTGCTGACAAATTCTTCTTGGGAGATGTCTGGCTTTGAGCTCTGGTTGTGCACGTGTGCGCGACTGTGCGCTAGTGTGTGTATGAAGGTTTGTCGAGCGTACCTGCACAAAGCTGCACATCACATACTCATCAAACATTGGCAGGCTGGGTCTGCTTTCACGGTATATGTGCAGAGTGTATATCGTCATGACGACGGGCTCGGCCTCGGATTCGTCCGTCACAAGAATGTTGATTCTGCTGTTGCCCAGGCCGACGGGATAGTTTGCCATCCTAAAGGAAACAGAGGAGAGTTTTGAGGAACTCTGCGGACCCGGTCGCATACGGACGCCCGTGTAAACACACACGTATCAGTTTGGGGTTATACGTGTCGTGACGGGGATTAGGGTGGATTAAAGTTGGGTACGAGTCAACAGGTGACCCCCTCACTCGCTCTTAAATAAAGCTGTGCATTCACCAAACCGGACTGCTGTAAGAAACGTATAATTTTAAAGTATTTATTTTCTAGATACGTAAAGGAAAAAGGTATGCATGTGCAGTTGTTTCCTTACAGATTTATTTCTACCAGATTTTAAAAATGATTTTTTATTTTTTTCTATTTTAAAAATGAGTTTGCTTATTCATTGATTCATTCAGTGAAATGTAACAACTAGTTTTATTTAACTCCAAAATATTAATGTATATCAAATTAAAAAAAATATTTCCATTTAAAATCTATACACTGTGAAATACTTTATATCAGTAAATATATAGTGAAATCAGTCAATTGTATAGTAAAAATATAAATATATCAGTATATATTTAATAATTATTATTAAGCATGCAGTTTTTATAACTTTATATTAAGATTTAATTTGGTAACTAGACCTTTTCTAACTGTAATAAAGATAAAAGGTGATTTAAATTGGTGAAAAAGTCAAATATATTATTTACACATTCTTAAAATAAAATAAACTTTAACCTATGTTGGTAAAAAGGTATTTGACAGCTACCCATTTACCACCTCTCATTTATTAATTGAAAGAAATAATGTATGATTTAATCGTGTCCCCATCATCTTAAAATATGCGCAAGTTGTTTTTCCCTGTTAGGATTAGAGATTACAGGCTGTAACAGAGTCTAATAGACTATAATCAGGGATTGTGTGTGTTGAGAATGTGTGTGTGACCTGCCAGGCATGGGAAAGCAAATTCAGAAATTAATCTGATAAATCAATCAAACGTCGAGGTGAGTTTGAGCCGACACATAAGAAGCCGGATCTGATTACCTAGAAAAAGCCGCGACGGCACTACCGTATCACAGGCTCTTTGTTCATTGTTTCCCAGTTAAACCTGCTATGTTTTACAACACCGTGAAAGCTGTATGTCCTAACAAAACGAAGATTTTCTCTGCAAATCCTCCACATTTTCAACAGTTATCGTTCTGAATCCATCTTAATATTTTTATTTGTACTTGGGATTTTATTATGCTTATAATTTGGTCAAATTAATGTATTGCGGTGCTTACATAATGTTGTATTACAACTTGTGTGTGTTAACTTAGAACGAACAAAGTTTGTTTCTAATTGTCCTTAAATTATTAACCACATTTTCTTTCATTTTCATTATGAAGTGATCTGCTCTCTGGTGTGTAAACATTTAATTTGTTTAATTTCAACATGCCATCTCAACCACCATAACATTGTGCTTATTTAAAGTGATAGTTCACCCAAAAATGAAAAAAAAAAAAACAGATCTCACCCCCCATTTACTGCCATAGTAGGGAAAATAAATACTATTAGAGTCAATGGAGGGTGAGATCTGTTTGGTTACTCACATTCTTCCAAATATCTTCCTTTGTGTTTTGCAGAACAAATAAGTCATACAAGTTTGAAATGACAAGAGGGTGAGGAAATGATGACAGATTTTTCATTTTTGGGTGAACTATGCCTTTAAGTATATAACACTTTTTGCAACAATTATTACTATGGTCTGGCTGTTAAACACGAGGATGCACCGTGGCGTGTGAGATTCACCTGAGTCCACGATGTTCATCCAAGTGAATGTGGCAGTGTGGGCTGACTGGTTCTGGCCTGATCCGAATGGTGATCACATCAAACGGAATTTCGGCTCTGTATTCTTTTACCCACGCATTAAACGTCGGCATCAGTACCATTGGAGGGTCTGTGTACAGCTGCCGCAGATGAGGATCAACACATCTCCCTAAAGAACAAAAAGGCAGATTTAATATCATATAACTGCTGTTACTTCACTGATGTATTATTACATGTCATATGTTACAGTATGTACATGACATGTTATTAGACAAATGTGCATTTGTTATTCTTAAACTATAAGGTATATAGTAAGGTACAAATGTTGAATTATAAATACTTAATACAGACATTATTGCCTAAATGTGTGCAAAATTGTGGAAAGCGCTGTATAAGCAAAAATAAATTAAGTTGAAAATAAATTACATGAATTATGGAGTATCTAGTCAAGACTACTTACCTTTTTGTGATCCGTCTTCTGAATGTATCTCACCATGTCCCCGTTTTTTGGGGTCATCAAAGCTGTTATGCGAAATATGCGAAACACACAGTCGTTTCATATAACCTTTTTAATAATGCATGTGTTTGGAAAATTTAACATTTTTTAATTGATGTAAATACATTAAGTATTTGATATTTTAACCAAATCATAAAATGCACAAAACCATTATATTATCGTCAACATTGTGTGCCAATTATTATCCCAGATGCAATTTCTTAAAATTACTATTCAAAATAAACACACATTTAAGAAGTGTGGGCATATCTGAGGTTGACCTATAGGATCAATGTGCTGACACACTCAATGACATTAAAAACCAAAGAGCCAAAATGTGATTACGGTAGTTTTCGGGGCAGTTTGAACATTCTGAAAGCAGATGACGATTTCAGAAGACACAAAATTTCACATGTTGTTGTCGATTTCCTGCAAGATCAGTCAGACGTGTGTGTCAGTTTGCACACACCAACCAGGAGAGCATTTATAGATCTGACTAATATTGCGTTTTCTCTGCTTTCTAGACCATAAGAGATGGCGAGAGAAAATGTAAAATTAAAACAACAGTGAAAAAATAAAGGAAGACTTCACAAGGTTTGGGAATTGTTGGAGAAAAAAGACTGTAAAAAATATTTTTACTGGACTGGAAATGACCCAAAGGCTCAATTCAACAAGAATCCAGTCAATGCAAGACCGAAGAAAAGTTTTTGCAACAGAACGATTTGTAATAAGATGATCTCCAGACCCTTGCGAAAGTTTCGCATGCCTGCAGCATAATTCATCTCATCACTTGAATAAAGATCAAGACGTTGATCTGGGGAATCTGCAAATCTGTTTGCATGAATTTGTATCTGTGTGTGTGTTAGCGTGTTTTACCGTCCAGTCGGATTTCTTCTCGTGTAGTAAAGGCCGAGCTCCTGGAGCAGGGCCATGAGAGCTGGTCTCCATCCATGATCCTGGACTCTGAGGGATCTCTGGATTAGATCATGATGGAGATCATCAGAAGGAGATATAGGGTACAGCTGCCAACACATGCACACACACACACACACACCATGAAGAAATGATTTATCAGACAAAAAATCAGAAGACACAATTCTTAATTTTTTATGAAAATAAAAATCTTTCCAAGTATTTTGAACAACCGTTATTTATCACCATTATTATTTTACATCTAAAACACAAAACACGATATCTGTAACATTATAGTGGTTGCATTTATTACATCCATATGTACTGCCTTCATTTCAGTGTTGCACAAACACATTTATGCATTTCCTTCCAACATACAAATAAGTGCACGGCTCAGTGTTTTCAAATGAGGGCAATTCTAAAAGCTTTATAACATTTGATTCGAAGAGCCTTCATTATTAGCTATTTTATGGGCATCGCATGTACTAATAAAGAGAAGAAAATGGGTTTGTGACTATACCAGTTGAAAAGGTCCTGATGTCTTGAGGTGTTGATTAAACTGCTGCAGTAAATAAAGTTCATCTGGAAGCATACACAGACTGTTCGGCCAGTCACAGCCGCCGTACTGAAGCATACATTTGAGTTTTTAGAAACAATTGCTGATACGCATGCTAAAATGCACTTTCATTAGAAATGCTTAACGAATAAGAAAATGTAAACAATCATCGTGTGGTTTGTCAGATTAAATACAATGTTAACTCTGAATTAATTTAATATGTGACACTGGACAACAAAACCAATTTTTCAATTTGGCTGAGATACAACTATTTGTAAATCTGGAATCTGAGCATAAGCCTATTACTCAAAATATCTTCATGGAACATGATCTTTACTTAATATCCTAATGATTTTTGGCATAAATGAAAAATCTATAATATTGACCCATACAATGTATTTTTAGCTATTACTACAAATGTTCCCATGCTACATAAGACTGGTTTGTGGTCCAGGGTCACATATTAATATTAGGAGTGGCAGTGATGTTTAACCTTTAGTTGATTCTGTTCCTCTGTGCTGAGTGAGGGACCGGCCCTGTTGCATGCTGGGAAAAGCAGTTTCAATACATCCTCCAGCATGTATTCTTTGGTGATCTGTCCATCAAAGTGAGGGTCCCTCATTCCATCAAAATGCAGATCTGTTCGAAGCTGAGAAAAAAGCAGAAGATGCTTCATGAATAAAAAAAGCACAAGCACAAGAGTGTGTATTGATATGTTGCCATCTACTGGCCAAATCAACAACTTGCATAATTGTTTTCACAGCAGTTATAACAAGGTTTGAATAATACTATTTCTGACACATTTTCTAGATAAAGATAGATATATTGCAATAAGTTTATAACAGGAAAACCATAAAAACTGTTGAAAATGGAGACAAAACAAGTCACCACCATGTATGGGAGCAAAAATCTCTGTTTGGGGAGAAATTATAAATCTCCAATGTTATTGAATTTTTGACGTTTTATTTATTTTATTAATTTATAAAACAGATTATAGCTCCAAAATGTAAATAATACATTTACCTTTACCACCACTGGATGGTTAGAAGCATTATAGTGCAATGTAAAGGTTAATAACTGAAAACAGAGCCGACACCTGTGGGAAGCACAAAAAACACAATGAAACTAAATGATCCTCATACAGTATCATATACAACAATGTGTTATTTTAAAGAGTTCATAAACAAGTGTGTATGTAGAGGTTTGCCATACATTATGGTGAACAAAAAGGCTTAATTAAAGAATAAAGTTTAATTAAAGAATAAAAACCAGTATAAAATATCAGCACTGTAAAACATTGTTCTAAGAGTACAAATATATGTGCTTAAAACTCAAACTTCCTTTTGGGACATCAGAAATGTCCTCATTTGCATGAATGAAACATTATATAAACAAAGCAAATAAGGTTTCAGTATGTTTTCTGTGAGGGTTGGCATCCCAATACCCAATACACACTTTGGATGTGTCTCTAATCTAACACACCTGACACACATGTACCTCATCAGATGATTATTAGCACCCTCATGACTTCAATTAATGATCTAATAAGGGACACATGCAAAATGTGTCTGGATGCCTCCAGGCCAAAGCCCCTATAGATGGAAAACCTGCAAACTCTGCAAAAAAAAATCTAATTCTGTTATGCGATTGGCTGATCCATGTTTCTCCAAATTACAGACCCTCCCTTTAATAAGACGATCTCTGTCCAGGCATTGAACTATAATAATGATCTCTATTTAAAAAACAATAGGTGAATGAGAGAGAAAGACAGACCTGGGTGAAGTGCTGCTCTCCTTTGTGGTTAATAAAGCAGCTGTCAGGATGCTACTGATGACATGTTTCATGTGCACACTGGCCTGAGGAGAGAGAACAGGACCCAGCCTCTGTCTAAAGAAAACCTGCAGCTGAAAAGAGAGAAAATGTGTAAATATATATATATATATATATATATATATATGCAGTTAAGTTCCCCAGCTTTTGTCACTGCTTTCAATGATCGTGTGAGAGAAACCGTACAATTGCACAGTGAACGAGGAACTCAGCTGAAGTGTAATGACACGGCTGTGCCACTAGAGGACACTATAGTAACAGCTTTGCTTTTGCCACGCGTGCGACACAAGACAACTAGTACAACAGCATTTGTGCTCTGCAACACAAACACACATTTACTCAACTAGATGTGAACATACCTTAAATGTTTATTGTTTGTATAAATAGGGCTAATACTAATAATGCACACATCTCAAACCCCAAACCTAAAAGAAATGTTTATTATTCAATGTCCCCACAGGAAGGTTTTGTCATATTTAGCTAAGTTCATGGGGACAAAACTGCCCCTAAAGTATAGCAAAGTAAACATAAACAACATAAGCAAATGATCATTGAAAGCTGCACACGCGCACACACACATGCATTACACATCAAAAACCAGAAATGAACGAGAACTTTATAGTCAATCTGCTTGTTTGTCAGGCTTTTATATCAACCCCTGAAACTCAGTATCCTGTCTTTTATTAGATCTGAATGTGCCTTCCAGCTGTTTACAAGACTCTGACTGCAGCCGCTTAATAAATCTGGCATCACGCACACACAGTTTAATTGCAATGAGATCGGTGTTTCACAGCTGTAAAGGCCTATCAAAAATCACATGAGAAATAAATGCTTAACCGAGCCCTCATCATCCGTAAACAGGAGCGTCAAGATCTAAACCGCATTATAAGACAGCGTGATCTGATTTGAAAACACTTGTCGAAACGCTAAAAGGTATCTAATAAAGATTTCTAAATTGACTTGAGTATTGAGATCATGCAATATTTTTATTTTATGTGAATGTTAGCTGGTGCAGTTCTCTTCACCAAAGAACTTTCTGAGTTAGTAGTACGAACTATATTTATTTGTGTTTAATGTTATGTGTTTTTGTGTGTTCAATTGTTATATGCACTTCGGGGACAATAAAGATTTACCTACTTCTACAATACATTACATCTATGTATTTGTCAGATGCTTTTGATCCAAAGTGACTTGCAGTGCATTCAAGCTATAGCCTACATTTGATCAGTCTGTGCATTCCCTGAGAATCAAACCCATAGCATTTGATCTTTAGGAATATGTTTTCTTACCTCAGTGGCATAACTATTCTTGGCCGTGTGGGTTTTCACCAGGGCTGTGCGATGGATGAACGCTATCAACGGTGTTGCAGAGGTAACCAGGACGTATATGTTCACGGTGGCGTTGAGATTGTCTGAATGCCCGCCTTCGGTTGGTTTTGTCCTGTAAAATACAATTACAACAGCATTCATATATGCACAATATATTGGAACATATAGACCAAGAGTGTCAACTCTAATTACTATCTTTCACTAGCCTAGTTATTTATTTAAATTTTTTAAGAACTCTTAATCATAAAATTATTTAGGTGTGTTTGAACATCCATGAAACAAATTATCCACAGATTTTAATTTGATCAGCCAATGTTTTTTTTTTAACCATTTTAGATCATTTTAAGAGCACTGGCCCTTTAAGAACATGGATTTGTAATATCAGTTATTATAGGCCTAGTCAATACAAGCCAGAATTTAGTTTCAATGCATCCCTCAACAAAACAATTTCCATAAGCAAGAGCAAATAGTTTTTGTTACATGCCAGGTGTAACATAACTGACCGTTCATCTGTAGTGGTGTACGGAGTGGATGGAGCGCAAGCAGATGGGACGATGGGTAACATCACTCCTGAGATAAAAAGCACAAGAGAGGAAAGAGTCAGAGTTCAGATACAAGTATTTGATCTATGAGGAAGACGCATGCTCCAGCCATCTGGACCGACCAGAGCTACTTTCCACAGCGATTTACAGACACTGTCAGTGTTTCTGTTACCGAGATGTAAAAACATCAGCATCTCTGTAACCTCTCAAGGTCACGGTCACTCCCCACTCACGAGTTTACATTCGGCATGCTCACTGACCCATCCGTGACACGTGTGTTTATGCACCCCATGCCGGCCCTCGGATATGATTATAAAAAGGACACAAACCTTCCCCCTCGAACCCTTAACACCAGGACTCAACTGCCTGTGTTTCTGTGGGCGCCGGTCCAACAGGATGGACAATATTGTTTCAGAGCCGAAAACAAAGGCTTCATTGCAGAAGCTGGGCGTTCCTGCCGCGCTTGGGGTGGCGGGTGACAATCGGTCATTATGTGACCGTCACAAAACGTAGGCACAGAATCTCAGAGGTCTTCTAGAGGTGATGACCATAATTGGCTCTATGAAGCAAAATTAAAAAAGCAGGATCGACTTCAAAGGGCTTTGCTTTGTAAATATGACTTTCTTAAAGTTACAGTCGACTTTAGTGGAGATTACTTGCTGATATTAAATTGGCTGTGGTGGGTTATTAAATGCCATTCATGATGTGCATTTAGCGTTTGATATTTACTCGCCGCAAATCCCACCCTTGACACAGACCTTTCAGAAATAATTATGAAGATGAATACACTTCATTTAAGAAGTTTTATGTACACAGGAGACCGGAGAAAAGCTTTACACACGCTGAATCCCTGGATGTTGAGTTAAATTGTGACTGCTCTTCATTTATGTTTACCATTTTAAGCATTTTTCTTAATCTCAGTTTATTGCTCAAACGAACAGTTCTTTCGAAATCAAGGAAAATGTTTGTCTAACTCAGAATTGTCATATTGTGTGGTTTCATAAGACTTGGATTAAAGTTTCTGAGTATTACATACCAAGTTTATGCTTTTATGCTTTTTTGGAGTCCCTGGTCAATTCTTTGTGTGCTTCATGTATAAACAAAGTAATTGGGTTTGCAGTGACTAAGCGTGAGTAAACAATGACTGAACTTTCAATTTTGGGTAAACTGTTCTTTTAATGCTTAATGTTTCAAAATCTTTGGAAACTCGGAATCCACATCTTTAGATCTAAAGAACTAGAACCGCTTCCAATGGCACCGCTCACCTGCTAACTTGCTGTCCATCAAAAACCTGCAGACTCCGCCCATGTCCAGAAAGGCTCCAGAAAACGCTGGTATAATGTTAACCTGTGATGAAATTTGGTCGAATATGAAAGATGACCACTAAGAGACAAAATTTAAACAGCATTAAAACTATGTTTTTTTCTTGGGATTTAGTGGGAATGACTAAACCTTCTGAAGAAGAATGTTTTTACTACTGAGACGATAAGTAGCAGTTGTTCTTGGATGATGCCCAGAACTAAAACTGGCCCAGGATACTCACAACAGCTGGGATATTTAAAGGCACATGACCTAAAGCAAATCCTATCATTTTAAGAGCAATACTAAAGACAGGTTTCGGATGAATTATAAATAAATACAAGGCCTGCGTTGAATCTGTGTTTTTGCATTTAGAGCGTGAGCTCACAGTTCAGGATGCTGGAATGTTGAGACACTGTTTTTATAAACATTCACTTTGAACGTCTAATCCGGCTGTTTTTCGCATGCGTTTCTAATAAGAAACATTTGGATAAGAGCTTTGGCATTATTTTCGGAGCAGTTACTTTACAAATGATTCGGTTTTATTTTGTATTATTAAGTCAACTCTTCAACAGCATTGGATGTGGGTTTATTCAGCAAAGAAAATAGTCGTCTTACCCTCTGGTGGTACTGAGGATGGGCAAAGTTGATTTTGCGCAGGCAACTTTTTTCGGAGCCCTTTAGACACACCAAGGCAGACCAGTCTTTTCCATCTGTATTTAAAGAGAGGAAAGAGATAAAACATGGAAGATCAGAATAGACTCGTACAATTGTGCCAAAACAGACAACTAGACAGACACGCACACAAAGAGAAAATAACTGTTCTAAAGAAGAGCGCAAAAGTCTTAACTATTAAAATAAAGATAGCCAGAAACTATAAATGAGGACAAAAGTGTATTATGCAACACTGGCAGCCAGGAAAAATTGAGGCGCAGCCAATTTTCCTTTTCATAGAAAAGATTGCCTTGCACTACTTTGCATTTTTAAACCAAAACTGCACAAAAGGAAATTATGAAAAGTTTAAAGGACATGGTTTTGATCGAGACATCAAAGAAAAGCAACCCCCACATCACCTCTGAATGTAAACGTGGATGATATATGAGTCTGGTTTTAATACCCCAAAACCAGGACCAGAGGTTCAGCGGCTCAATTAGTCACCTATAGTCACGCTGCAATCTCACTAGAAACAGGATACTTAAAGCCATGTGACAGCTCACATCCTGTGTCCGATTACATGTAGAAAATGGCTTTTTATATTGCCACGAGCAACCGAGCGAAATAGAAACACTGTGTGTGTTTCAAAAACACTACAAAAATGAGAAGACCACAAATTGTGACGAATAAAAACAAAACCGTATTTTCTGATCTCGTATCATATTTAAACATTAACTACCGTGTCACATTTTTTAAAGCTATAGTGCATTTTTGTGTTTCACTTTTATATCTGTTTCTGGTCACAAAATCCGGATGCTCCTTTCATTCCTTTTTTCTTATTTTTGGTTGAGCACATGGTTTCAGTTTGTTGTGTTGGCCATGTGCTCTTTTAGGCCCCGCCCCCTCTAAGTTCATTTGGTTTATCTGCTCATCTCCCTGTGTGCAATCTGTCTGTCATGTTGCATTGTATGTCTCGACCTTGCAACTGTGTCCTGAAGTTTTGTGTTTTTTGCTCTAAAGACCCATCTCGATGAGCCTATGCTGTTTGTGTATTTAGGTTTATTAAGAATCTTGAATCAACATAAAAGTGACAATAGTTATGCAACAACTTACACTTATATACTAGAGCCAGAAGTTGGGGTTAAGGTTGTGAATATTAGGAATGTTTAGTTTTTTTGACCAAAGGATGTTGATCCAAGAACCTGATATATTTACATCCTTCTGCATGTATTATTGTTTTGGAAACGTAAGCCCTTATTTATTGTGCCAATGAAGCTGCTTTAAATGTGACCGAGAAAGTGGAAAAGCACATCTGGTAGTTATTGTGGTAGTCAGCAGCACTGGTGTGCATTTGGCATGACGTCCAAACATTTATGCCTGGGTGCAGTCCCAGCCCAAACTACAGGAAGTACTGTTTAAACCCAAAAGGATCATGGGATACCTGCCTTCACGTTCCCTCACTACATCACAACGTTATTCACACATTCCATTAATGCTGTCAACAGATCGTACTTTTTAATTTAACGCAATGCACTTATTTTAGCTTTACAGAAAACCATGGAACAAAAATCTAGTGTTCCAGGCCAGAGATGCCAAAGTCAAGTCTGCAGCCATTATTTCTACATACCAAACGGCACTTTGTTAAATAAACGTCTCCATTACTGTCTGTACGGACTGCATAACTGTGAATCTACGATCAAACACTGTTTAATGTACCAGAAATGGAACGGCGTTGGCAACCTCATCGATGCCTTTAGCATTCTAGGCATTAAAATTCGAGACAGTTTATTTGTAGTCCCTGCGTGTGTGTGTTTCTGGGGAGGAGCTGTTGCCCTGATGACCTCATATGGTTTTTGTTCTCGACAGCGTGTGGTTGGCAGGCCTGCACGTCCATCGGAATGACAGACAGCTGTTGACAACCTGTCCTCGCAAACAAACACCTGCTCACGCAACGGTGAGGTATATCTTCTTATTTTTGACAACTCATATATCAATATAAAGAACAGATCAATGCATTAAATCAATTCAATGTTTACTGTATATATGAAACAAGCTATACAGCACACTTCACTGCACAGACCCCCATATAAATGACCTTCCTGTGCACAGTCATGACCTGTGGGGAAGTATTTAGCATCCCTGCTGTGACCGTGAAGCAGTGTTTAAACTAAGCTGGACATTAGATTAACCCTTAAACTATCTGAGAGTTAACAGGAACAGCAAACGTTTGAGAAAATAAACCACATAACACACAACCGTGCATGCACAACACGATTAAAAGCTTGGAAACTTGGAAAAGAATGCTTGAGGTATATGTCTCGTATAATGCATACTAGTTAAAGTAACTTTAAAGTCTTTTACCATAGCATGCTACATGGTTGTCACATGACCTCAGAATGCATGCCTAAATCATATTATCATACATATAATTGTATTCTATAGTATTGTTGTATGGCGATTTGAACATACCCAAACCATCCTGTCCTGAGCCCATACAGAGCACAACGCATGCATCAGTGTGTGACTAAAACTTGCATACTGCATACTAGTTAAAGAAGCTTTAAAGATTTTTATATTAGTATGCTATAATACGTGTTCACTATTTATAGGTATGCAACATGGTAGTCACATGACACTATGCATGTCTAAATCATTTACATAAATATTTGTGTCCTATAGTATTGTAGTATGCTAATTTGAACATCCATCTTAAGCCCATACACGCCACAAAGCATGCATGTGTGTGCGACTATACTGATATACATATAGTATACTGTGCAAGTGTGCATGGTATGCAAATGTGCTTTATGTTGCAAATACCCGGATGACCATTATTTTGATCATTTATCTAAATGTTATATGCTGTGCAAAAAAATTTTTTATCCCACAATGCAATGCATTTGACTTGACCTCTTTTTCTCTCTCACCTCTTCTGTTCTGTCTGAGTAAAGGGCTGGTCTCTGCGTAACGGGCCTGGTCCACATGATACCCCTGCTGCTGGAGGACTCTCTGGTACAACTGGACCTCGGTGTCTGTTGGAGAGTTTTGGCCTGTGAGAATAATGGCTTTTCCCACACAGCTGCGTTTAGAGTGTTGCATCTAAGAGAGAAAGTTGGTGCATTTTCTTAATAAACATATGCGTATGATAGCTATAGTGATCAACAATCTGATTCATAATTCATACTCATAGCGATCCTCCAGGAAAGCTAAATCGGGTCACATGTGTGGATCACAACACCAGGGGCTAATCAGACAGACAGATGGGCAATCCTAAAGTTCCCATAATGCAGTGTACCTTGGTAATGACCTCTATGGGCCATCAGGTAAAAAGGAGGGGTGAACTATGTTTTTTGAAGAGAAGGATTAGATCAGAACAGCCTGGGCTTATTTTGAGTTTTAGGTGACGGCTACCACGTTGTGGAATAGATTTCAGTTTGACAAAAAAAGCTTATTAAAAGCTTCTGTGCAACCACTCCCAAACACAGCACATGTTCATTCAATTCTGTGTTGCGTAACAGCAGGAGAAAAACACAGAGTTTTAGCATGAGGCATTTGCCCGAAAAAGTGAAGGCAGGGTTTTCCTCTCCTTCAGCATGGATGATTCTGTTTCCTGTTCCTGTGTGTGTTCATCTTTTCAAAACAAACCAAACCAAACCAAAACAAACCAAACCAAACCAAAACAAAACAAAACAAAACAAAACAAAACAAAACAAAACAAAACAAAACAAAACAAAACAAAACAAAACAAAACAAAACAAAACAAACTGCCAGTAGTGGTGCATATTCAGTCTCTAGTAAAACACACAAAAACAGATTAGATTAAAATAAAATGTATTTTCTTCCTCCCCCGGGGTTCTGCTACTTCTCGTAAATGCTTTCATCTGGGAGCTCAGCCACATTATTGAAAGGGTCCTAATGTCCCCTGATCATTGTCTCCAAATAAACTTTATCTCTGGGTTTGTGCTTTGAATCCCGTAACCCTCAGTATCAAACTTTGGTAGATAATGGACATAAATGATGCATCTATAGCAGCTTGTCTGTCGGAAGAACGGGCAAAATAAGCCCACTGATTTTGAAGGAGGGATGTGAACCATAGAACCTAGAATATCATAATCATGACATCGAGATTTCGACAGATTTGAGATTTGCACTTTAGAATTAATAACCGTTTACAATTCTTCTCTCACATACAACTTGTTCTCTGCTACGTTTCCCTTTTATTTATTGACACAGAAAAAAAAACAAGCAGCAATCCACACGTACACTCCTTCCATTCATACTTCACAACTTCCTCTCTGTCCCTTGCATCTGTCCCTCTTCCTCTCGTCTCCGAGACCTCAGGCAACGGACGCCAATCTAAAACATGCAATTACTGGACCGCATTCATTTGGCTCTCTGCATACGACGCAAACAGCATTACTTCATTAGAGCACAACCAAAACAGCCCAGCGCTCAAAGCAAGTAATAACAGCCAATGAGAAACGGCTCACGAAAATAAAGGGAAGTCGGGAGAAAGAAAGCGGAGGGAAGAGATTGATACATTAACTGTAATAAGGTCTGAAATTAAATCAGCTATACACAAAACATTAAGCCTTCCCAAAAATCATCCTTTAATTCCCACCTCATTTATACAGGAGATGGTAATCATGTGTATAAATATTCATTTAGTTTTCTGGTGCAGGGAAGTGCGGTTACATCAGAGGAAATTGTAATGTACTTTATTTGTGGATGTGCAGGGTTTTTTTGTTGAAAAAAGTAAGAAGTATATTTTCATATTTAAGACATGCCAATATGACAAACTGTTGTTTTTTTAGTGATTGTGTGAGAGAGATCTGTATTGACCTTGTGTTGGTATGTGTGCAATGAAATACCAAAGAGTTCACACTAAAAATAATCCTACTATCTTTAAAGGCCAACCTCCTGACACTATCTGCAGTTATGATCTTTATTGACACGCATAAAAAACATGCAATTATTGTATGATGCATTACACACACACATTTCTGGGGGGGATATACACACCACAACTTTGTAATGTGTATGTCTGTAGTGCTACGAAATCAATCTAAACAGATATACCAACACCTGCAGTCAGTCAAACAACTTAATCCTTACATGACCCATGACCCGATAAATAAACAGTAACATACACACAGCTGACCGAGACATAATACAGACCAGACCACCCCGAGAGATACTATTGTACAGTGACCACAAGGAAGATCATATCTATGAAATAATATCTGTTAGGCCAAATCTATGCTAATACTTTCATCACGACCAAAATATTTCAAGGTCCTGGATGGACCTGGTAACCTAAAAATGTAATTGCGAGGACTGGCAACACATTTAGTGCCCCGGTAGGCCGGAGTGAAATATGTGTGTGGTCTGAGTAATGCCAAACTACCATTATCATCTCATAAACTCGATCTGGTTCCTTACGTCGGCAATGTGGAAGGACAAACAAGCGTCTCTGTCACCACCTTTAAAACATTAATTTTAATTCTTCTCGCAACCTTTTTCAGTGCAAAAAACATAATGGTCCTACAACCCAAAGCCAATGTTTCAACAGCTCACATCTGTGTCAGTTTAACCGAACAAGTCCTTCAAGAGAGCGCTTGAGATGTGGAAGGAGGGTCGACAAAATGTGGCTTCTGTTAGTATTCAGCAAAGACCTCAAACTCACTACTTGTCTACGTCGAGTGAATAGTTCGCTTGGCTAAAGATTTGGCGTCGACTCAACATTTTATTCAAGCTTTCCCCCACAAACTTCTTCTTGTTTTTCCTTTTCTTGCCTGCCTCTCTCTTCCTCCCCCTCCTCAAATACCTCTCTCTCTCTCTCTCTGCCACCACAGGCTCTGTGTAGAGGGTTCAGGGGTTAATCATGGCTATCCAAAGGCGCCCATATATAAAAATACTATTTTCTGTCTCTCCTACACACATCTTTTGAAGTATCAGACGCAAATGCAAAACACGCGTCTGTGCAGCACAGACCATGTGCACAATGAACACAAACAATGAACTGTCAGCATACTTGATGTGCACTACAACGTCTAGTTTCTTAAGGGAACGTTCAGCCCAACAGCGATGGAGTTCTGTTGTGCGTGCAACCTCAGGCCTAATATAGAACATAATATGTGTTGCATGTGCTAGACGGCAGGAAACCGTATCTCCCGTCAACAGGGGTTCGACTTTACATGTCTTTTATATTGCATGTCATAATTGAAATGGTGCATATATAGGATAGATATATTTGAAGGTGGCTTTTCACAATTCTATTATTTTACCAAGCTGAACAAAATGTTACCATCAGCCCTAATGTAGACTTCAACCAACTGATAAAGTGTCGCTTTAATACACATAGTGAGGTTAATGTTAGACCCCCAAATGGCGACGGTCAATGCAGTTATTCATATTACAGTGTGTGTGTGTGTGTGTAAACTCAGAGTTAATGATCTGTGAGTGTGTCAGTGGGAATGAATGAAATTGTGAGACTCTGGATCAGAATCAGAGACTCCAGTCCAAATGAACAGAGCGAAAAGTGACTTTGTTAACATGAATGAGCTTCTGCTATTGGTCTCCTGGGGCAACGAGACAGCATTGGTTTGTGGGAAAACAGTACGCGCAGTATATGGCGCTTGTGAATGTATATATTATGTAATAGTACATTATGGTAATTCCCAAAACAAACATTACCATGATTATAGTACTGCTTCTGCTGTGGAGTGGAAAATGGCATTTTAAAATAACATAGTAGTCCAAAAAATGAGATTTCTGTCATTTTTTCTTCCTTCTGTCATCCTGAACCTGTATATTTTTTTCCTATGGAGCACAAGACAACAAACCTGAGGTTGTCAGTTACTAACATTTACTTTTGTGTTCATAAAGGTTTATGTTTAAAATATTATTATATACAATTATTATTATTATTATTAATACTACTACTCGTTATTAAAGTTGTCATGTTGGTTTCAGTTTTTTGTAGTATTTTAAATGAGCTTTTCTTTTTATATTTTAACATTTAAATATTATGTAATTGTTGCTATTTCTAGGTAACAGTTTTAGTTCTTTTTCAGTTTTTTGCTGAAGTAACATTTCTCATTTTCGTTTAGTTTCGTTTTTCAAGGCCAATATTTTATTTGATATCAGTTAACAGAAATGACAGTAGTCAACATTTTAAGTGGATCCAAAAGATTTATCAGAGTTGTCCTAAGACAAGAAGAATACCCGTTCTTGTCTTAGGACAACTCTGATTCACTTTTTTGATCCACTTCAAATGTTGACTAGTTTTAGTTAACTACCTCGCATACAAGTAAATTCCTCATTTTCAGATTTTCTGTATAACTCTCTTTTATGTTCATGACTATTTATACAGCATCACCAGACAGTATATGGGACAGTCCGGTCCCAAAACACTCCAGAGAGGTACTTAGGGTCCCGCAGCAGAGTGATAACCGAGCACACACACGCACGGCTCACTAACAGCTGATTGAGGACAGCTGTCATGGTTCACAGTGTATACTTCCTGCTTTGACTTACTTAGCATGGGATTATCAGCAGCACACCACCACATCTATGGCTTAAACCTCTCTCACCTCACATTGCCTGCCTGCCTTATTCTTCTGCCTCACTGACCTTAAATTCTGTCCCTCAATTCTCACTTTTCCAGCATTTGCACCTTTATTTTCTGCGCTCTCTCTCTCATACCCATCCCACCCCAAACGAAAGTCATAAATAAACCTATAGCCAGGCATCGAACATGACAGCCGTTCTTTATTCTTGGCATCTGTCCTCGAATCATGTAGCCTACTGACGTAACACATCCATGCAGATGTCAATCATAAATAACTCCTTCACGTGGTCTCCTGAACCAATGAATGTCAGGTCTCGAGTCTCCTCCTAAAATACCCCCAACAAAGACACCCATCATAAATAAACAAAACTTATGGCTATTTTTAACCAGCGGTTTCATGCTGAAGGGGGTGGTGGGAGAGACTAACATCCCAACCCAGCAGTCTTATAATTTAGGCTATGTCTTTGAGATCTAAATGAATCACGTGAATACATCAAAATGTGTACAGAACTGCAGATATATCTCCACATACATAATATGGTTAAATAAAGTTTTTACGCATGCTTCAATAAAGAGTATAGAAAACTTACAGAACCATCAGTCCGTGATGTCTCAAGAAGAGATATGATTCTCTCAGGGTTCCCCAGAAGCAGATTAGGATCAAACATCACAGATTTATTTCTTTGGACCTGTTGATCGGACTTGAAGTCGGTTCCGTTTCGACCCATAGTGACGGTGTGGTAGAAGAGACCCACCGCTATCCCCAGCAGCACCAGGGGTCCCGTGCAACACCTCCGGCGCAGCGTCCAGATCCCATGGAAAAACATTCCCACTTCTGCACAAATGTGTCCGGATGAAGTCAAAAGACATACCATCGGGAATGTGCGTTCGGACCCCGCATCATCGCTCCGTATCACGCCGCGCGCCTCGGGAACCCAACGCGTTCTTTAAAAACGCGCATATCTGAGAAACAACGTTATAACATGGTGATGGAAAATCACGAAGTGCTTTAATCGCGATGCATCTTCTTGGTCAATCTAGTCCCCTTGAACAAATTCTAGGTGCGTCAGAGATGCTGTAAGTTTTCAACTATCCAAACCGAGAGAAAAGTTTCTCCAAAGGCGTCTTTCTTCTCAAATCTGAGCCCCACGGTTTATTAAAAACAGTCCCGAGTAGCGGAACCTCATGACTGAGAGTAAATGATACGCCTCTTTTACAGACGCGCGCTGTCAGAAAGCGCCTGCCTCCCTCGCTGTCAGAACACTTTCAAGCCAAACTCTCAAACCTTCACGCAGATTATTTTCGGTAATTGGTTACACTTACATGTTTTGACTAGACGCCTTTGTCCAAAATGACATAAAAAAGCATTTTACATTTTGTTCAAGGTCACGGGTTTATACGCACTTGTACAAAAACGCGTTAAGTAAAAACAGCTTAACCTGTAAAGACGCGTTCAGGTCCATTTAACGTTTGCGTGCCTAAACGTTATAGTTACAAAACTGTAACATACATGCGGATTAAAACAAACAGGGAGGAAGTTTGGGTTGTTGATTAAACGGTAACTGTGTGCACCTGGTTTTTTGTCAAAAAAGAAAAAAAAGATCGTTTGTATAGGAAAATAATTGATTTTCTTTATGTTGATTTAAAAGCATCACAGAAATCTGTTAGATTTCCAAATGCACAACATAGTTTTAATAATTGTTTATCAATGCAAGTCCAATTTAAAAATGAACTATGTCCCACATTACTCTTACAACATTTATACATTTGAAATTAAACCCACAACCTTTGCACTTCTAACGCAATGCTAGACTGAGCTACAAAAACACTTCTAAAATTAAAACACTGCTGGGTTCACAATGATGTACAATGCTCTTTGACACAATCTGTACCAAAAATCCTTGATCATTTTATTGTTTTTTTTTTTCCATCTCTCACAACTTTATATCACCAAATCAGTGCAGTACAGGCTAGACACATACTCACAAACATACACACAGATCGATTGCAGTTGTTCATTTCTTCTATTGTACATTTTTAAGAGCCCCTTGCTAAAATAAGAAACATTTTGTCATTTAAGCGGAGCACAATACATCATCTATCCATTACACACAAATACTCCCATGAAACCAAAGTTTTCACTGTTAATCACTGTTGCAGTCACCATCTGTTCATATCAAGATCCTTTAAGATTTGTCAGAGCTCCAATTAAACGTGCCTGATGTTTGTAGTCATCACACCATCCAGGACTACAATTCCCAGTCTGCATCCTGTCAACCCATACTGTGGCTGTATGGATCAGTGGGAGCCGCCAAATGCGAGGGATCATCACGCTTGGCAAGCCAAGGAATGTCTTGAATGTTAAAATACACGGGCCTCCCAAAAAACATCTTGCACGCCTCCATAATGATAAATGGAGATAAGACATAAAAACAAGAAAAGTTTGGAGGGCAGTGTGCGCTTGGGAATTACACATTTACCGGGTAAAACTCCCAACCTGGAGGTGACTTACACAAATACACACACACACCTTGCAAGAAAAACATCACACACACACACCCTGATTGCATGGCGATGTAACACGTACACACTCGGTGAACCTCTCCGTATCTTGGAGAGTTTTGCAGGTGAGTCTCTATGGGGTGGTAATTTGTTGGTTGGCCCGGGTGATGCCGACGATCGTCTCGAGCATTATTTGTGTCGGCTTCCTCTTCTCTTCATTGCCGCTGTGCACTGTGGGCAGTACCACTTTCCTTTAGGCGCCTCGGTCAAGCCCACGCAGCCGTAGTGAAACCATTCGATCGGACACTGTGGGTGGAGAGATGAGAGTCAAGAGCAAGTCTGATAATTTTGGGCACATAGTTCTTTTTATCCAGTATGTGCGATTCGAACCCCTGAGATCACTTGCACTTCAGAAAAAGTGTTATGTCACATGACCACCTGATATCAGAATGAAGTTAACAAAACATGCTCTGCTCTTTATTGACAAGGGCTCTTGACCTTGAAGTGGTCAGGAAATAAAGTTCACTAGAGAGCATTCAGCATCCGCCACTGTATCCTACATAGACCACTAGAGAAACAACACTGATGCTTTTTGTAATATTGTAAAGTTGTCTGCTCTCATCTCTAAAGATCATCTCGAGGTTCTCAACTTAAGTGCACTGAGAGCAGAAGAGCTTTCAAAAGACAGAGCGAGCTAGTGTTTGTTCTTTGAAGAGGAAACGTGCGTCTCTGGAGATGAAGGGTTGACTTACATCTTGGTTATCACAGCCGACCATCTCACCGTACGACACCTGCACAGAACCAGAGAGAGAGACGAAGCGTTAGAGACACACGCACGCACACCTGCAGCTGAGCCGCGCGCACATGCGCACCTGCCAACAAAGATCCTCTGTGAGTTTTGTCTTTGATGTCTATTCAGACACACACACACTTTTCTATTTTTGATAGGCTTTCGACAAAAGCAATATAACTGAGGCGGTAAGACAAATGTATTCGGGGGGAGACAATTCTTTTGCACTCATGCATAAAACAAAAGAGACAAGCACACACACACACACACACACACACAATGCATCTGTAAACCAGCGTGAGTTTGTCAGTTATTGGAGTCGTACACCCCACTCCTGTAAACAGACATTTGATTTTTTTGTCATTTTTTGTTTGAGCTGCGGGTGGCAAAAACTTTTCATAATAATCAGTTTTATTTATGTAATGTTTATTGCAGTTTATTGTGCCATTTTGGTAACCAACACACAATGTACCTGATTGCAGATGCAGTATCGGGGTTCATTGGGGTCATACGTCCAGTCCAACTGACCGCTGGTGTCAGACTCCGTGACTGTGTTCTGTACGAGCTCATGAGCCAGCGCTGAGGATGATGAGCAGGATGACAGCGAAGAGGAGGAGGAGGATGAAGAGGATTGGTGGTTGGAAGACTTGGTGTTGCCTCTGCGAAAATAAAGAAACCATTGTTTTAATACAATAGCAATAAATAAATTGTAAATAAATTGGATAACAAATTAGGAATTAGGAACTGAAAACAGTTTAAGGTACAATAATGTTTTTTTCTAAATTAATATTATTACTAACAGTATACAAGTAACTGTATATTATTGTAAAGGATTAAAAAATAAACTAAGTCTAAGGGGAGTGTGTGTGTCTTACTTGGTCTTGCGTCCCGTGCGGGAGTCTGAGCTGTTGCTGGATGTGAGAGGCTGTGCGAGCGTGTTGGCCAACGCAGAAGTTGAGAAACCGCTGGACTCCCGACTCAGAGCAAACTCGCGACTCAAGAAGTCGCTGTTCTTGACAGCTTCATAACTGGCCTTCAGACTCGACGTTCTCCTGCCATCTTTCATCTGAAACAAACACAGATATTAAGTCACATACTTCAGCATCCTTCTGACTCTCCAAAATTATTCTGTTAATGAGTTAATATATATAAAACACAACAAATACAAAAGCAACATCTGACAGAAACGAGTCTCACCTAACACAGAAGAGAAATAAAAAATTACAGAAAAATATAACAAGGGCCTCTGTGTAGCCAACTCTGAAATGAACAAGAGCCGAGGGCCACGATAACACAATCTGCCACAAAGATAAGCAGATCGAGTGGAATGACTAGAGAGGAAAAACATGAAACCCCAAGGGGCCAAAAATAGTGGAAACAGGAAGTGAATGAAAGAGAGGTGTACAAACAAATCCAGAATTAGAAAGGAAAGGGGGATGGTGCTTTTACCTGCGCAGTGGCTTGCACTGCCTGAGCCGCTGCCATGGAAATTGCCCCCGCCCCTGCAGTGGGCACGACAGGAAGTGGGCTGAGATTGTATGAGGAAAGCGACTGGGAGGAGTTTACGTTATAAACGCTGTTAGTGGCCGACGTGCTGTTCACTCTGCAGCCTGCAAAACACGGAGTCACGTTCATTACACAACTGGAAAAACTTCTTGTTGTACGTAGTGTTTAAAGACGTTTTTTTTTACCTGGTGTGTTTTCTTTAGAGGCATCTGACGTGAGAGTGGATAGCAGGGCCTCTGATTTGAACTTCTTTTCTGGTACATGTTCAGTAGTGTGGTGGGATGGTGTGCTGTACTTTCTCTCTGTTGACACACAGGCAAAACCGATCAGAGGTGAGGGATAGAAAAATGGGCTAAATAGAAAGGGGTTCAGACAAATATTCTGGGGGCGGGGCTTACTCTCAACAGTGACGTGTGAGTGGACGTGGTGGTTATTGACAGGTTGGGATGGGCTGTCCATCTCCAGCGATCCTGGAAAAGAAAGAAATGTCTTTACAAATGCCTTTTGATCAGCACAAGGTCTGAATTTTACAGGACACCGTAACAGTCAGTTTACTAAAGCTTATGCCAAAATTATTCCCACTCCTTTTATAAACTCCTGTCTAAGTCTGGTTTCCTAGCTGGACATTTTACAAAGACAGCAAAAAAACCCACACAAATTACATTTAAATGGTACAAAAAAAGTATTCTTATGTCCTACACCATATTTTTTTTATCAAATGGGACAACACTTAGCTTTTAATCTTCTTTAACCTTTTAATAACATATCTGATGGACAGGTGTCACTCACGTCTCTCCAGGATCTCAGTGATGCCAGCATTATCTGCCTCCAACTCCATTTTGAACTTCGCCAACTCCTGATCCAACTTCCTTAAATATCGATCGACCTAAACCGAGACCCCAATACAATCATGATCAACACAAAACATACTGTCCCATCAGCCCTCTGGACAGACCTTGCGCAGTCACTATTTCTTTCTAACTGAGAAGCAAACATCCGCACGAAGTGTCCCTAAACAATCCCAATTCTTAATCTGTGATAGGCTGCCACCTACTGGACAACATCATGTACTGACACAAGGCATAAATTGTTACTGAAATAGTTACTCACCAGATCATAAATCTGATTGGCTAACTGGACTTTTTCATCTGCATCTTCTAAAGCTTTATAGTAGTCCTGATGGAGAGAATAAACAATCATCAATGACTCGGAAGTAATCAAATTGTTTACATTTGTATGTCTTACGAAGAGATAAGAGCTGCTTCAAACCAAACAAAATATCAGTTATCTATATATCTATACGTCTTATTTCGAATGTTATTAGCACAAATCACATTAGCGCAAATCAGCTTAGGTCTTTCATACAACAGTGTGAATGAAGTCATCTGTTTGTTACCTTCTTAATGATTTCCATCTGTTCTTCTCTCCATTCAGGTTTGTTCTTCTTTGCATTAGTAAAGAACTCATTAACCCGCTGCTCTAGCTGGTCCATAGCATCTGAACAAAGGAACAGGGGCATGAGCGGTCAAGAGCCCATACATTTTTTTCCCCCAAAATATCACTGATGTCAACAGTCTATATAATTTTATGATCTGATAACCGAAAAGCATCTCTTTGGTGATGGGGTGAAGACACTGATGGTTAAAATCTGGACTGGAAACTGTATCAAACCACATGACAACTGTATGCATAGCATTTCTGGGTAATGAAAAGCTTGAAAGCCCGTTTAAAAACCAATTAAAATCTTTTACACTGTGACATTTTTGGGTCTCGCCAAAAATTCTTATTACGTTTATGCAAAAATATCATCCTTATGACTATAATGAGATACATTATGTTTTTTAATCAACAAAACAAATTAAATAGTTTTCAAAACAGTTACATTTTATAGTAACAAGAAATAGTGTATAATTGTAAAGAAAAACATGTCACAATAAAAAAAATAATTCTAATGGCACTTGTGAAATATGAAACACAATCAGATTTTTAAGATTTCCCCCTAATGTCAATGTAATACCTGCACTGGAAACATGCATTCAAGCATGAGTTATATTTAATTTCATTACAAAACAAAGTTATTATAGCAAATCCCACAATGGTCAACCAATCACGACCATTCTTATAATAACCACTAGGACCTCTAATTCCCGTCACCAAGAACAGTGACAACTTTGCCAACAGGATCAGTAGACAGTAAAATCAATATTTATTTAACTTTAACATGCATCACAGTGTGTAGTCTTTCCTAATCTGAGTTTTAATCGTTCCTCTGAACTTCCACATGCTCTGCTCTGCACTTCACATCAGCATGCAGCAGCAGCAGCAGCAGCATCATCATCATCACACATCCATTCTCATTATGCATGCAAATCACACTTCACACCATCACCAAACCCGTCCCCACTGATGCGAACGCTCTTTCTTTCGGTCAGGGACATGTATGATGCTTTATGACAGAAGAGTGAGTTTAGAGCGCTTTCGTACTCTGCACTTGCAGGTCCATCTCTCTCATTTCCGTAAACCTGTCGCGGAGATCCATGGGTAGCTGCTCGATCACTGCCGGGGAGAACAACAAGAGGCGTGTTACTGGCTAACGGCTGCGACGCCTTTACACGCTTAAAACAGCCCCCTCGAACCTTAAAACGCAAGAATAACAACACGAATCGTTAAAATCGGTCTTATACTTACTCTCGAGGTAGTCCTCTAGGTACAGCATCCTGGCGGAGAGCGTGTTTCGGACGTTTAGGGGAAAGGGTGTTTCTCGTCAATATGGCGTCGCAGGCAGCGGAGAACTGAAGGGGAGAAAAAACATGTTGGAACGGGGGAGGGGCTTGCGTAGAAAGCGTGCGAACCGATTGGGCGATGAGGGAGTTGGGCGGGGGATGATTTCGCTTCATGGGACTTGTAGTTTTTTGAACGAGCAACTTAAAACGTACACCCACCGCTGCGTATTGGAATATATTAATATTTAATACGGTAGTAAAATACGTAAAACGTTAAATTACGACGTAAAAGAAGTTAAGCGAACAAAATAAATATAAAAATACAATACTGGCTATTAATGTTTTTGTATTTTGTATAGACGACCCTATAAACATGCATTGATATATAGCCTGATATATAGCCTATAGTAGCCTATATTTATTTTATTTGCCTATTTTATTGCCCAGTTTTATTTCATGTCAAACTCTGAATTATGCTTACAGTACATTTACGAAACAAACAAATCTAATGAAATAGATAAAATAGATTTTCAAAAGTACAAATTGAAGTTGAATATTTTTTTCAATAGGAAACAACTTCTCAGGAAATGTAGACTAATTTTACATTTGTATAAATTACTTCTTACTTGTATCAGAGACGCACAACCCTTATTCCGGCATTGGCCTTAGGAGGGCAGCACTGACTGCAATTTGGACTGACAAGTGTCCTCGGATCCACCTCAGTTTCTTCTAGACATCTGTAATTTTGTGCGGAAGACAATTTTGTAAAACATACCACAAGAAATGTGCCTGTGGACAACAATGCAGCTACACGACTTCTTGAGAGGGGACCTCAGCTTGACCCTCGGTGTTTACTATATAGCTAGACAGCTATAATTTGGCGCAGTTGCGGTGGAAAAGGCTTTTGTAAAACACTCCATTAAAATGTTTCTTTTCAAAGTTTGTTCTGCAAAATGACATTGCACCTCAGCTCTCAAGTTAGATAAAAAATAAACGTGCTTGAAATAATGACGGGAGGCAAGTTTCCACTGCTGCCATTCGTGGCTGTGTGAAAGCTATTTCAAGATTTATTTTTATATTTCTTCTCATCTCAGTTCACTGCTTCTATATTTGCACTCTATATCAAATAATATCAGTCAGTCAGCCGATAAGATACTCCAAATATAGCAGTGCAGACTGAATTAGATTTGTGTTTAAAGCCTATACTGAAATGTTTGAAATGAGTTTTGTAAACAAAACAATTTCTTCACAAACGTTTGTACAAAAACTTTACAAATATTTGAACTAAAACAATAAATAAAGCCGAACAAAAGCTTTAAAACAAATAAACAAATATCCCAGAAGGAAGCAGATTGTGACAGCTTGACCTCTTTACCCCGCATGAATATTATTTCTTGCAGGGCGGATCTGGACACATTCCCAGTGCGTTAAGAAGCATTATAGACAAAAAATCAGAACAGCTATTAAATGTGTATAGAAAGGGCGGGGCTTAGTGGCCCAGAAAGTATCTCTGATTGGTCATGTATGATGGGGTTATGTAAAATTCCCAAATATAATGTCTTCACTATTTAAATTCAATGGTTACGTTTGTTAATCTGTTAAATTATCCACTGCTGAAACAGCTGGTTAAACAAAATTGTCACGTGATAGCCTACTAGTAAAAACAATATGCACAATTCTAATGGTTTTCATTATAACCATTATTTCTTTGAATAAACAATGCATATATTTGAAGGTCCTATGAATGACAGGATGAGTACTAGTCCGATTGGGATGGATGTAATGACCTAATATTTGGCTTTAGGACCCGGAGGAACCGCTGCTCCGGACGACACTCATACAGAGAGCGCGTCTACATGTGTAAGTTAAACACAACACTTGTGGAAAGGCGAGGTGTGTACAGTTGGCCCTCAATGGACTACATAACGCCCGGAATGACAGCGGTTGTGTATGGATTGCAGTGAACACGCCCGACTGTTGCGCGCGGCTCCGTTATGAATATGGAAAAAGTTATTTTACTTTGCAGGCGCATCTGACTTTGAGAAGTTTTTCTGCAACTTTATCGTGTACAAAATTCAAAGGATAAACTGGTGTCGTGTGGTGCTTTCCAAACTAGGTGCGTTTTCCTCTTTTGGAGATTTTGTTGGAGAAATTGTCTGGAAAGTATCCCGAGTAATTTGGATTAACTTCATCATCCTGCGGGACGAGAATTCTGCAACTTGTGTGTTTTGTTTGTTGTTGTTTTTTGTTGCTTTCATAAACCTCCAACGACTTCATGCAGCATTTACAAAACAAACGCTAAATACGCACATGGGCACGTTAAATGATATGATTTGAAAACAGTTCCACAACTTAAGGATCTTTACGGAAGCTGTATACACTTTACACATTTCAAAGTGCTTTGTGCTTATTTTGCTCCGTAGTGGATTATGGTGCCGTGGTGGCAGACGTTAAAATGACGGCTTTTGGCGAGCAGTTGGTGCGCTCAGAATGGCCCGAGAGGATTCAGTGAAGTGTCTGCGTTGTCTGCTCTACGCTCTCAACTTTCTCTTCTGGGTAAGAGGAGTCCAAGTGTGAGCAGGTGGCCGGGCGGGCGCTCACGTTACATGGCACGGTGGCGCGCTGCTGCTGTGCGCCATGCGCTCTCCAAGATGCGCAACAGTCGCTCTCCAAAAAAACGCGCAATCTGTTTCTCCCCTTCCCCATCCTATGTTATCTTTAAGTAAAGGAGAGCCTGAATTCCAGCTATGCTCAAATGGCACAGCGCACACATTCTGTTGCAAGTTATTTTAGGGAATTAAATGTGATAAGCACCAGGGTGTGTTTTTAGAACAAGAATGCAGGCGTAGGGCAAACTAAAACCATGCCACTAATATTGCTGCATGTTAAACATAGCGCAGTACCTAAATAGGTTTCCAGGCAAACTACATATGCATACACATTCAACCACCTTTATGTTATACAGTGGCCCCAAATGTACTTAACAAACCTTTTTGTTTATGAACATTTTTTAACGGAGCATTTATTGTTGAACAATTTAAGCATGCATGTGCCATCTTTATTTAAATATATAGCAATTTGTTTAATATTTTGTCGTCAAGTGCAATGATAAATGTGTGCAAATATCCTTTGGTTCCAATGCTTTCCAATTTTGTACCCCATCAAGCTTATGGCCCTGTGTGTGCTGGGAGTGGCCGCCTGCCTCAGGGATCACCTGAACAATGTGCTTACCTTAACCGCTGACACCAGGTGAGCGCTAGTGCATGGACAGGTGGGAGCTGTAAACCCTTTCATCTGGGGCAGCGGCCCATGTAAAGGTCTAATTTACCGTTTCCCGCTTTTCAAACAGCCTGGATCATATTGCCATGAGCTTATGAGCTAATTACAGGCATGACTGAGATGTGCAGTTCTGGGAAAGAAATCAGATAAATCCATTAACACGCTATGTGGAGACGGAACCTGGGTTACATGGCATTCATTTCTGTGTTTTGTAACGATCCGGTTTTTATTTAAATTCTCTCAAGCATTAAAAGAAAACTCGGCAAACCCCAGCCAGATATTTTGATAATATCCTGAAGGCATGTGATATCTAATTAGTGTTGACAAAATGCAATTCATCACCAAGGTGCGCATTACAGTTCGGGTTGTTAGCGAGCCCTCTGTGGCCCACATTATGACATATGTGGAAATCAAAAGAGAGAAAATTGTGTTAAAATTTGATTGTACACAGCTGAATAGTTTTTCTCAGTGCCGCGTCGCAGTAAAATGCCGATTCAGCCCGCCTTTCAGTAATTGTAAAAATCTCATCTTCACAGAAACAAACAAAATGGGATATCAGCGAGTTATGCAGATGTGTGTGGGCGTGTATGTGAATTCTTCCCATGGTGCCAAAGAGGCACAACATATATGTAGGTGTTGTGGAGGGGGGAAGCTGGTATGTGGAAGTGTTTGAGTTATTGCTGGGTTCTCACACATTCTTTAGTGAACATGTGCACTGGGTGCTGAATGTTTCCCCTCTGATCCGTGAGCTAATTGGATTACGAAAGCAACTTATGGGGGGAAAAATAAGTTTTTAAAATGTCAAAAATATATTAAATTGGAGTTGCAGTTTTGCTTAGCTTAGTGGTGGAGATTTCTATTTGCACGCATCACTTGGGATCTCAATGCATATATTCGCTGCTGTATTTATACAGTTTGCCAGTAACTTACTGTAGATTTATATTTATTTAATTCATTAGCAACAGTTTGTTCAAAGATAAATGAACATGAAACATTAATAAATCTTTATAGAAAAAACCTATAAAATAACAGCATCATGTAAAGCATTCTGGGAACCAAAAATCCTCATCAAACTTAAGACTTGTTAATGTTTAATGTTAATTTATCTTCGAACAAATTGTTGCCAATAAATTAGATAACAGTAGAAAAACTGTTAACAAATAGAAAACTGCTGCCAGTAATACTGTAATTTCTACAGAATTTTTTAATAGTGTTGTTTTTAATATACTAACATCTTTTATACAAATAACTATAAAAATTTTTTGCATCTCTCCCATGGCACCCTGAGCAGGAACTCATCCTTAACTAGTTAATCTTACAACTATTAAGCTCATGATTCTGGCATTCCCATGTCCTCCCATCATGAATAATAGGTTTGCATCTTAGAGACGAGAGAAACAGTGGGAAAAATAATCACAACAAGAGACAGGAAGAGAGAGAGTTTGCATTCCTACTGAATATAATCACAGTTTATTTGTAACTGGTTTATTAATAAAACATGCCACCAAAGAAATAAGGGAAGAAACATTGTATACAACCGCCAACTCCATAAAGGTAATGCAAAGATATACATTTAAATATACAAAGGAAGTTTCTTGTGCCATGCTCTATACCAGTTGAGCTATGGGAACACAGGAAGAGATGAGGGAAAGCAAGTAGGATTTATAGATGAATAAAAACAAGACTGCCAAATGACTTTTTCTCTCTCTTTCTCTCTCTTCCTTAGACTGGAGGAGGCAGCCATTCTCACATACTCCCCTGTCGTCCATCCAATCGTCATCGCCGTGTGCTGTTTTCTAATCATCGTGGCCATGGTGGGCTACTGCGGCACGCTCAAGTGCAATCTGCTCCTGCTGTCTTGGGTACGTAGAGAACGGCAAGAAAAACACATTGTGCGTCTTGGTATGCGTGTGGTTTTGTGTACTGGGAATACTTTAAGTTGACGCCGCGTTGACACCCCCTCGAATCAGACAGTGGAAACAATTGTTGCTTTCTTTATCCATGCACTCCTCACAGTTTAATGTGACTCTCATACACTTGAGGGGAGTAGAGGGATATCACACATTTTATTTAAAAAACTTCCGTAATGTGACACGTTTCAGGTTTAATAATCAAAAATAAATACTTCAATTGATAGCAAACTAACAAAGCACCCCTAAAACTAGAGTTTATGCATTAATATCTTTCAAATTCTCCATCTGAACTGTCTAGTGCACCCTTATGTGTGTTAGTGCACTGTGGTGGATGATGCTAGCACCTTCAGACGTGTAGTAACTCGCTCTGGGTTACGTCTCAAAGCTCTCGACTCTGTGAGACAAACAGAAGAGTTAAACAGAAGTAATGGATGAGCACATCAGTCAACATGATGCACTGTCAAAAAGGGCCAAATACAGGTCACAATTATATTCATTGTGAAAGTTTTTGCATGTTTGTTTTGATGGATGGTTTAGTGACATCATGATGACATCTAAAAATTAAAAACGACAGAAAATAGAAAAATAATCACAGGGAAGGGAAACATTTTGAATGCATTTATACATTTCACACATTTGTAGCATTTTATAACGTTAAATGATTTTACTTCATAATTTAGCTTCTCTTGGCTATTTCCTTTCTAAACAATATTCATAGTCCAACGTAATATTTCGCATGGATATTTTGGGGGAAAAGTAGAATGACCTCAATAAGATATATTACAGTTTTGAATAACTATGTGTACTAAAGAATCAAAATATTACCACATCATGACTCAGATATTGCTCTAATATTGCATTGGCACCTTCCTGCTTAAACATACCTATGCTATGCTCTTAAGATATTTTAAAATACTAGAAGTCGATTTTAACATTATTTGAGATGGTACATGGCATATTTGCACTTTTAAAAGGTCGTCACACCTCACGACTTTAAATTAACCTAAAAAGCGAAATGTGCATAAAAAAACGTGCATGAAATCAAATAAAAAATAAAATGTGCATACAATAAAAAAAAGCACAAAAAAATAAAAATAAAAATAAAATGTGCATAAAATGTGAATAAATTAAAATGTGCATAAAATAAAATACAAATAATTAATAACTACCTAAAATTGTTTTATACAAAATTATATATAAATATTTGATTGAATGTCCTTGGTAATGCAACAATAGCCTGTTACGGTTTCCAAAAATGGAAGCTAGCTGGAAAAAAATCATATCATTGCACAGCACAGCATTTTTGTAAGCCAGCAAACCTTGTTTTTCTATAATGAAGTGAAGAAAACCCATTGTGCAGGGTGAGGAGAGGGCAGGAAGAACGCTGTTTCGTGAATCTCACTCCCAGGTGTGTGGCGCTAGAGAAGGTGGGGTTCCCGTCTGCTGACCCAGACTGTGATCCTTGTTTTCTGGAACTCCTTGGCCCATCTCTCCCCCTCCTCCTCTTTTCTCTCTCTGGGTCTCCATTCATCTCCTCAGGAGCCATTCTTCTCTCCCTCCCTGCCCCAGCGGGCTTGTGTTACCCAGAGCCACGGCGACAAACAATATTATCTGGATAAGATACAATAGGTAAACCAATCCAGGAGGAGAGAGGGAAGATGTGAGGAGAGGCGCTTGGGTTACGTAGTCGCTCCATTCATCAGCCGCGTTCTCACCGAGAGCCGCGACCCGGCTGCACACATTTGCTGAAATGCTCTCGGAAACTCTTTGTCCCGTCAGGGCAAAGAATAACAGATGGCGACAGAGAGATCTCTGTAGATTTGTACAGTTCCTGAAGGTTTTTTGCCAAATTAGCTAGATGTCAACATAGACAGGTTGGGCAAACCCAACGTTCGCAGTTTGAGGTAATTGAATTACATGCCAACATTACCCCTCGTCCCTAATGGCATTAACAGTAGCAATCTGAGGTTTAACCGACTCTATATTCTTTCGGCCTAATTCTGATGTGTTGAGCATGACTAAGTAAAATGGGGGGGAAGTTGTTCCTCAAAAAGGAAATCCATCCATATCGCCACGTCCTGTTTTCCGTAACAATACTCGCCAAAAAATGTGCGAGGAAGAGTAAAGCTCTCAACAAATCAATAAACCGAGAGGTCGCTGAGAGAATGTAACCTCGCTTACCCAGAAATGTGCATTTGTAGATGAGCCAGCTTGTTCTACGCATCCGAGAGAAGTTCGAAGTTCTCCTCGTGCTTATTTAAACAACGGATATTAGAGCAGAGGGTGAAGAATAAAGGTTGTCATTTTTTTGTGGTGGGCGACTGACAGTTTCCAAATGGACTGAAATGCTAACACAGCCGTAGCTCAAGCAATCTGTCGGACACAAATATTTGGAGTCTCCCAAATAAACAAGCTGTCAGAAGGGCCCGGCGCTGAACGCGGCTCCTAACGCTGTCATTCATCTTGATAATCTCTCTCACAGTGTGTGTTCAGCAGAGGGGAACTGTGTACATGTTTGAGATCCTGAGAAGGATCTGTGTTTGTCTTCAGGTTGTGAGGAGAGGAGTGGGTCTGGCTCAGAAGACAAAATCTGGAATTTGGGTATAAAGCAGATATGTCTATTTATATTTCTTGTAAATAGTAGGCTATTTTGAACACACGTCAACATTACAAAATTTAAAAAAAAAAAAAGACTCTTTCTTGTGTGAAACACAAAAGATGATCTTTTGAGAACGGTCTCTGGTTTTGTGTCAGTGGGGACCAATGTTGTTTGGTTACCAACATTCTTCAATATATCTTCATTTGTGTTCTGCACAAGAAAAAAAAACTCATACATGTTTAAAATGACATGAGGGTGAGTAAATAATAAAAGTAATTTCATTTTGGGGTGACCTATCCATTTAGGACATGTTCCCTGGGGATCAAACCCATGACCTTTGTGCTGCGAACGCAATTCTCCACCAATTAAGTGACAGGAACACCCACACATCTGTCTTTTCTTTATAATTCTTAATCAACACTATCCTTCTCTATTGTTTCAAAAACGTTACGAGATATTTTTAACCCGGCGACATTTTCTTTGTGTGTGTCCCTGCAGTATTTTGGCAGCCTGATGGTGATTTTCTGCGTGGAGCTGGCCAGCGGCGTATGGACGTACGATGAGGTTCGTGTCGCTATGAATAAACAGGAATGTTGGCCTACTATCTCTTCTCTAACTCTCCACCACTCCTATCATCTTTCCGCCCCTCTCACGACAACAACATGGCCACCACACGGCTTTAACGGGCCGAGGATCCGATTTCTGCCGCCTGCTTATGGTCTAATCTTTACCATTGAGTTAAAAAGCCTGGATCTAACACATTTCCTTTCGCGCGATCGTAAGCCAAGCGTTTGCATGTACTTGCACGCGTGTTTGTGGAGGGTGGAGTCTAGTGTGTAAATGCTCTCGCTGGTTCTTGGTGAAAGATCAGACTTTAGACAAACCTGCTGATCTGCAGGAGTAAAAGATTGGATCAGCAGGGGGAGAAGGGATTGCAGGAGCATCTGCTCTTCTCCAGACCAGTGAGAGTAGAGATAAGACTCACCTCCAGGGGAAGATATCACGCACACCTGCCTTTAATCTAACCTTTCGAACTCAGATATACACATCGTTTTCCTCAAGACCAGGTCTTATCACTAATACAGAAAAGCCTTTGAAGGGTTTGATGGTCCCATTGTGCAGATATGACCTAATGTGACCCGTGTGTGCGGGTGAAGGGGGCGGACAATGAGCATGTCTTACTGTAGTAATGTGGCACATTTGAGATTTGATCAAAATGGGAATTCAATTGGAACAGCTGTTGGTTAAGACCATTTTTCCACCTGCATGGGTGAAAATGTCCAGATGTGTTTTAAATGACCAAATAAAGTGATCCGCAAATATGTTGGAATTTACCCCAAAGCAAATGGAATTTACAAAGAAATAAAATGGGATTTGCACATAAACATGTACAAATATATTTTAATGGCATAAAACTTAAGTTGTAATTTTTTATTTGCAAATTCCATTAGTTTTGGGGAAAATTCCAACATTTGTGGATCACTTTATTTGGTAATTTGAAACAAATCTGCATTCATTTTTGACATTAATATATTTTGTGCAACTTCTAAAATACATTCTAATTACTTGTGAATTCATATTTGTTGTGAAACTATTAGTGGATTATAATTTATTTATTTAAAAATATTAACCATGAAATACAATTTTATTTCATGTTGGCTTTAAAATCGATCAGCTTTCATACTGTTTTTTTTTTACCATGATAAAATGTATTTTCTATGTAACCAACTTTATGGAGCTATCAAAACTTGTGATTTTGGTAATAAATGTAAAATTATTTACCCCCTTTCCTCTCTCTTCAGCCTATGGTACATAGGTCTGATATGATCAGCCTAAAATCACGTATGCCTCATTTTGGCCTTCAGCGCTACCAGTGGCTCACACACGCCTGGAACTCCATACAAACCGAGGTGAGAGAGCAACAACATAACATTTCCAGCAAGCATTTATAATCTTATGTAATGAATTACAGCCAATAAGAGCCATATATATACTGTAGCTATGTAGTGTAAAGCTTCAATTACTGTATTCATACCTGCATTACAGTTAAAGTGTTGTGGAGTGATCTACTTTACTGATTGGCTGGAGATGACAAAGATGGAGTGGCCACCTGACTCCTGCTGCTCCAATCAGTATCCAGGATGTGCCCGCCACGCCCACTACAATGACCTCAGTGACCTCCACCAGGAGGTGAGCAAACCTTCCTAAACCTAAATCCTAAACCTGGTTACATGATGACGATCTCATTTTTGATAGAGAAAATCGACTTGAAAGTATCCAAAACTATCAAAGTATTACTCTAAATAAAACCAGACATCTTAAGGGGACTCTATTGCCCCCATGTGTATGGATGTTGGTTACTACCACAGTAATGTTTTATGCACTCATGAGACCACAGTGGCCAAGCATTCATGTCAACGTTTGTATACTTGTGTACAGCATGTTTCTGGCCACACACACAACCCACATCAATATTTCATCAGTTACACACACGCACATCTGGTGTCCTTCCTCTGGCTAAACCAGAGTCCTCTGAGAAAGAGGTTCATTTTTATACTTTTATACTAGAGTAAACAAACACGGTGTGGTGAACCCAGCCTTACAGGCATCTCCCACAGCAGAAGATTGAAAGCATTGCTTTGTTAAATGAGACCGAAACATTGATCACTACAGGGACAGTCAAAGGAGTGAAAGACCAAGAGTTTGGAGTCGGATCCTCACCCACTGTTGCTCTCTTTCTAAAAGGCTGGGAGAAGAATTAGGTCTGGCATCTCACTCCGAGATATAAATCCTTCACTAAGGGGAAATACTTTACCTGCCTTTCCACAGTTCAACATGGGAAATACCCGACAGACGCAGGCACACACGCGAACGGATGTACGTGTCACATTGCTCGCATATTACCGGGGCAGCTGTTGCGCCGGCAGAAATGCAAGCTGCATCTGCAGAAATTCGTGAAACATGGAAAACAAGCTGTTAGATTCACATAGCGGCGACTTTTACAGCTTTTTAAATGTCTAAAAACGATTGAAACCATAAAATGTTATGGAGCATTTGTAAAGCATTTATTTTTGCAAGTGCAAATCATTATTCGGTTTTGTAAATACGTTTCTTTTTGTGTCTATTAAACAGGGCTGCGGTCCCAAGATCTACAGTTTCATCCGGGGCACCAAGCAGTTGCAAGTTTTAAGGTTTTTGGGCGTGTCTATAGGAGTGGCGCAGATTTTAGCCATGACATTGACTGTCACACTTCTGTGGGCTCTTTATTACGACCACAAACCACCAGAACCGGCATCCCCGGACCCCCACAACCACAGCCCTGGAGCGGAGCCCCTAAAGCTCAATCACTCCCATCCACGAGTGCCTGAGGCCTGGGCGAACACGCCCCCTATCGGACACACCCAGATTGAGATGGAGCAGCTCTCCTAGCAGCCAATCGGAGCGGAGGTCATTATATTCTTAAGACATTGAAAGGATCGGACAGCAGGAAATTGGACCAGAATATGGAACTTATGGAATGGCAGTTCTGCGTGCTGGATGACGTGTTGGGTTGAATTTGGGGTGACCGCATGTTGCCGTTGCTGGACACATAAAACTAAAACTAAGGGTGTTATTGAAACCAATGGCGTGTCCGAAACGTAAAATATCTTCCTACAGTCAATGACCTAAAAGACACTGTTTTGTGTATGAAGGTACCTCATAAGGAAGCATCTTAAAATGATTGTTCACCCAAAAATGATCATTTACTCACCCTCATGTTATTTTAAACCTGTATGACTTTCTATTTTCTGCAAAACACAAAAGAAGATATTTTGAAGAATGTTGGTAACCGAACAGCAGCGGCACCCATTCACTTCTATTATATGGACACACACCAATGCAAGTGAATGGGTGCAACATTCTTCAAAAGATAGATTTTTTGTGTTTTGCAGAAGAAAATCACTTTAAAGGAAACGCCACATCTAATCAACTAAATAAATACATTTAAAACGAGGTTTAGAAAAAAACAAGCAAATATTTAATGTCTAAAATGTGTGTTTTCAGTGTGTTTTGAGAAAAACAAAGAATATTTTAAATATTTGTATTTACTCATGCCGACTGATCATACAGATGACATTTTTGCTTTTATCACCAGTGGCTAAATTGCACACACAGAATTGTGGGATATAACAGGCAATTGACGACAAAAATGTCTTCTTAAAAAAGCCATCGCCTCCATCTCCATATGGACGTAAATCTCAGGAGAAGGTTTCTTAAATGAACAATAAGGGCAATAAATATTTTTTTTAGGGACAAGAACTACATGTAGCTGCAGACGACTAAAACAACATTCAGCTTAAGTCACAGACACAATCTTGAGTCTTAAACAGTTTTTGTCTGATGGAATGCATTACATGTTGCCTAGCTTTGATCTTGAAGATGCAAGGGTACATTTGTGCATTTGTTTTTATACGGTTTGCCAGTCACTTATTGTAGATTTAGATTAATATCATTTATTGGCAACAGTTTGTTCAAAGATAAATGAACATTAAACATTAAGAAGTTTTTATATTTACAGAAAAAAACGATAAAATAACAGCCTCATGCAAAGCATTCTGGGAACCAAAAATTCTCATCAACCTTTTTCTGGTTTTTTTCTGATTTTTGGTTCCCAGAAATGCTTTGCATGAGGCTGTTATTTTATAGTTTTCTTTCTGTTAAGATAAAGACTTGTTAATGTTTAATGTTAATTTATCGTTGAACAAACTGCTGCCAATAAATTAGATAAATTTAAATCTACAGTAAGTTGTTGCCAGTAATACTGTAATATCTACATATTTTTTTAACAGTGTGTGTTTTAGGTGTCAATGGTAGCATTTATTTCTGTGCAGTATTATACTGCGGGTTATATGAAGGAGTTAAACTCAAGGCACCTTTAAAGAGTTAGGAAACCTTGCATGTCAATCACGGTGTATTAAACACAAAGACAGAAACATGCTATTTAAAGCCAGTGTTTGTAATTCTCCTACATGTAATGTATTGTGTGTGTTTTTAAAAATCACAGCCAGAATATTTGTAGATTTAGTATATAAAGTTATATAAAAGTTGTGATAAAGTGAAAACTGACAAAACTGTCATGTAAATTTGAGTTTTTGCTCAATGTGCTGGGTAGGTCAGTTAAATCATTGATCCAAAATCCAAAGTTTTCTAACACTGAATATGTTCTGATCATGTGTTTCACTATTGCATCACAGCTAGTTAAAAAATGGTGTGAATGTCTTTGCAGTGTAATACTTGTGTAATAGATCTTAAAGGGATAGTTCACTCAAAAATTCCAAACCTGTATGACTTTCATTTTTCTGCAAAACTCAAAAGAAGATATTTTGAACATAAGAACCCACTGGCTTCCATTGTATAAACACAAAACCACCATTAACATGTCAAAATATTTTTTTTGTGTGTTACACAGAAAGAGTCATAAACATCTTTCAAAGAATGCATTTTTATTTTGGGTGAACTATCCCTTTCAAAATAACATTTCCATTGCAGACACGTCAAATTCTTGACCAGCAGCCAAAGTTTAGTCATAATACTGCAATTCATAATATTTCAGTAACATCAATTTCACGCTTCACAATAACCGTATCACTGCATTTCAAACAGCATTCAACGGTTCCTGCTGTCCAACTGAAGAGTTTCTTCCACTGAAGCAGTGCGATTTCTGCAGCGTGCTCTGTTTATAAGTGTGAGCATTCCAGAGGGGTCACGCTTAAGTGCTACTGGGTGGAATCATTGGCTTTGTCCTGGACTCGATAGAAAACCAAATCTGAGGTGCAGGGATTCAGGTCTGGCCTGCTTCATGAATTTTAACAGATGTAAAGCAATGAATAAAAATCTCAAATAAAGAGCACACACACACAGATAGAGAGCGGAAGAGACAAGATGTGACACGGGCTGGGTTTGAAAAGAATACTATATACTGCATAGTGTGTAGTATGCAGCGATAAAGGTTTACAACGGAAGTATGCAATTTGTTGAAAGAAATCTTTAACCCTTGCGTGGAGTTTGGGTCTTTGGGACCAGTTTCAAATGTTTTACTAAATTATTATGTTTTTTTTTTTAATAAGTAAAAATGTCTAAGGTCTTTTTAAATCAATGATTTTCACCCATAATCACAGATTTTATTTGACAAAAAGCACCTTTTTCTTAAATGTGAATTAACAGCGGTGAATGACAACTAATGTTCCCTGCTGAAAAAAACAATAGAAACCATTGAAGTTGTTTTTATGGTTTTAAAGGGAATTGTATTGGTTTTAATAGAAACTATGTCTACTGGTATGTGATGGATTCTATAGGTCGGATGTTTCATCCTATTGAAATAAAGGCCAAAACACAATATTTTTGATTTTTTTTAAATGGTTTTATTGGAAAAAGCTAATGGTTCATAATGGCATTTTAATGGAAAATTTGAATTTCTGTAGAATTGAGGGTTTCTCCGTTTTTTTCAGCAGGGGTACTTTTACGTTCTTTATTGCCGTATTGATATAAAAACAAACATAAACACCACACAAGGATTAAAGCTGCTTTTGATATTACTTTTGGTAATGAAATGCCATATCTAGTACATTGTTAGACAGAATCTAAATTTGAGACAGACCAGTAAAAAAATGCTTAAAATGTGTCTCAACCAACTAAACCGACTATTAATAAATATCCCAGGCAGTTTTTTCAGTTGCATATTACACATATTGGTAAACATTACCTGCCTGCATATGTCAAAAAAGTGTAGTATGCCACAGGCAATGCTAAAACTGCAATATTCTGAACATATCCATGGAAAGCTCACGAAGGGCCTAGAAAAGCTTCTGTCAGCTTCCTCTTGTCCCCAGAGCTCTGCGGATGCAGGATGAGACTTATGAACGAGACGAGCACACAGGATTGCCGTCATACAAGCTTTACAAAAGACATACTGTTTCCTCTCTTGTTGCAAACACCCGCCATTCATCTCCGGTGTGTGTGTGTGTGTGTGTGTGTGTGTGTGAGAAAAAGAGAGAGAGGCAATCCTATAGCAGCTTCCCACTCTGGCTATATCCCCGTAATCTTATCTTCCACATGTGACCATGTGCTGCAGTGTTTACCTACTCTGTTAAATCCCTGTCAAAACATATTTTTCAGTCAAGACTCCAGCTGAGATCGGTCGACTGCGTGTCACATAGAAACACGGGTGCAGATGCTCACAAACTTTCACATGGGCGGTACTATCACACAGAGGCTTTCGCTGAGTACAGTGAAACAAGCCAGTCGGGAAATAAAACCATTAACTTTTCACCTCTTCGTAAAAATAGCGCGGTCACCAACAGACAGCTGCAGCCTGCGCGAGGCTCGACTCCAACATCCCTCTTTTCGTGACGAGGTCCCCCCTTCTCAACGCCGCTCTTTTCCTACAAACCAACTTCAAACATCTCAATTACCATCGGCCTGATGGGAAATATGCTAATGTGCAGCCCTATCGCTCGCTTGCGGGGAGCTCAGAACAGCTTCTGTGCCGAATGAGTACAATAAATAAATGTAGTCGCCTTCTCTTCCTATCAAAAAGTGTCTAGTATAAAGACAAGTGGTCACTGCATTTAGAAGGCTAATGTGTAACTTAATCATGTTAAGTAGCCAGAGTTCAAGACCTGTTTGGTTGCCCCACATTGAAGTCGATTCCTTTGAATGTGCCGTCTAGGAAAAATGCATAATATTGTCAAAATGGAACAGAGGCGTTGGAAGAAAATATACAATGCCAATTCGTTTAGTTAGACTATGACCTAAAAGTACACTGCAGAAAATGTTTTGGTGCCATAAAGTTTTTAGATCATTTCAACTTTTTAAAATGTACAAAGTAAGAAATTTATTTTTGTTTTTATCTCCTAGTTTATCAACTGTTTGAAGTACAGCATAAAGTATAGTATAGACGATTTCAACGCAATATAAATAAATAGTAATATAATTAAAAGAAAATATAAATCTTTAAGTTTTTAGCCAGAGTGATCAACAAATACAGACTTGAAGTGAACTTCGGTCAGGTACATCTGATGAAACGGTCTATAGTACAATACAGTCTGAAAATGAGTACAATGATGAGAAAACCAAGGAGGAAAGAAAACATCCTTAATGATCACAATGCAACACTGTCTTTTCATTTGTATTTTAATAGGACAATGAATTATTTCTATTTATTCATATACACTGCACCGGACTAAACAACTGCTTTGTATTTTTTTCATTCTTTTCAATAATTCATATATTTTGATGTCCTTAACACAAGCTGTGACAAATTACAAAGGACCGTCATCATCCTGTCGTCATTTCAATGTACATTATGTCACAAACAGGAAGTCTCTTTTTAAAAGTCCCTCGTGGGTCCTAAAACAAACCAAAAAAAGAAGTGTTGTTGGTCGATGATGAAACGGCAGGAGTCTGTGAGCACATGCACTCTGTCAATCCTCTCCTCAAAACAGGAAATAGAAAACATCCAAACCTAAACATACGGTCCTGCCTTTAGTCGGCCATCCGGAAAGTAAACAGTGAGACATCAAATTTCATGTCCATGAAAATTAGGAAAAAAAGAAGAAACCGCGATAAATTTCACCACACCGAAGAACAAATTTACAGCACAGGTGCACGAGTAACATTCTCCCTTTTTTCTCATTTCATTTTTTTTGTATTTTACAACTGAAATACATTTAGAATATATAATCGACACATTTTAAAAATATGCATTTGTGAGACTCTATTCCCCCAGTATCCCCTTTAATACAAAGCATATCTTTACAAAAGGAATCTTGTTGCATAAGTCACATGGTAAAGCAGGAATGAGTGCAGGCATTGAGCAGGAGGGCGGTGGTGTGCGCGCACACGTGTGTGTGTGTGTGTGTGTGTGTGTGTGTGTGTGCCGAGGGAGGCTCTTCTCAGCACATCAAATTGCTCTGACAGCAGTTTAAAGAATATCCTAAAAAATATCTTCTGACATTACATACTAACTTCTTGCTAATTCCAGACATCAAACGGCAGAGGAGAGATGAATAATTTATTTTAGGGTGAATAGAGCGTTGGTTTATCTAACACTTGCTTTGGGGTGAATGTCATGAAACCTGTCAAGAACATATTTCAGCCCAAAATCAAAAGACAAAAAACTATATCTGCTACAAAGCCTGTTTTAAGGCTATTAAGATATTTAGCATTTTATAATTTTTTTTATAAATATCTTTTTATAATTACACCCGGTGATTGTAATGCAAATCTGCAAAACACAGATAAGAATCTAATCGTTTCATTGGGTGTCAATGTGTCGTCATTTCTCAACCTGATGTCATTTCCTTTTGATAATATTTGCTATTTATACATCACTTCTTTCATAAAAGACGGGCTAATGTTCTGGTCCAGGCTTTGCCATGATCACGACAACATGCACAGTAGTGGAATTGTATCAAACATAATAAAGAAGCACATTGTTTTTCTTTTCACAGTTAACTCACAAACTTTGGAGTATAAAATGGAATGGCTAGTATCCAAGTCCTCGAACCTCATCTGTCAGTGTGAGCCAAAAATCTCCAGACGTTGAAACACAAAACGTTGCTTCCCTTTCCGGTCACTTCTAATTTGTACTCGGCCACGAGAAAAGGAAAAATAAACATTTTATCAGGCCGAGCGAGAGGTGAACACAACATGTCTGGGACAGATTTTCTGTTTACCACCACAAAAGCCATTTACAGAGAAAAACAAAGGAAATAAAAACCCTTTCCATTTAACAGCTGCTCATTCTAGAGGCTCAAAGTTCGAGACAGCTGCAAATCAATACTGTATAACTAGGCAAAATATTGACAATTAAACACACCCACACGCTGACAGCCAATCCTTATTGCTCATGCCAAACTGGAAAAAAGACAAAGACTTATGAATGCAAAACATGCAAGAGACTGGTCTTTACCATACACGCACGCACGCACGCACGCACGCACGCAAAAACCTTAGTAGAGCCCAGCTTTACCTAAAAGTATCAAAAGTATCGCCGCGTAGAGCTTGTAAATATCATACTGTAAAATCCCGCCCCTGCTGGTACACTCATCATCACAAATAGCTGTCGACCTCATTAAATTTAAGACAACAAATTCAAAGACACACAATACTCAAAGTATAGAAGCTATAACCACAATGGTATGGTTATTGTTTTCATCTATGGGTTGAGTGAAGCCTATTGGACCCAGGTGTGAGTCACATGATGTATGAGCTCGCACGTGGAGCTGACATCCCGGAACAGCGAAGCAGATCCCTGGACAGAAGCCGTTAAAAAAAGTGTCCAGCTACGTCCCATCCTGCTGCAATGCCTCCTCCACTACACTAGGGGGCTCCACTAATCCCTCGTGTTCCAGCGTCCACTCACCAAATAAACGGCTAATGGTCACTGCGGTTGGTCTATAGCGCCGACACCCTGACAATGTTGCTTCGCAAGAAGTCGGGCGAGCTGGAGGAGTTTCCGCCCCTGGGCGAGTTCACAGGTTGAGTCGGCATGCTGATGACAGCGGCAGTGATGTAGGGCTGCTCTTCCGAATTAAGAGGTACCGTTTCCTCGAACTTGGCATTGAGGCTGGAACGACTGCATTGAAAGAAAGAGGGAAAACAGGCGGGTGAGAATGACATCCAGCTGATGGGTAAATTCCCTCAGCTGTTGGATGGAATCAGGATAGCGTTCCCAGAGTATGCTGGCATGGGGGGGAGTGCCACAACCGGAGCTTTACGAGATTCCAGCAGCATGAATCACTATGGGAACAATTCCACATACACAATTCCAGGCTCACACGGAATCTGCGCTCGACAAAAAGCTCTGCAGATTTCCGCACAGCTGGAACGCCGGTCATTCATAAAGATCCGTGCATTCTCCGGCCAATGAATATTTATGACATTTCTTGCTTAATCTGATCCCGCTTTTCAATGCCAATGAGAGTGCATTAATCTCTGCTCAGTTTAACATGTTTTATCATGTTAAAATCCATCTGGCAGAATTTTTTATCCCATATATACTCCACATGTCAGCAAATTATGTCTGGGTCTTCCTTGCACACATTGCATTCCATGCATTATGACGCTACACACTTATTATGCACACTGTGTACTAAATAGCATACTATATACTACAATCTTAAGTGCTTTCTCATTTGTAGCGTTACATAAAAGCACCAGCTAAATGAATGAATGTAAACGCAATGTGAAATGTACTACAGTATGTACTTGATATAGTGCACTATAGTCAGCATACACTATTTTCCTTTTTATTTTCTTTAAGGCCCGTTAAGAACGATAGTAATTACAGTAAAGTTTTACAAATAATTCTAAATGTATGACAATATCAGTACCTACACTACAAAGAAAGATTTTGATGTGATTACTTAAAAAGCAATTTTGTCGGCTGATGAACAATAAAACATCAAAATTCATTAAAATGTAAAATTAGAAAAGCAATGTTGCACTTAAATGTAAATAAATGTTAATGTCTGTTGGTGTGGATGCTCGTAAAAAAATCATTTTAATGAATTAAATTCACTTAGTTGAATATTCATTTTAGTGGATGCACAGGGGGTTTGAGTCAGACCCACACACACATCTTTGAAAAGCACCTCTAAATAATAATAATAAAAACAATAAAATTATGCATCTGCCTCCACTTGGACTCATTCATATTCTGACCACAGGCAATATATCAATATACCCCATGCCAACCTTTGTATAAATGTGTTTATGTGCATAATGGTGGCTGGTATTAAGGGCACATCTGTTCAGGAGTGCCGTGCATAGAACGATACACACTCACAGGTGTTTTTTTGTTGGTGTATTTGTGTGTGTACCTGTTGCTCTGCGGTCTTTCTCTGATCTGAATGGTGCTGAGCTCCTGTATGCTGCCTCTGCGGTCACATGCCATGTTGGAATTGGGGACGTTGAAGCTCTTGCGCTTGTTCCTGCGCGAGCAGCAGGAGGAGAGGCCGTGCGGAGAGGAAGATAGAGACGAAGAGCAAGACATGGACTGTTTCGCTGCAGAAACCTCCATACAGCTCGTCTCATAGGTCTGCTCGTCCACAAACTCGTGATTCTAGGAGAGAACATTAGATAGTTTCATTGTCACGTTACTTTTATCCTTCACGATTTTCACCAAAAAGAAAAAAATATGCAAGCAAGGATTGCTTTTGAAATTTGATGATTCATTTGATCGTTATTTATGTTTGAGGCTTTTGCATTGATCAATATTTTCCCCTGAATATATTTACTCGAGAAGCAAAACTGCATTAAATAATGAAAATGTGTTTTTGACAAACATTTTGACGAAAAAGCTTGCCTGTTTGCAATCGGCTATGAAAAATAAATATTTTTTAAAGATATATGAATAAATACTGGAAAACATCATAAAAATACTGATAAGAAGTTGTTTGAGTATTCTGAAAAACAAAAACAAAAGCATTAATAGTATTTCAATAAAAATGCAAATAGGTACAAGAAATGTAAAAAAAAAAATGTACTAGACTTCTGGAGTGCACGGTGTATCATTTTTACTACTAAGATGTAAATATATCAATACTGTACAGATGTAGTCTCTGTTTTATTGCTTTGGCTGTATTGACTTCTCATTAGTTTCATCAAGTGCCGACAGGAACTTGAAAAATGACTGTAAATCTCAATTGCATATGCACTGTTGGCCTCTAAATCCAAATTACACAAGCGTTTAAGACTGTTAGAAAAGATCAAACATGAACATTTCACACAGATTCATTGTAGTTCTGGCTGTATCCCAAACAGTCCTGTATCCTCAGCAGGAAATTGGAATTTTCCATTGAAATCTAGTCTAGTGCCCTAGGAAAGCTGGAGCGGGTCACAGTCTGTTCTCTAGACAGTCGTAAGTCTAGTTGGCAAAGGACGACAGTAGCTGTCATTTTCATGCCTGTCATGATTCCTCTCGAGAGAAAAATGTCATTTATTTGTGGCAAACCCACAAGCACCGAAGTGCAGAAGATGCCTAGAGCTGCTGCTGTGATTTGTTGGTGTTAAAGGGTGAGTTCACCCAGAAATACAAATCTTGTTCACATTCATTCTGCCTGTGTGCTGAAAATCAAATTCATATTGGTGTTAAATACAAATATGTATTGTTAAAAAGCACTGCACCAATTCTGATGTCATTAATGCCAAAAACTGTCAGCTGCCATGATATCATATCTGAGTGAATGGGGTTTGAGGAAAGATCTTTCATATGAGGAATACCAGGTAATGCCAACATTTTGGAAATGGTTTCTTCCAGCATATCCAAATCGAATGGATAACATAGAGAGAGGGAGTGAATAATTGAAGAGAAAATATTGGAGACTGTGTTGGACAACCAAAACTAGAGATTCTTACCGTGGTTTTCTCTAAGCAGTGCAGAAGATGGTGGTGATGGGTCTCAAAAGTGGGGTTGGACTTACATACCAGAGCTTGGCCGGCCTCTTTTGATGCCTTATAGGAGACACAGAAAAGACAGCTTATCCAAAAATCAGGGTAAAAACAAACAAGAAACTGAGAGAAGAGACGAGAGCATTGACAGCAAGGCCCAAATTCTCACAATGATCCAGCAACATCCGGGCCATGTTGAGGTATTTTTGGATCATTGTAACAACGGTAGACTCTTGGTCACTGCCCCATCCTGATCTCTCGACCACGATCAATGGCTTCTGGTTCAAACACAACAGTCCTACAAACAACTGTGTAAATGTCAGTTTGAGGGTTTAAAGTACAATTTCCAAAGTAATATTTGTCTTCTATGTCTATTTTAAGTAGGTGTCTGTCGTTTTTGAACCAAGAGGGCCATTCCAAAGTCCCTTGAACCCTAGAAGCAGGACACAACATGACGCAGTGACCAAACCGCCAGGGCACTATTCATTGACCCAATCAACACGTCCCGTGGTCTCTGCATCACATTTACCCGCCTCCCACCCCGCCCCCTTTTTAGATGCTGGCCAATCAATGACATGCAGCTCAGACAATCTCATTCCTCCACGTGATGTGCTCTGATGATGTCATGACGACAGAGAGACAGCATAGGCCAGTCTGGACAGCCGTGAAAATTCACTCAAAAGTGCATGTTAAAAATGCATGAAGTAGTTGTCAAAAAAAGCAGTTAAAAACAAGTACACGAGGTAAAGACAACAAAGAGATAAAACCCAAAAGTGAAGTAGTTGATAGATGGAGAAAAGGGTTGCAGTAAAGATCGGGGGGCCCCGTTGGTACTGGATGGGCGTGGCCCCCGCAAGGCCAAGACGCATGCTTTGCACTGCCATTGGACAAAAAGTCACACGATTATTGTCTCGTGACCAGCTACCAGGAAGAGGTGCCAGCGCACCCGGTCTAGGCGTGAATTGAGCGAAAGACAGAGTTAGACAGAGAGAGAGAGAGAAGGACAGCGGTTAAAGAAACATCACGGAAGCATTTGAATAAGGACAGCCCTGCTCGGCCCCCGGCCCCCTGGTGGAGAGGTGAAAGGTCACGGGGGACGAGGGGTCCACATGCACCAGCCCATCATGTCACGTTCCATTAAGAGAGACCACGGCGACTTGGTTTCCACGGTTACCTCCTCCTCCATGTCCACCAGCATCCCATTGCGTTTGTACTGCAAATAAGCGTTAGCACCGCCGCTCTTCGCCACTCGAATTCTAGTAAGCCTGGTTTTCTGTTCAGTGGACAAACACACGGGGCATTTAGCCTGGCACTTCCTCTGCTCATGATCAATGTGTGTGTGAATGTGATGTGACTTGAGGCTTGCATGCGCTTGTCCGACATGCGCAATGAATTGTGGACATTCTTAAGTCGATAGCAAAATGCTAAACACCAGTCTCTGTTGTATCTTTTGTATCGACTTCATTTAGTGACCAATGTGGTCAATCGGTTGCATGCATATGTGGCCACATGCTTTGTAATGAACATTTGCGCCTCGTGTTACTGTGAACATTAGGTCGATGAAATATCGATGACTACAGAAAGTTGATGATCCTACAAGAACTACTTCACAAAGTTCTCAACATTCTCTCTGTCTTACTTTCTCCTCTTAACTGAGAAAACAGATTGTTGTTCTTGGGTGGACTGGCTGTACTGCTTATTTATGTGTGTGTACTCCGAGGGGATTGAGATATCGAAATATTTTTTGTCTCCCATGGCTCGGAGCTAAATTAAGACACTCTTCAAATGACTTATGATGTGACGTCCACAGATTCTGATCACCCTGAGAACAGTCTACATACAGCATTTGCTCTTCCTATCCTTGGTTTTATGGACCGCGTTCACACCGCAGCTAAATCAGGAGTGACTCCAGTTTCTTGTACACATACAGAATACATTTAAATACAGCTGTCACTTCCAAAATGTTGGGTATTTTATCTCTTATTAATTCCTCACTGTCTCTGATACTTTCATCATCATTCATCCTCAAAGTATCTCCTCGCTTGTCTTTCTTATTTATGCGTGTTTGTTTTTTCTCGTCTGCTGTGCTGAAGTACGGGATGAGATCTGGGCATGCACTAGAAATGATCGTTCCACTGAGACGTACACACACTCGCGAATACAGCGCACGCCACACATCTGGGCCGAATTGTATTAAACACTATCCCAGCATCATCTTCACGTGTAGTCAGTGGATATTTCTCTGCCTAATCTCTTTGCCACATCCAGACCTGTCCTGAATTCGAAAGGAAATCTATATTTGGCTTTAGCTCCTCAGAGCTCAGAGGTCCCTTGGCGAGGGCTAGGGTACCTTTTGGGCACGCCGCTTTTCTGCACGTTGACTCTGGTGGTAGATCCGGCTGAAATTGGACACAATGACGGGCACGGGAAGAGCGATCACCAGCACGCCACTCAGAGAGCAAATAGAGCCGAAGATCTTTCCCATGATGGTTTTGGGAACCATGTCTCCATATCTGTAAAACACACAAAGACAGACAAATATTTAATGCTTTATCAATGTTAAACTTATTTGGTTCTCCCAGCGCCATAAAGAGAAAGAGATTGCTGCAGGTCGACTTGGTTGTAGAAGATTGTTTATGTGCACAAATGATCTAACAATCAAGATTTACATTTAGGCATTTGGCAGATGCTTTTGGGAAAATCATCAAAAGCTCAGGTGGATTTTCTTCAACCAGTAAAGATGACACCACTAGGGGGCAGTAGAGAACCATACAGCATTGGGTAGTGCTTTCTTTCCACATTTGACCTCAGGCTTTAATTTCCTCAAAGCCTTAACATCCTCAAACTTTTGGTGGTGGGAAAAGCTTTGCGTGTATGTGTGCGGGCTGAGCAGCAAACAACAAAATCACGTTTTTCAACCTACTTCACCAACTCAGTTTTAAAATGACATTAATAACCACAACAGTAATCTTATATGCTGATACGCCACAACACATTGTCACACAACGTTGGGAACGTGATGTGCACATGCTGTCTTCGGAACACAAAGTCCTGGCATGATTTTAGTGTTGTTCCAACACACACACACCTCCTGTCATATCCCTCTGTATCTTTTTAAAGCAGGCCAGTGTATGACAAACCAACCCTGTCACTGGCACTGAGGAGACGATCTGTTGGGTGTAAAACTGGTATGCAGACAACAGAAGCAAGATGTCACCATTGTGCATTTTCAGGCACACGGGGACTTGACACATGCATCGTTCCGACAGCACAGAACAGCTTACTATAATAAGTTTTCTAATAAAAAATTAAGATTTGAATAAATTAGCATTTTTGCAGTATGGTGTCAATGTCGGGTATCACTGTGGTCCGTCATAACAGTAACAGCATGCCAAGCAGAACATCTTGTTATACGTTCCAATCTTTACAGAGATGCGATAAATTCCAGTACAAGCCTCAACACGAGCGCACATTTCCATCTTCATTATTTCTGATAACTTTTATTCTGCTATACCTCATTATTTCAGAATTTATTGATCTAGGATCGAGGCCCTATCTTGAGAAACATCTCTCATTGAGCTCAGAAAGGAAATCAAAACTGCACTTTTCCTAAGATTTAAAAAAGAAATGTAATGCAAAACATTGTGTGTTTCCAAAAGTGTATAAAATGTATTTATTAGTGCTCAGAGGCTTTCTGTGCTCTAAGTGAAGGATCTAATTGAATTACGGAGATGAGAATAGGAGCTCAAGGGGCCCAATGCGACAAAGCCTCCAAAGACTGAGCCGTAATTACGAACGGCGGAGAGTCGACTTCTCCAATTAAACGCCTGTAATTAACTTCACCAGCGAGAGAGATGGCATTTTGCTTTTGTCATGCGGTTGACGGTATTGACGGCATTGACCCGGTCGCTCCAAACCATGAAAAATACCCGTATTAATGGTTGCGTGTGCTACGGAAGCGTTTCGTTCAATAGAAAGCTTTGTGATCCTCTTCAACAACAGACAATAGACTCATTATAAAGACCTAATAAAGTCCCTTGTAGGCAATTACCCTCATAATTAGATTTGTGTACATGATGAATATGTCGGCCGCTGGCTGTTAATCCAAATCCGCAAAGCAAGACGGGTCATTTTCAGAAGGGTGTTTGTGTTGTCTCTTGAGCATCGTATTCTGATATTCCACACCCGGCATCGGTGCAAAAACAAAAAAAATAACACTGACCTTGTTCTGTGTGTGTGTGTGTGTGTGTGTGTGTGTGTGTGTGGTGAACTGAACGAGAGGGAACAGGAAGGACTCTAATTTGCTATCTGCGTTTGTCATTTCCTCGCTGCTCACTGTCTAGTGCTGTTACGTATGACAGCATCCCTATTAACCTCGATGACCTCCAGCGGCTATGCACACCCACAAACTGCACGCACGCACACAGTGGAAATTTACTTTAAAACATCAAATGCACCATGTACTGCAACATTACCCAAACAAACACATATATAGACATGGTTAGTATCTGGACCTCTTCAAGTCAAGGCAAAGTGTAATGCTACAGCATACAGTGCCATTTTAGAGAACTGTTTGTGTCTACCTTTGTGACAAAAGTTTGAGGAGATGACCTTTGTTATGCCCTTGTGCACAAAGTGAGGTCCATAAAGAAATGATTTACTTGGTGTGGAAAAACCACGACAAATGTACACAAAGCACTGAGATGCCATTATGAGCCAAACCCCATCGCCCAACATCAGTGCTTGACCTTACCGACAAAGCAAATCCCCACAGCCATGTTCAAACATCTTATAAAAAGTCTTTTTAGAAAAGTCAATGCTGTTAAGCATGACCACTTCACTATTAACGTCAAAGACAACAAGCTGCATTGGGTATTTATAAATCAGTTTATCTTGGATGTCCCTGAATGCCCCAAAGGTAGTTTTTGTCAGAGCTAACAAAAAAATCAATTTTGTCCCCAATGTCACACACGCATGCACGCACGCAAACACACGCACGCACGCACGCACGCAAACACACACACACACACACACACACACACACACACACACACACACACACACAGCGAAAACTTTGTGAGACTCTTGACGGTCCAATGCAATTACAATCAGCCGGCGGAGGAAACGGGTCATCAAACGGCACATGAACACCCAAACACACTCCCTGCATGTCACAAAGGAAAAATCTAGACAAAGACAAAGAGGGAGATAAACGTGATTTGTGCATCTTAGAGACCATGTGAATATCAGCATGCTGTCTTATAAAGCAGCTGCTTATGTAGGCAGCGCGCAGCTTGCCGCGTTTTGAAACACAGCTATTATGTGAAATGAGACGACGGGTGGATTGACAGATAGAAACAGTGAGATTAAAAAACATTACGCTGGTTGACTTGATAACTACAGCTTCATCGACGCTCGGGAGCGATTGGAGATGAAACAGACACAGGGCTCATTACAATATGGAGAGATTGAGTTAATGACACAACCGTTCCATTTAACCAGGCCTGTATGGACAACTTTCATTGCTTTATTGTCCTGAGGTGTTTATTACAGTATGATGTGCTAATAATAGTATTTGTATATTAATCCTCATAAGAAAATACCCCAAAATAAGCATGTGTCATCATTCACTCACCCTTATGTCATTCAAGACCTGCATATGGTCCCTAAACAAGATGGTTTTGTGTTGATTTAATGGCAGTCAATGTTGTTTGGTTACCAACATTCTTCGAAATATCTTAATTTGTGTCCTGCAGAAGAAAGAACTATTCCTTTAAGCACTAATAACTAATAAATAAACAAAACCAATTGGTTGGAGTGGTCGAGGGATGCTAGAAGTGATGTAAATACCATAGCTGTGCTGTGATTGGTCACACTATGCAAACAGTCTTTAATATCCTCGACTCATCCGAGCGACAAAACCAAATGAGACCCGTCGTCTTTGACATGCACAAGCACAACTGAGCGCGTGATCTCCAGCAACAGCACTGTAGGTGAGATTTCACGAGCGAGATTCTCTTTTGTGAACGCTTCATGCAGAGGCGGTCGGAGGCTTCACATGAGACCCCCGCCCTCCCTCATCAATAATTCCGTCTATGCTTTCATGAATGCTGAACAATGTTTCATCCCAATTTTTTATCCCTCCGTCTCTCTACACACATTTGCAAACACAGACGCTCATTCAAACTCCTATCAGAAACGTCTCCCACTCGAGCGCGTCTAAAGGAGATACAGAGATTATCGCATCAACCGATTCGTTCTTCTACAAAGAACTTAGCAGGATCAGGTGCACAGTCCTTGACCTGATAATGAAGGATGTTCCTCCGGCAGTCAAACAGAACTTCACGATGAGGAAGAAAAAGAGAGCAAGAGAGAAAGAGAGAGAGATGATTAGAGTCTTTTATCTTTTCTTATAAACCCAGTGAATAGTCTCCTGCTCCACTGACTCGCAGCAGATCAATCAGAGATAAAACTCAGAGCTCACTTTTGTGTCAAAGAAAACAGTCTCAACACACAACAGGGCTGAAGCTGAAGGTGTTGGATTTCCAAAGAAAATTACACATAATGATCATTACATGGACCAGTTGACCATTTGTACAAAGCTGGTTTCGGTGGCTACCGGTGTCACTGCACCTGAAAAAGCGTTCGAAATATGATGAGAGCATATTGGGGATATTGGTGATGGGGAGGCTGAGACGTGTGACATTGATCTATGATACTCAAATATGATAGACTCATAACCAAATCAATATGAGCAATCTCATTGCCTTACTGCAGTATAGATACAGTAGGGTGAATGATCGATATGCGAGAAAGAGCAGAGGACGAAATGATAATGTATGCCAAGTAGCATAAAAAAACGTTCTCTAATAGAAACTTGAAAGGACTTCTTTATTAGTTTTTATGACTGAAATATATATTTTTCACGGGAATTAAACACACAAATTCTCATTACTGTAATGTGTCTAGACATTTTCTCAATGACGCATTATGTTATTGCATAACAAAACTTAATTTTTTAACATTAAAACAATATAAACACAATCATTTGACCAAAATCAGCATTAACAAAGGAAGTAAAACCATGATGCAAAAATACTTCACATTTTCATTTGCAGCACAGAATTACTCTACTAGAAATTATTGCAGTTTTATTGGTTTTCGTGCCAGATATTCAGCTCTTTAAAAATATATAAACTCAAAAATACAAAGTTACCTGCAACATTTCCAGACGTAATTGAAGCTCTGGATGTTTGAAGCTTTGTGATTTGCTTGTGTCCTATAGAGATTTTAATGTTTATGTATTTATTGTGCGATTTTGGTCTAAAAGGACCTACGATGACAAACTGTTAATATGCACGGATGATAATGACTCATCCGGCAGAACCGAAGGGGCTCCCCTTTTTTGGACATAGATACAGTACTACTCGACTACTTGACATGTATTCTTTAAAACACACCATGTTATATGAATGTGGTAATCGTGTAGGTGTTATCTCCATACAATGCATCAATGCAACATGATATTAAAATTTCATACCACCACAGTACTTTTGTAAAGGTAGCATGATAATTATATTGCGGTTAATCCAGCTATAGGAATTCACAAAGTTTTTGGCAAGACACCATTGTTACACACTGACGCCAGGGTTTTTGCCATTTTTTTTATCCCGTCAGGCCGTACTATTGTGCGTTTTGAGCTTAAATAGAAGCTTCAACAGGAGAAGGTTTAAATAAGCTAATAAGTTTTATGCTAGCATCAAAGCTAATGGTCTGGGACAACCATGTGGAACCAGAGACCACGTGAAGATGAGACAACATTAGTGCCAGTTATTACCTGTTGAAGGTGTGCGCGAGGGATGAAGTTACGGAGACAATTACATTTAATGTGGACATGAATGTGAGAAACCTCTAGAAATCTTTCTAGGTGAACAGTGTGACATACACCAGTCAAGGAGATGCTTTTCTGATCACAAAGCACAAGTCCACATCAAATAGCAAAGGCCAACCTGCAATAATGTTAAGAGAAGGCAGGTATGACGGATGAGCATGAATAGACACAACATCATTGATGCGCATGGATCGTGTTATGATGTTCGTGTCAAATGTCATCTTGCCACAGTAATGGTTCAGAATACTGACCATCCATCCATCCATCCATCCATCCATCCATCCATCTATCCATCCATCTAAATATTTTGAGAAACTAAGCTTTAGTCATTTCATCACATCACATCACAACCTGCCTGTCTTTGTACCCAAATGTCTCTCCACTATGTCAAACAAAATGACGCCCGTGTATACACGCCCACACACAGAATGTTTCTTTTGAGGACTGTCACAAAAACAAGTGCATCTAAATCCAGATCTGACTCAGATCCTCCGTCAGTTCCATTGATTTTCTGTGCCGTTCCACAAACACACCCTCGCTAGAGAACACAAACAATTGTCAAACGCGACACTTATTGCCCCCTATTTTAGCTCGGAGCTAAAGCACACACACACAGAAACCCAGTAAATTATGCACACACACAGGCTCACAAACTCACACTGCACACACATAAATTTACAGAAAAGCTGCAGTTTGACACTTCATTCCACCTACAGACACAAGCACAGAAGACAATTAGTCAAGCAGGCCTTGGGCAAGACAGATCCAGATGCCATATTTCTCTGTAATCCAGTAATAGGGTTTCTACCGGGTTTCCATGGTGAGTGTGACTGTGTGTGTCTACTCATGATGCATGAAGGATTCAGTAGTAGTTTTATTAGCAGATTTTTGTATTCCGAGTTTTATTGTCTCCAAGAGAAACATCACTTCTCCTCTGTGATTGGATTTTACGTCTTTCTGCCACACATGAAGTAGAAAGCACTTATTTCTCTGTCGGAAAAATAACTACGCCTGAAGTCGTTTGCTTGTCTTATCTGTTTGAGATGCTAGACCGCATTTATGAAATAACGCTAATATCAAGATTGTTACGGTTGTTTTCGCTTTAATGTCTGTTTTGTTTTATTTTAAGTGAGCAGTAAGGTACGAAAGGCTGTGACGTATCGTCAGTAAGGTTGCTGAAGGGCGCCGTGTGCCTGCAACCCAACCACCTCTTAAGCTGTGACTTCACAGTTACCACACAATGCAAATATTAATGTCAAAAAATATGTATCGATATGTAATTGATCTTGTCCCGCATTTCCTGCTCTAGAAGGGTAAATAAATACTATGGGAGTCAATGGGAGATGAGATCTGTTTGGTTACTGACATTCTTACAAATATCTTCCTTTGTGTTTCTCTGAACAAAGAAATGTATACAGATTTGGGGAAATGATAGAATTTTCATTTTTGAGTGGACTGTCCCTTTAAGTCCTTTTAAGATCTCCTTGAATGTTTTTGAGGCCAAAGAACCCTCACTAGATCTTCCAGCTAAGCTCAAATTCTGCTGGTTTAACTGGTTAGCCACCTTGACCAGTGCTAAAACCATCTATTAGCCCCACAAACTCTACCCAAAGTTTCTTCTAAAATGAGAGTATTTCAGTATACTGCGTCCCAGATATGAGGACTTCAATATCTGTGGCTGTTAACCGGGTTACGAGAGGTCCGTAAAAGTGAGTATAAAAAGAAAATTGACAGCCCAACCATTCCTCCATCATAAGAGTCTTCGACTGAATAGCGAGTCCGTGACGGATAAACCGATCTGATTACCTCTGAAAAAGCTTCTCCGGTAGAGAGCTATATTTCACGGAATAAAAAACGAGCGGGAAAAACTGCGCCAAGGATGGCGGAAGATGAAAGCCGGGCTCTATAAATAGCCCACCTGGGCTGCTTCACTCATTCGTCTGCTTTTGAACTTGTCATCCGCCAAATTGGTGCTGCGGGCCATGTCATCCATCTCTTTTTGGAGGAAGGGTGAGGAGAGGGCGTACGGGAGCCGTACCCCTGGCAACGGAGCAATCCCTCATTCGCACGCTGATCCATCACGCTATCGGGTTGAATCTGTGTGCATCTCGGAGAGAGACCCCGTTCACTTCAGCATACACAAATCTAATTTCAACTTCTAATGAATGCATGATGTGTCTGTCCTGTTTGGACGTACCCGTTGTTTGCCGTCAAGTATTTGTGTGGTTATCACCTGACATAGATGAGCTCCGCACGGACATGATGTGCTAAATACAGTCAGACAACAACCGTCCCTGCAGTGTCTGTAACTGAATTCAACGCCAATAAACACACGCACACATAAATGCTAAACAGCAAGGTCAAATTTACCCAGCATTCCTCACACTTGAGTCAGAGGGCGTATTTACCAAATATGAAAATGATTCTGTATCACACATCATTACTCTGAATCAAAGCAGTCTTTTTAAAGAGAGCCGATTCGCAGAGGGGAGTAAAAAAACGGTGCGTACTACCGCTGTGAAGACCGCTTTAGATCTTGTCTGATCTGTGGCGTTTCATGTTCAGAGAACCGTGCTCTTTTGATAAACAGCACTTCATTGTGTGCATCTAGCACATTTGTGTGTTTAGGAGTGTATTGAAAAGCTTTAGTGTGTGTGTGGTTCAATGATCGCAAAAATGCCGGCTCTCGGCCACTAGGGGGCGCTTGCACACAACACGGCCCTTCTTCACAAACCCCAGTGACACCGAAAGGTCCTCCGCACAGCACGACCGAACCAAACTGAACTAACCCAGACCAAACTAATCCCAAAAGCAATCTGAATCTCTGAATCATATCCAAAACACTCCTCCTCCCTGATGCCATCTGCTCCAAGCCAACAGGGGGCATGACACAGCCAAAAGGGAAGATTTGTTGCCTGTTAATTTATTCTCTTTCATATCAAAGCACGACAACAGATGTAGATTAATGAGTGCGGTGTTAAGACGAGCCTGGCACAGTCAGTCAATGCCACAGTCACTTTGAATACAAAATTTCAGTATAAAAGCAAACGTCGTGATGAGACATGCGAAGGCCATTCGAAAAGTTGAAGCTGTGGACTTTAGCATATTAAATATGATGCACTGTGAGAAATATGCAGATTTAAACCTGGCTTGCAACAATTACAAATTATTAACTGAATATCAATAAAAACTAAAAACAAACAAACAAGTTAACCTAACATAGCAATAGAAAAAAATTAACAAAGACATCACAAATGAAAAAAATATCTAACATTTATATGAAAACTATAAATAAAAGCCAATTAAAAATATTAATAAAGCTGAAAACAAAACTAAAACAGCCCCTGAACAGCACACATGAACCAAGTGAAACATTTTTGTAGAATAATTTATAATTTTTTGTATATTTCTGTGCTGAGCTCTGGTCATGTTATGTTTCCATAATAATAGCGTTCCAAGCTCACAGCTTTAAACACAAACGACCTTTTTTTACACTTGATCAAAAGATAAAATCTCCTCTGTGTCTACGAGTCGTCTACTGTTCTGAGAACGTCGTATCTCGGACGTATTACTAACAATGGTCATCCTATCCATCTCTCTTCCTTCCTCTCCACGCTCACAAGGCCCTCAGTAGGGTTCGACAAGTTCGCTATTAATCAAGATCATCCTCGAGTCTTTTCACAACCCTGGTCTATGCGCCCCGCTTTGGTCACGCTTACTCTTTCCTCCGAGGTATTCCGGCAAGACAGGTCTGTTTTTAAAATATCTCTCTGCGTTTGCTTGTTTAACACCGCTGCGCTGCAATAACGGTCTATCCTGAAGGACTCATGGATCTCTGGATGTCTCACAAACAGGTGGTCTCATTAAGCCTGTTATAAATGTCTTCAGTCAGACACAGCGGAGCCCCTCCATCTCTTCATTCTTCTACTTTCGCTCCCCGTTTCTCCACTCTCGCTCCCTGCCATCACTCGGTAGGGTGCACACTTTGGAGGTGCGATTGCACAGATGGAAAGGTGTAAATAAGAAAGGGCGCACACGAAGACCTCAGAAAGAGCCAACATGATTGTACAAAGATAAGATTGAATAAGAAACACACGCAGAGATATAAAAATGATATATGACCATATGGACAGACATGCAGAAAGGAGAGATGGTGAAGTTATTATAAATAAACCAGACAGACTTTCATTTAGATCCGCATCCACACAGCTGAAAATAGTCAGCACGCTTTTCATACCCGAACTCTCTCTTCCCTCAGTTTCTGTGTCTCACTGGCCCCTTGGGTACATGTGGCTGTGTCTGCAACTGATGAAGCAGCAGGTGTGTGTGTCTCAGGTTTAGTACCTGTGGCAGAGCAGCAGCAGGTGTGTGTGTGTGTGTTTGGGACAGCTTGTCCTGTTAAGCACTGCAGGTGGAACTCAGAGGTTGGCCCCTCCGTACCTGTCCGTCCTGCTGTGTTTGTGTATGTGTGATGATATGCCTGCAACCTAGTTAACCTTGAGTGTATGAATGCGGGTGTGTTTCCACAGACTAGATTGAAAAAGTAATACAAAAACATTCAGCAATCAGTATGTATTCAGCATCATGCTTCTGTTATTAATCCCCCAAACTTCATCGCAAAGACCTCTACAGATGGCGTACAATAAACGCTGATCTCCATCACGGGGCATTAATTGTTTTCTAATACCTCGCTATCGCTGACCTTCCTAAACAAAAGCGCTAGACGATCCTCCACTTTAATCTCTATTCAGTGGTTCAGGTTAATAGCAGGCTTATTGAAAACACAGATTCCCCTCATAACGCCACGCAGAAAGGCCTTCATTAGCAGATAACCGTGATGAGAAACTGTCATTAAATTATATACCTCCATTCATTTTTTTTCCCTATTAATTTTTGCAAAGCCATCTGGTATGCAACGAGGCGCGGAGCAGTTTAGATGCACTTTTCAATTACGACTGACCTTGAAGCGACAGCGCGAGCGTGCGCGAAAGATAAATGCATCGAGTTTTCAGAAATTGCCCATTATTGATAATACAATCTATCTGAGCCCTCTAATTAATGAATGATAATATAAACATAATACGCCTCTTATCCAAACCGACATACATGGCATTATGCTCTACATTTTTGTTTCTGGATATGTGCAACTCCTTGGGATTGAACCCAAGACCTTGGCATTGCTAGCGCCATGCTACTGAGCTGCAGAAAGCAGTCCAATTGAAATTGCAGCTATTTCTAAAAACCAAATAATTTCCCTTCTGCTGTTAAGAACAAAGCAACTGAGCAGAATAATGGCTTTGAAATGTCAACAATAAAGCACGGCTTTATAGCTATATTCTAAGAGCTTTGTGTAATGCACAGACAGAATTTTTGCTCTGTATTTGCTAAGCTGCTCGTTCAAACATTCCCCAAGTTGTGTCCGCCGGGTTTGTGCGAGCACAAGGCACTTTATGGTACTTTGTTAGCAAGAATACATTGTTTCTCACTGTCCTAAGAATGCTCCAATTATCAGAATATTACTTGTCAAACTCCCACTCCCACTTCAGTCAAGTGCTGCTAACGGTGACTCACGCTAGTATGCCACGACTAGCGTACACTCAGCCCGGCACACATGCGCACAGCTAAATAAAACCTTTGAAATGTGTCATTGAAGATAAATGGGCACCAAAACCCTTTGATGCAAAGCGTTGTGTAGCGAGATGCTATTGATGTGAGCTGCATTATGCAAAACACTGCCAGGTGAAAACTAGCGCACAGGCGCACGCAAAACACACTAGCTTTTAAACACAACCCTGGTTAAAGGCTTTTTTCCAAAACTTACTTAACAGAGTGGATTTAAATACGTTGCATGTGCTGAAAACTCTTGATATTTGAAAGGATGAAAACTGCTTAAAACCGGCCTACCCTGATCTCCCCTCAGCCACCAATCCTCCTCCTTCCTTCAGCACACGCTGCGAGGGCTTCCTGCTGGTTCTTCAACACTCAGAAGTTTAGAAGATATGAGAAAATAGGCTAAAAGTGCCTGCGAAAAAGAGATACATATATTTTGGAATTAAGACAATCCGGTTTGCTCGCTAGCTGCTAGCTACAACCTTCTTGTTTGTCCTTTCAGCATCCATATTCCCAGACACCTCTCTTTAAGCGGGCAACCTTTTCTTTCTTCATCCAAAGAAAGGTTTAGGAGTAAGGAGGAGGACAGGGTAGGTTTGATAAGGAGCAGGATTCGGAATGTTTGGCAACCTGGAATTGTGTTTGGAAGAACCTGTACACCAGACAGAACAACATGTTTGTCCAACAAAATAGGACAGTATAACCACTTTTTTACATGTTCTGAAAAAAGGGTTGTGTTTATCTATACAAAGTTGCCGTTTCTGACTTTCTGGTGGCAGAAAATGTTTCGCCTGTTTTATTGTACGCCAATACAAGTGTAGACAGAACAGCAAACATATATTTCGATTCCAGAATAAGGAAACTCTCTCCCAATCATCCAACCAAAAACACACTCTTCATACCATGCAACACATCAGACACAAGTAATGCCAAATAATAACTGGACATCCCCTCATTGGTCAAACTAACGTCTCAAAATGATGCACAGAAAGCAAACCAGCATTTGCAAATCAATAGACTGCCATCAGAATTCAGCCGAGCTAACTATCTATCGATCCATCGACCGCCGCAAACCTTAGTGCTTCATCAACACAACCAAGCACAAGACCAGACAAAATTCAACCAATTACCGACCCCGGCCGACTCAACTTTCATCACTTCTTAATAAGGCATCTACCGCGAAACCTCTGACTGACACGCCCGGCAACCTTTGACAGACGTAGGGAAGATATGGGCGCCACCCCGCAGCAAGCCGCTTGCGTCTGTTTAACATAGCGCAAACATTGTCAGGACGTCGTTAGCAGAGATGAATGGCCTGTTTAAATCAGCGACGCTCTTGCTAGGCTAACACTACGCCGTGAATAATGTAGGAGCTGACAGGCGTGATGGAGCACCCACATATATAATACGAGAAGTTACATGCAGGCCACGCCGTGACTAAACCATGAGTTTCAGATCTCAAGCGCAAACTCATTAAGGAAAAGGATTTTAATATACGTACATGAACGATGACTGTATTCCTGGTGCTCAACTGGTAAAGCATAGCGTTAGCAGTGCTAAAGGTCATGGGTTCGATGCAAAGGGAACAGACTAAAAAAATAAAGATTGAAATAAATGTAAGCTGTTTTGGCTTACATTTGGATCCTGAAGCAAAACCAGGTGAGGAAAAATGTACAATAGCAAGTTCACTCACACACAACACATTACACAGTGGCGTTTATATGGGTGATGCAATTTTGAAATTTGGTGGTTTTGTGTCCTTGCAATTTAAGTCAATGAGGGTCAGTGTTGTTTGGTTACCAACATTCTTCAAAATATCTTTTGCGTGATGCAGAAGAAAGAAATTCATACAGGTTTGTAACCACATGAGGATGAGCCAATAAGGAAAAAATACATTTTTGGGTGAACGGTCCCTTTAACGTTGGTTGGATTTCACCATTTCCTCACCTCTCTTCAAGATTTAAGAGTTAATATGAAATAATTTTTTCTGACTGAGCTGTGAATTGCAATTAATATGAATGATTAACCTGCATGTAAACGTAGCAAGTGAGAGTAAATTATAATGAATTAAATTTGTGTAAATTATCGCCTTGATGTAACACTTGCATGCATACACTTTAAAGAAAGCATAAACACAAAACTGAATGATTTCTTTATTATACGTAATCCGAGAAAGACATGGAACACAATCTTTGATACTTAAAGCCCGGAAAATGAATGCTTATTGATTATTTTACAACGGCTTTTATTTCTGTCCATACATCACCAGCTCCCTGTTCTCCCACTCTCCTCCTCCGACAAACAAACTTTCTCCATTATTCACCCTCTCTCCTCCCATAATTCACTCTGCCTCGGTCCATACGTCTTGTAAGACAGTTTAACTTGGTCCATGGAGTTGGAGCGATCCATTCTGGGGTTAATCAAGGATGACCCCCGGCAAGACCCCCGGGTGGAACGCTCCACCATTACCGAAGCTTTCCCAGCTAATTAGGTTTCTCCCACAGGTCAGTAGCTGTAAAATACGGCATCTTTCTCCACATCCCCAGAGAACAAGGCACGTGGCGGCCCGCCGACAACGGAGGCCACTTTTTTAGTTTGTGCGCAACAAAAAGGTGTTGTTTGTGCGATCGATAAACAATATTGACAGCCGAACGGATGAGGTGAAAGGTGTGGTGTTTAAATTAGATTACGGCGAGAGAAAGGGAGGATAAGATGAAAAGAATAGTTTGCTCCTTTGTTTTTAACTCATCCATCTATCACGGAGTGGAAGGCTTCTGGGCCGATTGCCTGTCTGCTAATGGAGGCGGGTTTGGAGAGAAAGATGTGGGGGTGCTAAATTGAGATGCATTATTGCATGATGGGAAGGGTGTCACTCTACACCATCCCTCAGTTTGATTGACAGCCTCATTCGGACCGACTCTCGTCTAGGCTGACTCACGACTTAATACGGAAGGCAACATAGATGCAACAGGCTATACAGATATCAGGATCATCCATTTAGTTGACAGACCGTAATATCTAATTTAAAGAAGAAATGTACTTTTTCGGTGTTAAAATACTTCAGATTTTACAATCGAAGACTCATATAGCACTGTCACTATCATCAACCACACACACAGACATCTGATAATTGCTTGGAGGTATAGGACTACATGTATAGCTCAAACCACACAAAAGAAAAGAGGGCCAGAGACGCTGGCTTGAGGGATGGTGTTACAGTTCTGATAGCATCTAGCGATAACAGAGACCTGACAATCAAATCTCTCATGGAAAAACCCAGAACAGAACCACCAACCCCAGGCAGACCACACACACCGAGACCTGGGGGACGTCCTCCTCCGTTTCCAAACAAAGACGGCAGGGACTCACGTGTTTATTGGGGGATTTACAGCTAACTTAGAAACTTGTATGACCAGCACAGGGAATTCGGGGTCGGTTGCTTAAGGCAAGAAAAGAGCGGCTTGAACTCATCCTTGGAGAGCTGTGGATGGGATGAGCGTGAGACAAAATACAACCAAGTCAGGCAAACAAAATAAAGAGAGAAAGCCGCTTTCATCCCAGCTGGATTTCTATTGGCCGGCATCGATTTCTGACAAATCCAAGCTAAACGGCACAGTGGAGCGTCCACGGAGGGAGGCGGGGATGTACACAGAGTAAAAGAATGAATGATGGGGCAGACAGGCTCTATAGCATCACTTGACGGTTTGGCCAAAATACTGTGAAAGTTTAATGAGTCCTGTTGCTGCTGTTCTGCGGATTAGCTGCGAGCGATATATTTTATTCATGCGTGAAGAGCAAAGCAGTTATACGTGTTTGTTTCTCAAAAAGCAACGAGTTATATCAGTTAGTCAAAGACCTTGCAATAGATCGCAACATCTGATGCAGGTGAAATTAAACAACCATGAATATTTAAGTTTTACTTTTTAGAAGGGCTGTCAACTCTGTTATGCTACAGAAAAATACAAAGAAACGCATATCGCAATGTAAAGCTAAACACAGTTTTAGATTCCCCTGGAACCAAACCCATGACCTTGGCATTGTAACGCCAAGCCCTACCAGTTCAACTACAAGAGCTCTTGAATACTTCAATACCAAGTCCTCATTTACATGAAAAGAGACGAAAGATGAGTAAGCAACAGTAGTATTGCTGTAATTCTCACGGGCATGTAAGTCTTACATACTCAGTCGAGTGAAACCTTTACACCGCAGGTGGAATCAGGCAGAGGTGGAAACAAATGGCTAATCGAGCAGGTAAAACGAGACTGTGTTCTAGAGAGGTTGATTAAGATACAGAGACAGGGAATTATGGGTAATTGAAGACTAGTTCTTGAATAACGCAAGACGTGCTTACGTAACCGATGCAAATTTCGCTTGAAACCTGCACGCACGTGTACAACCACGTCATGCCTTGCCTTTCATGAGGGGGTGAACCCGAGAAGGTCAGAGAGGCGATTACCTAAACCGACCTTTTTTGTATACGTGCATCTACAAAAAGGCCAGATCCTGGTATGTGGCACCTTTTAAGCAAAAAAAAATCGTGAATATGTGTGATGGAATTTCTATCAAACTTATGTTTTGGTGGTTTATCAAATATAAACATTTTATTTGCACAACAAGTTTAGAAATAATATGGAACGTAGTTCACCCCAAAAAACATATTTGTTCAAAACATTTTGATTAGAAAAAGGAAGCCAAGAAGAAATGACTGTAATTTATCATAACAAAAAGCATTTTTCCTTATTTGAGATTTATCTCCTTCAGATAATTTTTTTTTTAAAACTACACAAGAGTTCTGGAGGGAGGGGACGTACCGATTAACTGCTCGCTGAAGACGATGTTTGGGACATAATCTCTTGTACTGCATCCAAAGCAGGCAAAGCCATATGAGGAGAATACACACAATACAGGAGATTAGTCATGCACCCTATTAGCGTTCCCGCCATATCCGGCTGGAATGCAGAACAATCTCCTAAGACCCGACAGTCACCGCCAGTACCCCAATACAAACACAGCATCTGTGATTTCAAATGATAAAAACAGTATTTACAGTAAAACACCCTAGTGGTCATTAGTTGTAATAGCAAAAGGATACTTCCCATTCATTAAACAGCATGTGTTATGTTGGTTTGTCAAACCAAACCCAACCCTGCATTTGTATTTAAACTACTTCTCTATCTAATTCTTCCTAGAGCGGTCAAGCTACATCTGCCAAATGCAGAAAAGACCTTCAAGTTCTGATTTGATGTAAAGTAATATTTTTCAGACTTTTTTGTAAAATGTACTACCAAATCTCTGAAAGAAAAAAATTGTACATAGACGAACCACGCAATGCTGATACTCTGCATCAATGCGCTTTGACTCTCCGTTTGCCATCCGGACAGTGTCATTAAAATGCCAGTCACAGTTTTCTCTCTCTGCTCTTGGCAGCCGTGGCCTGCGGACAGGATTTGGTGCTAAGCTTTGCTCACATAGCCGATGATGGTGGAACACGGCACGTTTTAATCTGGCCTTCTGAAATGGAGGCGTCTAATTGAATTCAAGCTTACCTCTGTTTCCTCTCACCTAAATGCACAGGACAACCCCGAAACAGATCACTGCGCTGGAAACGCAACGCGTTTTTACACTGACAGCTGTTCCAATGTGTAAAAAATAATGCAAAAACATTACCGAAAGTGATAAAAAAAAAATTGATAATAGGAGTTTGTCCATAAACCACATCAATCTTGTGTAATGAGATCAAATGTAAATCAAAGTATTTTATGGGTAGTTTGATACATTATGTAAGTCTATAAGAACTGCTGATCTGAGTTCAGATTATTAAGACATTATACCTTCCCTAGTCTTTTCTTTCATGCAACAAGGAAACCAAGTTGCAAGAAGTGTGTGTGTGTGTGTCTGTGTACGCCAGAATGCATAATTCTGCACGTCAAAATTTTACGCAATCTTCGTAACAATTAATAATGTTGTTAATATTGCCACAGGGGGGGGGGGGGAGAGAGAGAGAGAGAGAGAGAGAGAGAGAGAGAGAGAGAGAGAGAGGGCGAGACAGAGCGAGGGCGAGAGAGAGACAGAGCGAGGGCGAGAGAGAGACAGAGCGAGGGCGAGAGAGAGACAGAGCGAGGGCGAGAGAGAGACAGAGCGAGGGCGAGAGAGAGAGACAGAGACAGAGCGAGGGCGAGAGACAGAGACAGAGCGAGGGCGAGAGACAGAGACAGAGCGAGGGCGAGAGAGAGAGACAGAGCGAGGGCGAGAGAGAGAGACAGAGCGAGGGCGAGAGAGAGAGAGAGAGAGAGAGAGAGCGAGGGCGAGAGAGAGAGAGAGAGAGAGAGAGCGAGGGCGAGAGAGCGAGGGCAAGAGAGAGAGAGACAGAGCGAGGGCGAGAGAGAGAGAGAGACAGAGCGAGGGCGAGAGAGAGAGAGAGAGAGAGACAGAGCGAGGGCGAGGGCGAGAGAGAGAGAGAGAGACAGAGCGAGGGCGAGAGAGAGAGAGAGAGACAGAGCGAGGGCGAGAGAGAGAGAGAGAGAGAGGGCGAGAGAGAGAGAGGGCGAGAGAGAGAGAGAGAGACAGAGCGAGGGCGAGAGAGAGAGACAGAGCGAGGGCAAGAGAGAGAGAGAGAGAGAGAGAGAGAGAGAGAGAGAGAGAGCGAGGGCGAGAGAGAGAGAGAGAGAGAGACAGAGCGAGGGCGAGAGAGAGAGAGAGAGAGAGAGGAGAGAACGAGACGAGGGCGAGAGAGAGAGAGAGAGAGAGACAGAGCGAGGGCGAGAGAGAGAGAGAGACAGAGCGAGGGCGAGAGAGAGAGAGAGACAGAGCGAGGGCGAGAGAGAGAGAGAGAGAGAGAGAGGGCGAGAGAGAGAGAGAGACAGAGCGAGGGCGAGAGAGAGAGAGAGAGACAGAGCGAGGGCGAGAGAGAGAGAGAGAGACAGAGCGAGGGCGAGAGAGAGAGAGAGACAGAGCGAGGGCGAGAGAGAGAGAAGAGACAGAGCGAGGGCGAGAGAGAGAGAGAGAGAGACAGAGCGAGGGCGAGAGAGAGAGAGAGAGACAGAGCGAGGGCGAGAGAGAGAGAGAGAGACAGAGCGAGGGCGAGAGAGAGAGAGAGAGAGACAGAGCGAGGGCGAGAGAGAGAGAGAGAGAGAGAGACAGAGCGAGGGCGAGAGAGAGAGAGAGACAGAGCGAGCGAGAGAGGGCGAGAGAGAGGGCGAGGGCGAGAGAGGGCGAGAGAGAGGGCGAGGGCGAGAGAGGGCGAGAGAGAGGGCGAGGGCGAGAGAGGGCGAGAGAGAGGGCGAGGGCGAGAGAGGGCGAGGGCGAGGGAGCGAATCCAACACACACATATTTTGCTCGCTTTAAATTAATTTGACCATGCAGCGCAACCCAAATAATTCCCAGTCAGCAATAAGAACATTAATAAGGTATAATCCAATTACAGAAATCCTCATTTGCCGCCCGCAGATGCCAAGCTTTCCCGGTATAACACACACACGCACACGCACACGCACACACACACACACACACACGGTTCATTAAGCTGCAAAACACAGATTTGTGAAGAGTGACCCATGAATTCACATACACATTTGATTGTATTGATGCACCAACACACACGCACACACAGGAATGTAATTGCTTCGTGACTAATGCTGATCTTTCCATGACTGCATTTAAAAAACAAACAAGTCAAATGCACACACAACCCACTTTGTAAGATTTCACACAATATAACATGCATGCCAGTTTTTGTGATGCGACAGTTCATTACATAACAAAATTGGATAATATATTCAGTCTTTATTCATTCATTGATTCAGAGCTAAATTTAATATTCTGGCAGTACAAACATCCCAATAAATGTGATCGTTCTAGTGCATATCGTCGCTGTCCTTACAAAACCTCAGATGCCCAAATTCTCAGTTTTTCAGGAAATGGAAAAAAACCCCTGTACATTTTAAATGAATAAATACTGTGTTGTCACAGTTTTTGTGTTGACTAACACTTTTAATAGGTTAGATATGTTCAAAACCCAGTAACAAACATAAAAGGTGACTAATAATAATGATCTATGACAAAAAAAACCCCACTAAATATGGAGAATAAAACCTAATATATGCAGAATAAACCAATCACAAGTTTTGTGGATGTGTATTCCACAAGCAAAGAAAAAAAGGAAATTTCAGCCTACATTTTTAACATATTCTGAAAGAGTGGCAGTCAGATAAAATAAAATGTGAAAAAAAATAAATGCAAAAATAACCTGGACCCCCACTCACTGAATTAAACAAAGGTCATATGATGACAATGTTGCATATTATAATAAAAAAAAATCATCTGGCCAGTTCATGTCATTATTAAAAATGCAGTATCGATGACAGGACGGCACAGCGCTGTTAAGAAATGTTCAAAAGATGATCTAATATATAATTCTACAAATCCACCTTGGTTAATCCAACTATGATGAAATTGCTCTGTTTATATTTGCAACCCAACCTCATTACAGTCACATTTTGTTATCCTATTATATCACATCACCTATAATCAGATTACCTGTTTCTTAATATTTCGTTTTGAAAGGCACGCCACACGCGCACACACACGCCGTCGGGTTCCACACCACATGCACTGCCAACACCCTCTTCTTTTTGGCTGTCACCCAGGGCAACACGACAGGCACTTGACATCAAGTCTGATATTGTCTGACTGCGCACACACACTCTATTATGACAGGACTCATCATAAAACCTGGATTTGATTGCTACCCAAACCACAGACTATCACATATCTGTGTGTGTGTACTGAGATGGAATTCATGTCCTCTAGCGTCCATCAAACTGATGATGACAGTAGTGTAAGGTGTGTCCAAATCTGCCACGCGCACACACGCAGAAAAATAAACAATATCCCTAATCATTCCCTTCTATTTTGAAAGCCTCAAACGTGCTATTATATATTAATATGAGTGATGGTTTTAATTTTCATTCTGTCCATCATGACAATGTCTGTATCTTGATGCTTTGGCAGTCAGTAAGTTCTCTTTTCTTTTACACCCACACATCTCCGAGTCTCGAGCAAACAAGAGAAAGGTGTAAATGTCACCATTTTTGATGTGTTATTTGTTTTGTCCCTGACATTTTACTAAAGCTGATCTTATTGTTTCTTTTCAAACTCTCCAGATGATCTGATCTGAGGAAACCAACAGACGAAGACTTAAGTAGCTGCAGAACTGTCGTCCTTGCTTTTTTTAGACTCCTGCCGCCTGCTCGCTCGCATTGGAAAGTGTGGTTACAATTATCCTTTAATCTATCCCATTAACCAAAACGTGGTATGTGGGTGTATTTCTGCCATAATAAACATTTATTACGGTTTTCTGCCTTTTTAAAACACAAAATGACCCCAAATATGAAAATTCAGTTGCGCATCTCAATCTAGTTCCATATTTTCAAAGATCTCTGTGCTTTACTTTTACGTCCGCTCAAACTGTTTCCAAAAGAACAATAAAATAAACTTTGGATGAACTTTTCTGCACATCTTTCTTTCATTTGTATGTGCCTTACAGCTTTAATGGTTTGCTTCAATAAAGAAGCGTGACAGGAACATTAACCTGCATCAGGGAGAACTGTCATTTACATACATTTACAGTGAGGAAGAAAAGAAATATAGCAGCTTGTTTGTCTGACACGTTCTCACGTCTGCTTCTTGTTAAATAGAACATCAGGGGTGTTTAGCATCAGTCTCTCGGTTTTTCAATCTGTTCATGTCACGGAGATCTGGAAGAAGACGGACGTCCATGCTTCTAATGCAAATAGCGCACACAGTTAGCAACTTCACTCCAACTTTACAAAGCACTTTGCAGGTAACAGACTAACGTGTTATGCGGCGTGACTTCAGACAGAATCTAAAACAGAAATAACTCAAAAGTAGAAAAAGGCTTTAATATAAAATGCAATGCTATTTCAAAGCCCATATATTACATAAAATATGGAACACTTGTGGTAAGGCACAAAATTACCACATCAACAAATTAAGATATTAAAGATTCTTAATTCTGTTACTTCCTTTAAAAAAATAAACCTGTTGAGATCATACATTACATCTGCAGTAAGGGTTTGTTCTCAAACCGTAAACCGCAAGACAACCATAAAAAGCAATGAAACGCAGAAAAGCGGTGTCGTCTCCAAAACCATGAAACTGAAACCTAATCATGGGTTTACATTTATCACCTTGGCCTAATAAGGTCCACTTTCTACAAGCTGTGTCATTTATTGAGAAATAGAGAGGATTATTTCACATCTCATCTATCAAACAGAAGTTTATGGAGCAAATATCTCAGACCATGAAGACATGGCGAGTTGGGACACTTTGATTTTGTCCCATGTAAAGATCAACATCAGATGGACAGAACCACCTATGTCCGGCTATGCAGGAGTTCTCATTATGTCAAGTCTGTTACATATGCTTAGACATACAACAGAGAGAAAGAAACAGATTACATGGTCTTATTTTCCCTGTAATACTGTCCAAAACTAATCTTCTTCCCCCACATATGCAGCGCCAATCCCTTTTGATGAAACAAGCACATTGACACGGTATATTCTCACACGCGAACCCATGCCAGGGGTGGAACAAAAAGAGCCGAGCGCTGCGTGTATGTTTTATTTTCCTCAGCAGAGAGCTTTCTATCATCTTTCTGTCTGGACTGATAAATAAAAATGAAAGAATAAAGAGAGGCTCTGCTTTCAATACACCCCTCTTTGAGTTCATCTTCTCAATATCTCTCAGTTCGCTCAAAGGATCCCTCCCCCCACCCGCCTTCTACCTCTACATAGCAGACCGACGTTCAATCCCGTTTCTAAAGAGGACTTTGAAAAGCCGAGGCCTTTCCCTCAGCTCGACTGGAGAACGTTGACTTACTGTAGGAATCTTCAGAATAAGATTCTTTCAGATGCAACAACTTCTTTCATTCTCTATCCTATCATCAAATCTCTTCCCCAGTAATTTTACTGAATTGTACAGTTTTTTTAATAGAATTTTCACGTAATTTTAAAAATAGGTAAAAAAAAAAAAAATTTATCTCTGAAAATGCAGTCAAAAAACAGAGAATTACAGAAAAAGACCACAAATTTACAAGAAAAATAAGAGTTACATGTAATTTTATAGGGAAAAACTGTAAAAAACAAACAAAAAAACCCCCCTACAATTTCTGCCCCCATTTTTTTTTTTACAGATTTTTCAAAATTAAATAACTTTATCATTTACTCGCCCTCGAGTCATTCGAAACCTGTTTGACTTTCTTCTGCCGAACACAAAAGAAGATATTTTGAAGAACGTTGGTAACCAAACAACACTGGACCCCCACTGACTTCCATTGCAGAGACATTTCTCAAAGTATCTTCTTTTGTGTTCCATAGAAGATAGAGTCACATACAGGTTTTGAACAACATGAGGATTACTACATGACGACAGATTTCTTTCTCTACAACTCATTTTACAAACGAATACTAATAAAATCACGTTGCGAAGACTTTCACTTTTTCACATGCATGTCTCTAACACAGCTTTCTGATGTGTAGCTGAGGGCCACAGTATTTGCGCTTACAAAGGTTTACTGGACGGTTAAACACAGCTTATGTTTCTAAAGATTTCCTCTGGCAATGGAAGCATTCTCTTCCACAAACATGGTTGCATACTAATATCGACTTGTGTGCGTTTGCGAGTGTAAATGTCTCCGGGGTGTGTGTGCGTTTTCAATTTCCCGGTGTGCGTGTGTGTTCGGTAGATGCTGCGTGTGTGTCAGGTAAGTGCTGAGTGCATTTTGTTTCGTTTGGGAGATGAAGGGCCAGTTTGTGGAAATCTGGAGAGAATTCAGTAAGCTGCCTAATTAAACACTGAGGATTCACTGACAGAACGGACAAGAAACCAAACACACATGCACGCACACACGCACACTAAGAAAAATTACTGTAATATTCCCATCCATTCTAAAAATACTTGTTTGCATGGTAATGGTTTCCTGATTTATTCCCAGTGCAGGGAATCATTCAGAAAATGATCATCCTTATGTCGATTCAAACCTGTATGCTGTAGCCTATTATTTTCAAAACACAATAAAATTGGTTCATATATGCAGTTTTTGGCATATGACAACAGTTCATCCACTTATTAAGGCGTGACGTAAGGAAAACCGTTTCCAGGTCCAAGCCACAACTCATTTGAACAGTTGTTTGTGAGCACTGTTTATTCATATCGCTAAACTTTCATAAACTAACAGTATATACTACAATCTCCAGACTCAAGGAATCTATAGCTCTATAGCATCAGAGCGTTTAGACCCGGAAGCGGTATATGACTTTCCTTCGGTGATGCGCGACGTCAGACTAACAAGCGGATAGAGATGAGGGGCTGTCAAAGAAACATCAGCTGTCATTAATGCAAAACATATTTGGTGTTCTTCGAATTTTAGGTGCTACGTGGCGCTACGAACTATACTGCACAAGTTGTGTAGACTACTTATATATTTGTGCCCTTTTGGGGTATTTTCGGCAATACCAATTATTGCACGACAGTAGCTGCAAAATGATGCTTTAAATAATGTCTCATTTGTTCATTTCTCACTGGAAAAATAACATGGGTGGATGAGAATGCGGATTTTTTCCATTCCTTCATCTTTATAACATGTTTGACAGCGCAGTGATAAACAGCAGTATTATTTCTGTCATACGTACAATGCCAACACTTCTGAGTCAGCACTTTCTGTGAACACTTGAATGATGACTCAAACGAATCGATGAATCTGTTTTTAAACGGGTTCATTGAAATAAGCTGCCTGCACAAATCAATGAGCTCAAATAAAACAGAAGACTTGATCCATTCATTCAGTGACACGACACTGACTTTTAAACATTATTCCATAATATAAATGAAGCGATGTAAGACTTTAATTTTAAATCTAATTTGGTCAGACTAACCAGGGGTGATATGAATTCAGGGCACAAACTGTTGTTTTGATTCTCACAGTGTTCAGATCAATGCCTGAAAAGCTCTCTCCCTCGTGTAGGAATATAAATCTTCTTCTAACTCGAATATGCAATCTATCTTTACCCCAGAGCAGCTCTGCAAAGACATAATTTCACAAATCTAGATGGCGCAATCAAGTGAAAAGTAGGTAAATTCAAGCTAACTGCTCTTTCTCTGGAGATATGGCCCTGCAATTTGCTGACTAGATTGCACCAGAGCAGCGATCCTCGTGTGCGGGTAAACACATCGGGCGCATACTGGTCGAGCCGCCCTGCTCGAAGTTCAGCCTAATATTGAACACAACCTCTTTTCTTTCGGCTTTAAACAGAAAATGTAATCTACTGCAGAAAGGCGGTCAAAGGGAGGATTAGAGCTTACGTGGAAAACGCATCTGAATAACATGCATGAATGCACAAACATACACGACAAGGTAAGCGTGCACTCGCTTGCATTGACGCACGTTTCTCTATAAATGATAAATAATAAAAGATGCACGGAGAGAGCTTGTGCAACATTTATAAAGACCAAAATGTTCATTCTACCTGAATGATAAAGAGCCAATGCATTAAAAAAATAGACATCCAAACACGTTCACACAAAGATGATAAAATACAATTTTCACTCATAACTATTATCAGGCAGAGATCGACACGTTAGTGTTGAATAATTTCAAGGGATTGTGTGCGAGAGATTGCATGATAAAACGAGTTAAAGGCAAGCATAATGTACACTTATTGTATGTTTTAAAACTTCAATACTTCATATGCCAAAACAGGGTGTCCAAAAGTTCTGTTCTTAATAATAATAAAAAAACGAACGAATATGCATTTTGTGCATATTGAGCAACTTACACAAATGCATATCAACTCAAATATGAAAACTTTAAAGTCCAAGTATATACATTTTCTAACAGCATGTACAAATATTCAGTTGTGCAAATGCCATGGATTCGATCATAAAACGTATTGGTTGAATGCACTGCAAGCCTCGCTGGATAAAAAGGTTTGGCAAATGTATAAATGCATATAGACGCATGTTCTCTATAAACTCTTGTAGACCATTAAAAACAACTCTAAGATGGTTCTCCATCTGCTGATAAAGTCAGCGTTTGTCTATTTGTTTCACGCATGGCACTTATCTAGATCAAGGGTAATGCAGTCAGGAGTTCAATAGTGTTTGCTGCTCTCTAATGCAGACGACTGAACCGCAACAGACTTCAGAGATAAGTGCTTTCTGGTCCGAGACTACGGGTAACTGTTGATCTCACGTCAAACGTGAAATTGAGCGTGACCCTCGTCTGCCCGCTGGACGGCTAAACGCACAGAAAATAGATTTCATGGATATGGACGGTATAGCATCTGCACCTGATAACTTGTTGACATGTTTAAACTCCCACACGAGTTTACAAGAGCAGACGTGACGCACAAGGAGAGCGTGTACGCTGCCAGAAATATAAGACGGCATCTGTGTGAGAAACACGTTCGAGATGACAAGACTGCTCTAGCCAAAAGCACAATTTCATATGACTCGAGTGCCATATTCCCAATTTTCTGCAAGAAAAGATTAAAATTTAAGTTAATAGTGACTAAATGTATTGCTTTAAAGGGAAGTGTACCCAAAAAAATACATTATTATTATGCATATTGTACTTCTACCCTGAAGGTCTCTCTTTCATTACCATCAAATTAAATTTCAGCATACAGTAGATGGATAATAAAACAAGATGGAGACGGGCAACGAAGAGAACACGACAAGTGCAGGGTCAGCACACAAGTGTGCACTTGTATTGAAGCAACTGAGAGATTAAATAGCAATTAATTATAAACCCTAATTAGTGAATTAACTGAGAACACTTAGCAGCAATTATGACGTTTAACAACAAGATGATGGATGTGATCCAAGGGTTGGATGGAGTCTGGGGATTGTTGGATGTTGAATTTGAGTGTAGGTTTGCTAATATGTCACTTTTTTAGTCCTTATTAAAAGTCCTCAGAAGAATAATTTAATCAACAGCCAAAATTTAATTAAGCCTAAATTATAGTCGGGATTTAAGTGAACATCCTCCGCAAGATCTCCTTGGAAAAGTACTAAAATACGAATTTTTATTAGCCTTGCTTGTTTCATATTCTCTTCAGTTTTCATTGTCATTGCTTTTCTATTCAATTATAATTGTTTTAGTTTGTTTGCTCTTTCTTTCCCTTTCCATCTCTACTTTCTCTCTTTTTTATCCTCCTTCAATCTTTCCATTCCTCCCATCAATTCCACGCCCTCCCGCTGTGAGAAAACCCCAGACGAGCTACTACAGGGAATCTGTCGGAAAGACATTAGCAGGGAGCTCCAGTCCTCCTGACGTGACTGACTGGCCTGGAGCCAGAAACACAGGCAGACAGCAGGCAGGTGGGTTTCACTCCACACGCGCAAGTGAACGGGGCCTTTCATGAACGACGCAAGCGGCCGTATCAGGAGAATAGAAGCCACTTAAACGGCTGTTTTAATCCCTCATTTATATTCCAGCTAGGTTAAGAGCAGGTGCTCAGCACGGTCCAACAATGAGACCTGATTGCTCAGACTGAATCTACAGACCTGACAGCATCAGGAGATATCGGGAAAAATTTACCTGCTGGTGAAAAATATAAACCAATAAAGGTCCACAATAGCAGTTACACGCTTCAAATACAAAAATATTTTATGAAAAAAGGAAATGTGGAATAGCTGGTTTCAAAGCATCAACATACGTTACTGCGCATGCGCACTATTGTGGCCCAAACTTAACTTCCGTTACACATCCACAAAGATTAAGAGTCCCTGCAGATTATTTCTGATAAAAAGCAAAAGAAAAAAGTTAATGATATTAGTTATTTTGGGTTACCAGTAAAAGAACTGTTACTTGGCTAAACTTAAATGCGATAAAGTTACACAACCCATTCAAATAATTGTATATTTAATAAAAGTAATATACAATAAAATGTACATTGTTTATTTAATACATTTTTAGAATATAAATTCATATTAAATATAAATTTTTATATAAAAAAATCAATCATTATATTATTAGCTACTAGCCAGACAAACTCAAACCGGAAGTTAACTTCAGGCCAGTCGCGTGCGTCCGATGAAACAGTCTATAAAAAAATGCCAGTATGCCAAACTGATATTTTCTCACGATTTTATATTATTTCACTAAATCTTGAATATCATTGCATTGAACAACAAATTATTAAAATTTTCAGAAACAAAGTGGAACTGAGAAGCAAAACATACTATTGTGACAAAGACCATTTATAGCAGATATGACATCACTTCCTCTTGAAGCTCACACAGGTAAAACCAAAGCTGTAGTTTCATCACATTAACCATAGACACACTTCTCTAAATCTAAACCCAGTATTCAGTATTCTCCCAGTAAAGCTTTTTATAATAAAATCTTGAAAACATGAAGTCCTTAGCTTAAAACGTGTGCTTTTTCTACTTTAAAATAAACTTTCATCCATCAAGATTTACATCATAGTTATAAAAATATCAAGTCTTCACATGTAGTTAACATTGATTTGTGCATCGAGGCCACTGTCACATCAAGAAAAATAAGCCATTGTGCAGTGTGGATTCACAAGAGTTCAGAAGAGACTAGCTCCTTTTCGCTTCAGGTTGGAATTATGAGCTCTCATATTCTTTTCCTCCAGTCAGAGAAAGTGCCGAGCTTATCTGCCGCTTGACAGATTATCCAATCAAATGCAGCGCTATTAGTGGTTAAAGGAGATTAGCTGTGAACCTCCATTTTCATAGGCTTTAAAGTGATGAGCGCAGGCGAGGTTTGCCACTTCATATCCTGGTCTGCAGCATATCTCTCCATCAGTGCTGAGCGGAGAGAAAAGGTCTTTCATTTACCGAGGGGTTCAGGGTAAAGTTGGGTCCTTAAGTGTCTAGTGAGACTTCCCCTCTTTGAGTGTGTGTTATGCCACAAGAACAGACAACTTTTGTGGTGTTACTGCGCTACCAAGCTGGTTTATACGGCATTATATGATTTTAAGTGAACGTGAAATGCTTTTGTTCCAAAATGAGCCAGAGAACAGGTCGAATTGTGAAAAGTGGTCTCTAAATAGTTTCAAGCATGTATATTTTAGACCTAAAATACTAAAAGATTTCCAAAAACAATGACGTATATGCAACATTTAAGAATAACTTGCACACAAATATATAATGAAAAATGCATTGATTAAGAAACACAACAACGAAAGCCACCACCGGAGTGCATAAACCCCATTAAAAATTTATCAGTTTCTCTCCGCAGCTCTCCGGTGAAACCGAACTGTGCAAATACTGCCGTCCCCCAGACAGAACGCTTATCTTCACTAAAGTGTCAGGCATAGAAATAAGTGACTCATTTGGGATGGAGCTAATCTCCATAAGGCAGGCAATAAACCTGCTATCCTGCTCCTAACACATCCACACATTTGGAGAGACTAAAGGGGCCCGCAAGCTGATCGCCGCACTGACGCGAGGAGCAGATTTATGTTCCCTGGGTGACGTGTTTGAATCGGGCCAGCTCAGCTCTCTGGAGCGCTATCGCAGAACTCCACGGCTGCCAGAGCTCACTTCAAAACTCACAACTCAACCTTTATGCTTTCTTCTAGTACCCTGAGACAAGACTGAGGAGGGAGCGAGGAAGACGGAGTCGGTCAGAATATAATTCATTCCCCTTAGTATTATACGGGCTCCCAAGGCTCTAATGGAGAACGGGAAAAAGAGATAAAGAAGAGATAAAATAGAGATATTATAGGGTCTCTCTAATTGAACTTCTAGTTATAAGAAGCAACAAGAGAGACGTGCTTTTACATTTTTAAGGAAATGTGAGTGCATGCCGCCATGGTACTAGCTTTGTCATTGCTGAGATGTTCTAAGCATAGATATGCATGATTTTTGATTTTGTGATAGCTAATGCATTCATCTTGTTGTGCTGTGCAAGCTTTGACTGTTCCAATATGGCGGACGATTCGCGTGTAGCAGGCATCTGTGTGTGTGTGTGTGTGTGTGTGTGTGTGTGTGCGTGTGCGTGTGCGCGTGTGTGTGTGTGCGTGCATATATGATCATCATATCTATTGAGCATGATTTAATAAGTAGCATTACAGGTTTTGAAGTCAAGGAAGCGTCACTGAACTTAACGAAGAAAAAAAATGCAGCAGTGTTTTATTACAACAAAGAAAAAAGAAAATAATTTCTATTGGGTGTGCTAACTCTGAAACAATGTCCAAACCCATACTACAATTCCAGAGTGCAATTAGCATCAGGAAAAATAAATATTTACCAAAAAGCCGTAAAAAGCAACTGTATTTACAAACTACAGTACATGGCACCCTCGAGGCACCATTCTCCTCATTTCTGTGAATCAACATCAACACAAACTGGATGAATCTTTTGCTTACTTCACACAGAATTCTGCCTGCAGAACAGAGCGGGACACTCTTTGCTACCATTTCCACTCCATACCAAGGTGATCAAAACCCAAGCGAGAGCCCCCCCGGAGCCCCCGACAGCACTCCACACAAAAGGAAGAAGGCCCAGTGCAGAACCTTTCATCAGAAGCCTCTTATCTAGCGCTATTTTACCGGTGACGCGCTTGTGGGAGCACTCCTGCAATCTCAACGAGCTCTCAGCGCTCACAAAAACAAGAGAACAGAGTTAAATAATGAGAAAGACAGACCAAGAGACGAGGAAGAAAGAGAAACAGACAGCGGAATGCAGCGAGTGAGGGACAATAACAGAAATTACCCAGAATGCTTTTAGGCAAAGTAGGTATTTTGTGGCACCGGCTCTCAGGCGTGCATGTATGTGTACGTGGTGATGGTAAGTACCCTCGGGATAATGAAAATTGTCCTTCCAAAATGTAAGAGATGATTGTGTGTACTTTGGGTGTCCTCTTGTCGATGTGTTCCTCATCCAGAGCGTTCCTTAAGTAACAGTGCTGTTGATAACCACAATTGAAATCTTGATAGAAACGCCTCGGAAACATCTAGTACGACTCTCTCAGCATCCATTCTGGGATGAAAGGCTTTTTGAGACGGCGAGATGAAAGCCGAATTGTTTCTTTGCATCTGGTACTCTTTAGGAATAGAAAAAGAGGAGCTAACAAGTGCTCCATAAGAAAGACGGCGAGAAATGCTGGTGCACCGTCTGATGTAGCTTTGGCAAAACACTACCAGGACGCAACCCAAAAGCCGGCTGGCTCCACAGCTGTTTCAAAGCCTGCAGCAACGCGGCTTGCACAACAGCACTAGCCAACAACTGTCAGAGATTATCAAAACAGGAAGTGCTTGTAGGGAAAGCATCTTTATAAAGGGTTATTGTTCGTGTGCATCCAGTAAAGATAAACCAACTGCTATCTTCGCCTCTTTTCCTATACTAGGGCCTTTTCTTACTTGTTCCATCTGTAAAGGTACTTGTGTCAACATTCCTCAATGCATTAAAGGAGAAAAGCTTTAAGCTAGCGTGTCTCCCATTGGACATTTTTTTACACGCCTGTATAAAGGACTCAGAAGGGGTGGACCCGAAGGAAAAAAGACACGTATCTAAGGTAAAGAAAAGGTTAATTCGACAGTGGCATCAAAGCTAAAAATGAGTAATGAAAACACGGTTCCTCAACTCCTTCAAGCACACATACCCGATCATTTCTTCTTTCGATTTATTTCAGTGAATTACATTGTGTTTCTGTCAAGGTGTAAGTGTGTGGATGTGTGCTGGAGGTTGTGATGCTCGGGGGGGTGTCGCTAACTTTTCTTTGCACTCAGTTCCACATCCACTCCAGGAGACACACACAGTTCGGAAAATTGCCCCAGCGGCTAGTTTCACACATACACAAGCTGTCAGTAACTAGACCAACAAACCTCTTCGAAGGCCAATTTCCTGTTTATGCATGTATGTTGATATATATATATATATATATACACAATATATATATATATTTAAGAACATGAGTGTTCCTACTCTCAGTAACCAAGCACAGAATGCAAATGAAGTGGAATGAGAATGTGTCACAAACACAGATTCCTCATGTTTCGCTTTCAAAACAGACGTCAGCCCTTCCATTGATCATTAAACATTCACACGCTAGCAAAAGACTGCGGAGAGTACATTAAACAACACACACCTCATTTCTCGAACCCTTTGAGGAATTTCCTCCGAGCCACTGCTGCTATGGTTACGCAAACCGGGCGCCGCTTTCGACAAACCACTTCAGCCTTTCCTTGCGGAAGAGCTTGAATGTACTTAGCATAAAATACATCCTTATCTCCTACCAGACGTTGTATTAAATAGCCAGAGCTGTTGTGCTAGCGGAATAAATTTGAAACCCAAGTATAGCAAAATATCCCTCGAGTCTTTGAAAAATAACACTTCCTATCGTCGCTGTTGAGATAATGGAATTGTATAATTGATACATTCTATAGAGTTTTAACCTGTCATTTGTTTTCCTCCGGTGGGCGGAGTCTCATCGCACGAAACGACCGCTTGACCGCTCCGTCACACCCATCGAATTAGCATGCACGCTAGCTCTGAACGCAGAGCCGTTCGGGAGCATGTAAGCATTTTGTTGTGATTATTGCCGGTCGTTATGTTTGATTTACGCGAGCAGAGAGCGGACGTAAAAGAGAGGGAGGCAGAACCAGGGCGAGTTAGGAAACCAGTAAAATGACAATATGGTTTATGGGTGCTGATTGATTAGCTGGTGAATTGATGCACGGTCTACTTTTATTGACACAGCCCAACAACAAAAGAGCCATGCTGACGGCCGGCGATCCATCACACAATGCATCAGGCGCACACTAGCCTTTTTTATGAGCCTATCACATGCTTAGTGATGAGCGAGTAAATCTCTCGAAACTGACCTTGATGCCATGCTAGTGAATTGGTGCAAGCGCAGTACTTCTAGAAATAACTCTACAGGGAGTGTTCAGAAATATAAAGAAATTAAGTAAACGAGTGCTAGTATGACAAAATTAAGTGCTAAGGATATGCATTAGAGGCACTTCATATATTTAATTATCGTGATGCCACAAAGGATCAAAATTTTCTTTCAAACTGTATTGCTATTCTTAAACATTGCTAGAATATACACTTAACTTTATTCGTTACTCAATTTCCAAATCTGAAACCAACCTTTCTATATTAACCCAATAAATGGTCAATTGCTAATTGTTCGCTACACCAAAGCCAACGTCAGCTAATGCAAATAAAACCACATTGAACGGTCTTGACCCCTGACCCTAAACTGTTATTGGACGTGAGGATTTGTGCGGAGAGCAGGGATTTGGGGTGCACTTTCACTGTAGTGTAGCTCCAGATCTGTGCTAAGCTCCATTCAAACCATAAGCCTCAATCACAAAGCACCTCTTACTGCCGGGGCTATCGATCAGCCCCATGAGAGACGAGTCAATACAGACCCGAAGAAAGATCTACACCTCTTTATTTCATGCTTTACCTTTCTTTGGCCTGCCTTTTAATCTGGCCACCTCGCTCGTTCTTTGTCACATTTGATCTTCTTATAATGCTCCTTTGGACTGAAAACAAATCCAAGTATATTTATTTGCACAAATTGGGAAAGTGTCAGCTCGTAAAGCAATACAAATACTGCAAATGCTTCTTCAAGTCTCAAGACTCCCATCAGTCCTTTATATTCTTACATACTGTAGTATGCATTCTTTACCATCATCCTTCACACGGCTCTTTCTTTCACAAGGTGAACGCTGTAGTCTGGTAATGTAAGCCCATCTGTTCTAAGACTTGTTAGGATAATGAATCCTTATGTGGCCCAAATGACTCCCTATTAGAAGCAAGGATGAAGGACAAATTAGCCCTCACGACAGTCAAAGAGAGCGCAGATGGACCCAGTCACTATGAATAAAGCAGCACTAAAGGAGGGTCAGCTTTATAGCGAGATTAAGACGAGGGTCTTTGAGATAATACAGTCGGACTGAGATGTTTCTAATTCACCTGCTGTTACGCTGTACAGTAGAGGTGGCAGATGGTTTTTGAGCAACAGCCGCTGTGTGTGTATTTATGTATGTGTGCGTGCGTGCCGGTACACAAGCTTATGTGTTAAAAATCCATTAGCAGCATTGAGAGAAAAAGGTCCTGCTCGTGTAAACAAGGCAATTCAAGCGACGTCTGCAATATGTGGGCTGTTGCTTTTGCCTTGTAGTGAATCACAGTTCATGAATAATTGTGTACAGAAGACATTGACTGCTCGTAAACTGTTTTCATTGAATTATAAACCTTGGAGGATGACACACAATGCACAAAGTAAAGACGAGTGTACTGTAGAACCTGTTTATAATCTATGAAAAATCTATAATTGTTCAAAGACATTAGTTTCTTTCATTGCAAAACTAAATTATTATTTTGTTTACATAATAATAAAGAAAAACAAGTGCAGAAAGGAACTCCTTAAATATCGTTTACAAAACATACCAAAGTGAGACCTCAAAGTCAGCTGATAAAATGCCAAAAATTTGTAGAAATATTCGCAATTGCAAAGAACGACTACACTAAAGATGATCAAATGTAAGAGGTTTTAACTTATTTTGATTTTTTTGTCAATTTCCAATATACCAGCTCCTCAAATTCCAAGAATATTCAACAGAAATACAAAAGCTAAAAATGCTGTGTTTAAAAGGAAGGAAAGACTGAAAAGTGAAGTGCAATATGTGACCCTGAACAATAAAACCAGTCTTAAGGGTCAATTTTTGGAAATTGAGATTTTACATTATCTGAAAGGTGAATAAATAAGCTTTCCATTGATTTATGGTTGTTCGGATAGTACGATATTTGGCGGAGATGCAACTCTTTTTGCAAATCTGGTATCTGAGGGAGCAAAACGCTGTTAAAGTTGTCCAAAGTTCTTAGCATAGCATACTACTCACTAAAATAAAGTTTTTATATATTTACATTAAGAAATTTAGTAATGTATTACTAAAAATGTTCCTGTGCTACTTAAGACCGGTTTTGTGATCCAGGGTCACATATATGACAAGACAAAGGAGCTGGAGGTGCGGGTGCGATATTTTAAATATATGGAGGAAGGATGTGTCAGAGGAGTAAGACAGGAACAGAAGGGGTGAGTCAGGGTGTCTCAAAAAAACCCCACAACTACACCGTCTGTATGGCTGCAGTTGTCAGGAAATATCCTGTTTTTCCTCACTGAAACTTTCTATATTCACCAGCAAGCGCTTCTGTGTGTGTGCGCGTGTTTGATTTTAATTCTGAATCGGTTTGCTTCTGTCATAAGTCTTACTGTGATGTGCCAAACAGATCTTGTAAAGTTCATCTTTGGAAACCTGCGTGCGCGCACGCCCGTGTGTTTATTTATCTGCGTGAGTGTGTGTTTTCACTGTCTGTTGCTATAAAAGCAGATTAGTTTGCACTACATTCTCATGTAGGCAAGGTGAGCCGATAAACAAAATTAATTACAAGCTGTCTTTATAACGCGCGCACAAAAAACCGCATAAACTGACTCTATAATGCTCCATCATCCTCTGAATGGCTCTCCGTGGCTGTCTGAAAGACAGTTTGCTTGTGTAAATCTCAGGAGAGAACATTAGTTCAAAGACACATCACTGCGGCACAACACAGAACGTGCCGCACCTGTTAGAAACCATTTGACGTGAGTCTTACTGTCAGTCGGCGTGTGTCTAAAACAGCATTAATAACTAGATTTTCACATTTCTCCACAAAAATACTTCTAAAGAAAATGTAAATGATTGCCAGGTTTCTAGGTAATTTCTACAGTGTTCAGTCTGGTTGCTGGGGTGTTGCTAGGTGGTATATACAGTAACCTCACATCCCTTTCCAACAAAGCACAAGATTTGAGGTCCATCCATGTCCGTAGCACAAAAAGTGAATTGGTACTTCATCTCAATGTTGTTCATCAAAACAGACATTGCTGCAAACAAAACAACAACGCATTGAGAGTCAAATGCATGTGGTGGATACAAGAATCAGCTTAATGTCAAGGTGTAGTAGGTTTGTGTTGATATTACCGCTGACACGGTTTGGTGTATCTACTCTGGTAAAGGTCAGCAGTCTGATGAACCACACGCGCAGAACCTTTTAAAGATCACTGTATGTAAACCTAACACACAAAGGAGAGGTCTAATAAAATGTGTGGTATTGACCCCACTTTCTGTTATTTTCTGCTGGAATTGACAAAATTATCTGGATGAATTAAAGGTGGGGTTAGTATTTTAGAGTTAGAACAAGTACCAAAACAAACTTGTAGCGAATCAGCAGAGGGAGAGCAAGCGGGCATTAGAAAGCCTGTAGAAGAGCAATTTCTTATTTATTACAGTAAAGTCAAGGGTAATATTATAAAGACTTTCCAGCGTTAGGACCCACGATACTATGGCGAAGGCTTTCCAGCAGAGAGACGTTGGAGAGAAAGATCGTCTAAAAATCACCCCGAGGAGGTTGCTTTGATTCGGATTAGTATGAGAGTAACATTGGTTTTGCTGTTTGTCAGAACCAAGATATGTTGTTGTTGTAATATTAGCTGTGTAACGGAACAGTTTTGAGCATCAGTTTTTCTAGAACCAGCGTGCTGCTTGTATTTACTCGTGTTGTCTTCACTTTATTCATTTGCATTATTATTTGCGTGGTCTTAGCTATGATCAAGTTAAGCATTTCATGCCTTGCACAGCACGTTTGAGGGAGGAGCAATGCAGGAAGGGGCGTGTTCCTTTTGCGTAGTAAGTGTGTTTTGTTGTCGATTTCAAATAACAACGGTTTTCAGAAATCGCTAACCCCACCTTTAAATAAACCAGGATAAAAGGGAACCAGGGTGCTCCGGGTGAGAGAGAGGAAGAGATATGACCCAAGGTTTTGCCTGACTTCTCGGTGTTGGATCTAAGCTGCAAAGTCCTTGAGAAATAAAATTAGACAGAGAGAAAGAGGGAGTCAAATCTGTTCCGTTTTAATTAAATTTCTTGTCTGCCAAAGCCAGGACTGCCCTCCCCCCCAACATCTCCCGGCCCTCGCTGGTTGTGTCGTAATTGCATTTGCAGCCTCATTTGAACAGACTTGTATTGGTCTAGTAACAACCATAGTGGGCCCACGGGCCGAGCAGAAGACCATAGAACCGATCCAACACATAGAAGCCTTTCCTCATCCGCAACATACTTTCACTCGAGCCCACTGGCTAGTCATCATTTCCTCTATTAAAACTGGATTAGTAATTGGTAAAATAAGCAAAATCTTTATCAATTTAATTTAGCTTTGTTTGATAAACTGACCTGAAGGTGTTTTTTAATGAGAACAAATGATTTCAAGCGTTGACTAAATTAGATCTTTCTGAATTTAAAGCACATAAATTTCCTGCTTTCATGTTGCCATGTTAGAGTTCAGGGCACGCTGGAAGATGTCCAGCAATACATCTCAGATCTACGATAAGCGTCAGATCTTTTACTTACAAATGCATCCTACGGTTGAACATCAAAAACACATCAAAGAATAAGAGAAGAGAGAGCAGATAGTGATACTAAGCACATGGGCAGTGTGTTTGGCTGATGTATAAGCAGCGATCTCAGTGGCGATTACGATGGTTGTATCCGTCCCTGCCACCCTGAACCGCACAGTTCCTCACAGAGTCATGACGGTGCCAAATACATCTATCTTCAGACCGCACAACAAACCCGCTATCTGGGAAAAAATCCAGCGCTCCTCTCTCATTCCCCAGCGATCCTTAACACTTTAACATCTGACAGACGCAACCATAAAAATAGCAACCATGTGTTAGAGTGTGTGCATGTAAATGCAATTCTTAAATTATTTATCAGTATGGGTGTTTCCCTAGAAATCGAACCTGTGACATCTGTGATATCAAATCAAATGGACAATATATATGATAGGACTGACATCTGGGTACCAAAAGGAAGAATCTAGTCTGGTCAGTTTTTCTATGGCACACTGGAGTCCATTTGCATCTCAGGAAAATCCTTGAAATCTAAACCTAAATCCCTTTTCATCAAAAGGTGACACCTCATGCTTTTTACAACATCTAATGTACCCAAGACATAAAATGTTTGCTCTCTTGACCCGACTAAACCAACCTCGAGTAATCTGCTCAGTGCGGGTGTGTTTAACAGCCGAGCGTGAACCCTGTTAGAGGATCTCAAAGAAACAGCGACGTCTCTTCAACGTCTGTCTGCGCGCGGCATGTCTCCCTCCGAGACAGGTGTGCAAACAAGAGAGAGAGACGGCGATAAAAGATTCTACTTACGACACAAAGCAGCGCATGAATATTTAACATGCGCTGCCGAAAAGTGAGCGAGAGGGAGACAGACTAAGAAACAAAGAAATCTGAACCTGATATCACTGCAGGCTGCTTTGCAGAGATCGCCTGGGATAAAGACAGCGTTACCGCATTCAGAAACTAAACCGAGTTGATGACACGCGGACGCATGACAGCATGCAAGCTTAGACAAACACGCTGTCCGTCCTGAGATATAGATGGAGTCAAAGCAGATGACGTTTCGTTTGACGCAAAGGAAAACTAAGCTGCGACGGATAGAATGAAAGCTGTGTAGGTCATGTCTCTGGCTTTGTACAGATTTAAAACAAACAAAAGTGCAAAAGTGTTTCCAATTTCCAAGTCTGTTTACGTGTCAACAGAAAGTTTTCTTTGCTCGTCCTGTCTGACTTTAAAGTGCGATTACAATGAGAAAGTGAGACGGTCGTGTTGGCAGACGTGGATAGATGGTGATGTAAAGATGATGTAAAAGAGAAACAGAGAAAAATCCACACGTATCGAGTGGGACTTGATCGATCGCTGGAGAGTTTGCTGACGCATGCGTTATCGGTTCCGTTTCAGCACGATTGGTCAATGTGTCGAGGATTATAATGCAGCTTAACGGCGAACTCCCCGAAGAGTGCTCAGCATTCAAGTCGCTTAATTAATATAAGGTGCTGCTGTATTGATAATCCATAGAGGGAAGGATCTTATAGATAATCAATATTAATATCATCACCGCTCGATGCTGCAAGCTAATCAGTGTAGCTATTCGACTCGATGCTCTTTCACACAGAAATGTATTTTTAAGTAATACACTAAATGGGAGCACTTTCACTAATGCTAATACAAATGATGGATTTTAAAATATAGATGAGAGTTGAATTTATTTATGTATGAAAAAACACTGAAAAGTGATACAAAAAATGAAAATAGAGCTTACACTATATTGCCAAAAGTATTGGGTCACCCTATATAATTAACAGGTTTGATGACTTTTAATGCTTTTAATTTAATTGCAACAATTTGGGAAGAGCCCTTTTCTATTCCATCATGACAATGCCCCTGTGTATGAGACAAGGTTCAGAAAGAAATAATTGATTCAGTCAGTGTGGAAGAACTTGACTGGTCTGCATAAAACCAAGTTCTGAACCCAGCTGAACACATTTGGTGTGACTTTAAATGCAGTCTTTGGGGCATTGTCATGAAGGAAAAGAAAAGGGCCCTTTACAAACTGTTGCTATTAAATTAGAAGCACACAGATTTAAAAAAATTAATAAATAAAGTGCTTTACCACTTTGTCTGCCTTTCTTGTAAAACATTAAATTTAAGAATGCATGGATAACAACAATAATTATATTTTAGCATCAGGAATACTATTGTGACTAAAGAGCTTATCACATACCGCTAACCATTACAGAAACATAAAAAATGATTTTGTAAATCACCAATACTGTTCATTTAAGAATTTAGGAAACCTTACATTGGGTGGTCTAATAATACATTTAAGCACTTTACATATACAATTTTACCATCAGCACATCTGACAACACCAATCAGAGTCTGGTATTCCAGAAAGCCATGTAATAAATATGCCTCATCCCATATATCATAAAAGCACCCATCCTCATTTAAATGAGAAATACGTCCCCTGAGCTCACCGGCCATTTCATTCTTGTTGCAAACAGGTAATTTCTCATTTCAAATACAGAAGCAAGAAACTTAATCCACAAACTGCTTATCACACCCGACAAAAAGCTTCAGGTAATGCAGATTTGCCTGACCCTGAGTGGCAGGTAAATTATGTCTGGAGCGAGAGCTGGGTTAAGTGAACACGGCACAGGGCCGGAGAATGGTATAATCACAAGATAAACAGTCATACAACAGGCCCGAATAAGTAGGGTTTTCTGGTCCAGTAGGCGAGTCATAGAAACACAATTTCACCGCATGGACACAGCGGTAGAAATCATTAAACGCGGATGGCAGTCGCCTCCAAATGATGTAGTGCAGGCAGCGCTAAAGGAAAGGAAAAGACGACCAAAGGTTGAAAGAGGGTAAAGATAAGAATTAAATTTTATACCCCGCATCTTTAGCTGTTTTAACCAATAGGATTAAATGGGAGATACAAAACAAAGTGATAAACCCCTGCTGTTTGGGATGGTGTATGTAGAGCTCACGAGCACCAGGATTCTCCAGCGCTGGATAGAGGAGTGTGTCTCTCTCACGTTGATCTCTCCTGTGCCACCTCCCTCGCGCCAGAACAAAGGGCTGTCAAAACCGATAAGGAAGTCTCTAGGAGCTTTTCTTTCGAACCCAAGTGGAGAATTAGAAGCCGTAAGCTCTCCCTGTCTTTCTTTATCTCTCTCTATCGCTCTCTCTGGGTTTGACAATCTAAGAGCTGGTCTCATTTTCCTCATATTGTTTCTTTACGTGATGTTACATTTCTCCTGAATGAGTGATGTTTGTTGCCATTTTCTGTTCATTTTCTTATGAAATTGTGTATTTACTAAACGTACAATGCAAGTGTGAGCTCTAAACAATCCTTTAAATGGCCGTTTCTGTCATTTGCATTTGAACGATCACTGTAGCACAACAGATGAATATAGGGTGACCACCTGGATAAAATGATTTTGCGGGACACGATGGAGAGATATACCGTTATACTGCTGGTCCAGTTTAAAGCTTGTTTTTAGTGCTCAAGCTGCTTCGTAGAGGTCTTGCAAGCTTCTTGATAGCCAAGTATGAGATGTGCTTTCTGTAGTTTAAGCAAGCAAACGCTCAAGCAGATCTTAATATTTGAGTAATACAGCTCAGATTCTTTTACAGCTTTTTTATTTGAAACACTGCACATTTAAAATTGTAATTTACTTAAATTTTACCCTCATGTCATTTGAAAAATGTATATGACTCTTGTGTTTCATACGAAGTCAATGGGGGGCAGTGTAGTTTGGTTATAAATGTTCTTCAGTTCTTTTCAAATCAGACAGAGATGAAAGTTTCACAAAACAGAGATTCCTACAAATGTCACGCACGCACGCACGCACGCACACAGCACAGTAATCCCACTGGACAAGAGAATATGCTTAGAGAATCAGCGAGTTATGTAAACAGATAAGATAAACTGTACATCAAACTCAATGGAACCCAATTCATGCTTTCCAGAGTTCTGTAATTACACCCAGAAGCAAAGCGGTTTCAAACCAGATTACTAGACAGTGGAAACCAAGGACTGGTTCTTCATAATACAAACAAATCTAAATCCTTGCAGACTTCAGCTCTCTCACACACACACACACACACACACACACACACACACACACACACACATAATAATAATAATAATAAATGCCAGAGACAGTCAAGTGTGACTGGAGGGATAATTTGAATAACATGGTATAATGCATTAAACAGTCAGAGGTGCCAATTTAAACACATTCATTATGCTCAACACAAATACGCACACGCAAATACTAAGGGAACGGAAATGTGATAGACCTCCTGGAAAGAAGCGAAAACAGAAAAATGAGCGTTGGGGGGAAAGACGTAGGAGAAAGAGAGAAAAGGAACATTCTCATTTATTATCATTTTGTGTCACCAGGAATCTAGCCACTTTCCCTGGAGGCATCTACATCAGAATTATGCAACTCTATTTTTATCTTTCTCTAATGGAGGCAGCCATATGTAGAGGCACACACACACACACACACGCACACACACACACACACAAAGAGCTACACAAAGACACACAACATACCAAAACAGAACCAGGCATTACATCTAAAGAAATCACCGGGCTATGAAATAACCAAAATAGCGCAGATCAAGTAAAATATCAAGCACGCGGAAACGTTCGCAATCGTACACAATGTATTCAAATATTCTTTCTACATTGTAACACTTTGAGCAAAACACAGGCTGAAAATGGAATACATTATTTATGAGTTATTATGGCCAAGCAATATTACTTTATTAGAAGTGCATTCATGTGGCTGGGATACCTGCCGGATATTTATTTTCTTGCAATTGTTTGTGTGAAGATTTTTGTAATATACACGATTTTTTTTTACTTGGTTTCTACTGTACAATGACAGAGTGACTAAAAATGTGTAAAGAAAATGTATACTACTTCACAAACAATCAAACAAAAACAAGCTAAATAACACAGTTTGGTAGATGTTTGATTGATGAATTAAAGATCAGAACAGGGCAGATGCAATCGCCATGGATACCACCACCATATATAGCACTTACATGATGCTGACCATATGCATTATAAATCATGACGCATATACAATGTCATCGCTTGCACATATAGTATACCATAGACATCTTTGAATGCAAAGACTAACGCCAACAGATATCTATCACGGACGGAACAAAGCACGGGTCATTGCTACAAATCATACCCTGTGAAACGTCCTTCATGCATCACGCCACACAAACACACATCATGACCTCTACTCGCACAACCTCCGTGCGAAACCTAAACATGCAGAGCGCGACCCACGAAGTCCCATACGACAGTGAATACAGGGGTATGAGAAGAAAGAGACACCTGCCTGAACAACCCATAATGAAGATGTAGTGAATTCCACCCAATAACCTTCCCATTCATGTACATGTATGTATTTGGCCAGTGTGTGCATTTTCTGGGTTTTTAAATCCATAACCTTGGCATCTGAGCTACCAGAAAGTCATTCATCTCAATGGCAGTTCACAATTAAGTGATGCACTGGTTTAGTGCAGCGCAACCAGTTAAACCAACTGGAACCAATGCTTGGTAACACATGACGTGCATGTTAAATCTGTGATGTGTGCTGTGATTGACTTATATTAGGTTACGAGAGGAATCCGCCCCTTATGACATCACAAGCCCCGCCGCACGACAGAGCGCAAATTGGATTGAGATAGAAAACCAAAGTGTGAGAGAGTGACTGACAGGTTAAGAGAAGGTGATATTGATGGCGTTAAAAGCGAAAGTCAATCCGCAAATTGAATTACATCTTTTATCTGACAGGCCATATCCTGTTTGATTAATGAAGAACCGACTTTGCCCATAGTCTTTCCTGTCAACCCGCTCGGAGTCAAGGCTTTCCGGCGTACACGGCAAAGAAAGGAAGCGCTAAAAGAAATGTTTTTCTTTCCCATTGCCAAATACACATCTGCACATCCGACCCACTCTACAAATACAAAAGAAGCTTCACATAATTCAGATAATTGCCGAGCAAAACAAACTATTTTACCAATGAGGTGATGAAATATTTATTCTTTTGGAAGTACAAAGCAACAACCAGCACAGAAATTTCACAAATATTTCAAGATACTCCAAGCAAGCTCGGTGTTGCCTTAGGGGCGATTCTCAGCTAACTGAGCATGAACTGCTGTGCAAAAACTGAAACATCACAATTTCGAAACAAATTAAAAGCGCTATTTGCCATCAATTAGGGTCAAACAACACCTCCTCTATGCAGTGCCCCCTGACTCCATGCATTACTTCATGCCAACGCAAATGCTAGTTCGTGGCGGTCCATTTGTCCTTTACACCAGTCATGTGCATGAAAAAGCAAATGTGTTATTTAGCTGGTGGGCAAAGACACGGTCTACACGCAAAAGTACAGTGTGCGTCTGCGATGAAGTCTAGTGAAATGGGTCGAGGGCTTGCAAAAGGAACAGAAAATGAGAAAGACGGCGCAAGAGAGAGAGAGAGATAAGCGACTATTTCACTTTCCTTGCCATCTTTGACATTTTAATCTCCGAAGACGAGGGTCTTTGTGTATCTGCTGGCAAACCGTTAAGTTCTCTCACGCACACAGTGACAGAAAAATACACAGCGCGGTGCACGCACGCACATTTAAACACAGAGAGAAAGCTGCCAACCTTACATATGCATGCCCGCCATGCAAATTTGACAATTCCAACACATTATGATGAGTTTTTGATGAACAAATCAGTCACGGACACCCCCGCACGCACAAAACACCCTAAATGTGAAAATGATGACTCACTTGCTGTGTGATAAACTGCCGAAACCGTGTGGTTTCACAGAGCGAACATTACACATTCACAGAGTGCCCAGACAACGCAGGTCATCCGTCTTTAAAACAGTGAGATGTGTCAAATGAAAACAAAAGGATTTGGATCCGCATGAGGCTTTGATTGTTTTGATTCACAACAAAATGAACACTTGAACAGTTTGATTCTGACAGGTTTAGGCAACCAACATTTAACATCAATGTAAGAAACACTGCGAGCTCTGTTTTTGCGACCGATGTTTATAGCTACTATAGATAATTTAAATTTTTTTTTAAAAATACAAAATTCCACCACAAAACTAAAAAATTTATTATATTAAAACATGCAATTTATAAATTATACAATTTATTATACTATACAATAGAAATTTACTTCTAAGTGCAGAAACAAACAACATTCATACCAAAGAAACAAAGGGGCATTAGGGGCATCTCAACATACAGGTATTAACAGTATAACCGTGACATTAAAAACCGTGATTATTAATATCGTTATAATTCTACACATACAATAATATTGTAAATAATTTAGAAGTTTAAAGTTTTGCCTTAAGAGCCATAATGGTTACAAACTCACAAAAAGAAGGATAAATGTGACTCAAAGCATTATTCCAATAGATATCACCATAATATCGTTATTGTGAATTATTCCAGCCACAATAACGGTGTAGTGAAAATGTGATACCGTGACATCCCTAGTCTGTGTTAAAATGGAGTAAATGTCTTTATTCTTGGAACGGCTCCAGTTAAACACATAACATTACCTGCAGAGTCTCAGCCAAAACACCACACACTCCTAATTCCTAATTATGACTTCATAAAACTGAGAAGAATTTAAACCATGCGGGCCGCTTCACAGCGCCCCGACCACGGCATTAAAAAATAAATAGGAAATTACTTTAAAATATTTAGCGATTGCTGTTTGTACTCAAATTGAAATACATGATTTACTTTGGATTCTGCATAATTATCATTCGCCGCACTGGGTGATTCATTTCCAAATAAAATAACATGAGAACACGCTGTCAGCGGTCGACCTCATAATGATGACACTGGCCAAGTCGTAGATCTCGATTGTGTTCAGCAGCACCAAGTCACTCCAGTTAAACCACCCTGAGAGCAGGGGGCAAAGCGAGAGGTCTGGACAATATGGCACAACTCGGTAATTATCATGCTCCGGGCAAAAGCCACACACAACATCCACAGACAGAAAGTCGCTTCAAATTGTCCTGGTTGGAAGTATGGACCTCTACATGGATGTCTGGATGACCTCAATCACACAAACAGGCAAGCCACAGGTCAATGGGATAAAAAGATGAGTTAACAACATAAGCACTGACAAAAGTGAAAGTGAAGTAAAAGTGACCTATTTGTCAGATATGGTGACCCATACCCAAATGTGACCTTTGCATTTAACCTATCCAGTGAATAGTGAACACACATACACCCAGAGCAGTGGGCAGCTATCACTGCAGCGAACCGGTGACCTTCTGGTCACGAGTCCAACTCTCTAACCACTGGGCCACGACTGCCCCATGCAAAATCATCAGTGTCATCACCAAACAATCACAGTAAGACGAGTTATCAAATAATTTCAGCAATTCCAATTAATATTGACTCTTCAACAGAAGTCCACAAACACTAGCGGCGCAAAAACAAAACGCATGTCCGGTGACAGATATCGACGTGCTCTTTCGGTCTCACTGGTAAATCTAATCTTTCCTGGTGTGTCGCTAGCATGCAAGACGACCTGTTGTGCTTCCCGGCTGCTCTGCATTTCTTGCGGAAGGCACGTCGGTGGAGAGCCGTGTTATTGGATGGCATTATTGAGGTGGATAAAAATAGCAGGTGATCCCCGCTGGCTTTGTGTGCCAATATATCACAAGTGCTTATTGAAATCGGCAACATGGCCCTGCTGGGAATGTCTGCATGAGAGCATGGGGCTTAGTAGGGGAGAAAAGCAATCGGTTATGATGATACTGCTTGGTAACTTGAACCTGTGTTTTATAGTGTCGTATAGATTACCATTGCAATGCAGTCATTTACCATATACTGTACATTGAAGTTTGTTACACCATGTCCAAACAATATAAATGTAATTAAAAATATATATTTAAGCATACTTTCTTACTAAATGGGGTAAAAATGTCGTAAATTTTTTTTATTTACTACTACCATCATTTCATTTTTAATGATAATCATCTACGTAGATAAATAATAACTTGAATTTCTTTCAATCTTCTGTTAAACCGCTACAGGGAATGCCTATAAAAAGTTGTGTTTTCCATCGCCACTGGGGTTGTGTTGATTTCTGGGTTGTGTAGTGGGATGTAATGAAGGGAGATATCCTGTGTACTTGACTAAATCTTCTCATTTACTAGTGATTATAGAGCCTTGGGAAAGAGAGTAACTTTATTTTTTTACAAATCACAATCATTCATCACTGCAACAAACTCAAGATAAATTTGATAAATAAGAAAAGACCAACTGACCCTCAGCAAACGCACATGAAACATCACTAACACACCACAAGACTTTCATAACACGTTATATTATGCAAACACTATTTTGCCTCTCGGCTACCAAATTCTTGCATCAATACTAACATGTTGCAGCCCCTCTTCTTTGCAATTCCTACCGAATAATTCAAACAAACACTTTGTGAAAATCTATATTCCACCAACCTCACCCCTCCAAAAAAAACAAAAAACCTGATAATTCCTCTTCAGATGTTGACAGCATCGATTAAGAGGGTTAAAGGCCTTCCAATCATTTGCATTTTAAAATGCTCTACCTCGCAACAAAACCGTCATCCAAGTCCTTCTGCTAGAAACAGGTGTGCCACTGAGAGAGAAAGAGAGAGAAAGAGAGAGAGAGAGAGAGAGAGAGAGCGAGAGAGAGAGAGAGAGAGAGAGACATAACATACCTCTACTGAGAACTGTACACACATTTCCCGAACTTTCTGTACTCTTTGGCAAACAAACACACAACTCAACTCTTTTGTTTGTTCCCTTCATTTTGTTTTCTCTCTCAGCAGTCAGTAACATATAGACGGTTTCAATGCAAACGTTATCCACGCTTTTGTTGCACAAACCGGTACACATTCACAAAGAATAGAGTCCCTGAAGATTATTTTTGATAAGCAAAAGAAATAAAAAGTAAATGACATTAGCAAGTTAAAAGTATGACTAGTCAGTATTATTTTGGGTTACCAGTAAAAGAACCGTTACTTGGCTAAACTGAAATGCGACAAGTTGCACGACCCATTCAACAAATTGTTTATTTAATACCATTTTTATACTATAAAATATGAATATAAATTAATATAAATTTAATTTAATTGGTTATATTATTAGCCACCAAAAGTCAACTTCAGGCCAGATGCGTGTGTCTGACAAATCTGTCTATATGGGCTGGTGGCAAAACGCAGCAAATGGTCTCTGCATCGTGCATTACAACACAACTTCAATACACACACACACACACACACACACACACACACACACACACACGTTTGGACAGCGTTGCACGTTTCACACCTGTTCAGGAAAGCGCATCCAGCAGGTTGAACAGACCATGACTGAATCTGTCTGCACTCATTGTTTGAGTAAAATACACCGCATGTTCCCAACTGCAGCTAATTACACTTTGATCCCCATTAATAATAAATGATATCTGCTACTATTAACTAAAGTAACCACAGTCATGTCTTGTTCGACAGAATTCTACAACCAACACATGTGATTACAACTGAAGTCAGACATTTTATGTGATGTGTAATGGAAAAAATATGCACGGATAATGTGCAAAGTAAACCCAAAAGGTCAGCAAAACAAATTGGATGAATTCCAATTTTCCGTCCATTAAGAAACCCTTTGTGTTTTGTTTAGTTGGATCCCTGTGATGATGCGTCGCACGACAAACTCTGTAAATGAGCGTTTAATATGCACACCCTCAGGGCCTCACGATTACACATTCACCCTTAAGGCCACGTTACCATGGTTACCGTTCTCCCATCGCCTCCCGCCTCTCAAAATCTCCTTTCCAGCTGTCTGAGGATCTGCCGTCACGGCGGCACTTCTACAAGCTACCGTGAGTTTCAAATGCTAGCGAACCGACTCCAGGTCAGTGGTTACAGGCTGTAAGTGCAACTCTCGGTTTTTGAGTTCTTGACGTGCGGCAGTGACACATGCCTGACATGAGACATGTTGCAAATTGGCAGCTGGTGTTAAATAGGCGGTAAAAAGTGTTGCCGGTGGATGAGTGGTATTTTGTGTGTGTGTTTGTGTCAGTGCTACTGTCTTGAGATGTTTCACCGTTTCACTGCTGTCCTACTTTTCCCACTTCGGGTGCGAGCGAGTGTGTATTGGAGAGTTTATGAAGTGAAGTATTAAGCTTGCACAATCAAAAATCCAATTTTCTTTAGGACAAGCCATTCACAAAGTGCTTTTCTGGTTTTGTTCTGCGTGTGGCGCAATTAGATGTATTGGTTCAGAAAATTGTCGTTTTGTAGCTTTTAGTCCATCCTTGTTAGCTTTGAAGCCTCAGACTGTCCTTAAAAATTGATAACTTCACTTTTGAGCAGAAATGATCCAATTCTTCCTGACACTCTCTGTTCTGGAAAGATTGGCTATCAATATTGATGACTTATCTTCTTAAACTACAAAAGTTTGTTCAATTGATGCTCTTCAGAATATTTCAATCACAGGAATCATTTTTGCAGCATCCTTTAACCCCTGACCAATTAAAACTTTCCCCACAACTTTAAAGAGCATCTTCCTGCGAGCATCATCAAGCGGAAACATCAGAGCGTTTACAGTTTAGTGGGCAGCGTTTGTCTGCAAGTCTGATCAACATAAAACATTCATGTACCCCCTCACATCCGCCCCTGCAGCGAGAGGTTTGATCCTCATTAAAACATATGTCTCAGGGAGTGATCGCTTTACCCAGGGTCCACCTGACACCCTTAAGGAAATGATGTGGTGTTATATGGTTGAACGCTCCTCATTAAATTTGGCTCTTAGGAAAGTACACACAAAGACATGATGCAATCACACACTACATGCTGTCAGGGTTAAACATCATCACTTGCAAACTGCCTGTGGCGAGTAAACACGATTACTAGGGTTGAGAAGAGTACAATGAACCGTTGGTGGTTATGTTACGATTCCATAAAATGTATTAAGTTGTAGTTCATTGCAAAGAACACACAAGAAATGCTAAATAATGAATTAATGACATAGTAACTGTCTGCTTAAGATGCTTTTCTGGGATACCTACATTTTTTTTACGCAACTAAACTTGTGATGTGACATGGAATACGAAACCAAAGAAATGAATTGGGAAAACATACAATTATAACATTTAATATTAAAATAAATTTTAATATTATTTGTTATATTTTTATTATATATAAAAATATATATTTTAATTATATATATATTTTTTTAATATATATATATATATTTTTTTTTAATATATATATATTTTTTTTTTCTTTATTTTTTTTTTATTCAAAAGAAATTAATTGTGAACAAAAGAAATAAGAAACAAAACTGTAAAAAAAAAATACAAAATATTTATATTTTAGTATTATAAATTATTTAATTGTTATTATTAATTGTTACTGAGAATACAGCTTCATGGCCTTGTTCTGTTCATGTTCTTCCTTTACTTGAATTCATACATTCATTTTGGACCCTGCATGCTTTAAACTAACAGGAACTGCATTTGAATCTATAAGCCACATCTCTCTCTCCCTCTCTCATGATGTTTATCATTGACTAAACACAGGCCAGACACACAATGCCTGCTAAAAATACTCTGACAGCTGTTAGACTGGAGTCGGCCGCAGCTAGCGCTGTATTTCACCAGTGATTTTAACTGGATGATCATTTAGGGTTTAAGTAAGTCATCTTTAACTGGACTTTCAGAGCACGTAACCAGAGATGTGTATTAAAACATCCTAGCCCAAAAGACGACCATCATTGCCTCCCACAATATTAGTTAAATTCATGGAGCTTGAAAGCTAGAAACATTATATTTGTGAGTCTTTCTTGCAAAGTCAGTTTGTGGTATAAGACGTAAAACCATAGATGTCTCATCAGCATCATTATTTGATACATATACTTATGGTTTAAAAAACAAATATAAACTGTATATTCAGTACACAAACACAAACGAAACATCAACTCTTTGAATACACATCACTAGTGTGGCGTTATGATGTGAAAAATCATCAAAAATCCTTGGAAAATCGAGTGCTACTTAAAAGCCACCGAGATAGAGATGAGCCCCCACGTGAGCGTTAGCCACACGTTCATGAGTTTGCTCACGTATGTGTGTGTATTCATGCATGTGAAATTCATGCCTGTCTCACATAACCGTGTTCTGAGGACCGACGGGGAACGTTCGAGAAATGTTGAAGTAATGCTCACTGTTGGTTCTTGTTCAACATCCGATACTGATAATTAACAAAGGCGTTCGCTGGAGGATCACGTGACGTTTGTGGTTGAACTCGATACATCTCTGCTGTAACAGCTCGGATTAAATCCAGGAAGATGTACAGACGTGCACACTAGAGAAACACGATTTTCTGAAGATGCGAGTGGAGCTTTTGTGCGCAAAAGTGTTGCTATGAGCGTGTTTGTGTGTTCTGACTGGTTTTACCGAACTGCTCTCACAAGAGGCATCCCCATTCCCAAATCTCAATGATATTCTGAATCCTAGATACGACTGAAGACGTCATTCACACCTCTCCTCAACAAATCAAAGGATTTAAAGGGATAGTTCACCCACAAATTAAAATACTTTGATAATTTACTCATTCTCATGTCATTCAATACATGAGAACCCAATGGCTCTTTCTTTTGCAGAACACAAAAGATGATATTTTGAAGAATGTCACCAAACAACACTGGACCCAATTGACATCTCAAAATATCTTCTTTTGCGTTTCTCATAAGAAAGAAAGTCATGCAGGACTGAAATGACATGAGGGTGAATAAATAATTTCCCATCTAACCACTAATAATATGATGCTTGGTCTAGCAAAGCACCATTAACAAGTTATGCTAAACATTTACCATGGTAACATGTACTATTCATTTTTACACACCACATTTACTCTCTAGTTGTGAAGCGGGCAACTATGACAAATATTGATGGTGTTAATAACTACATAAAAAAAACGAAGTATGTGGGGAAAAAACACATACACTTTTTCTCCTGACGGAAGGTGGAGATTAAGAAAACGGGGTTGCCAGGGTGACAGAAGGCACCAGTGGGAGTGACCGGCGCATTTGTAAAAACGGACCGGGGAGAAAGTTTTGCACCATTAAAAACCTAAAGCGTGTAAGCGGCCGCATATAAACCTCTCTTTGACCAAATCCCACGGCTGTCTCGAGTAAGATAAAGACTATTGGCAGAGTTTGTGTTTTTGTACCTTATTGCTATTCGTAGAGATCTGTCTGCCACACTGCAGCTGTCTCTCTCTCTCTTAAAGTCATACACAAATGAAGGGCCTTTCATCGGCTCTTTCTGCGGTGAGTTATGCTCAGCAGATCGGCTTGTAATTGCCCAGTGAAGAGTGAAGTTTGTGATGCATTAGCCCGTGTTGGGCCTGAATATATGAAAGCATCCCTATAAACAATAGCTCTATTATAATAATGATGATGACAGATCACAGGGAACAAGGACCGTCTGCTACATAAACAGTGTAATGCACATTCAACAAACACTGACAAGAGTCTGGTCAGTATCAATGCAACTTTGCATGTGTACAGTAGATGTGTATATGAAGGGTTTTGCGTGTCTGTTTTGTGTTACTCGTAAGATGACTTTACAGTCTCTGTTCCTGGCCTGCTGGCTTACGACTTTAATCATCATCATGAAGTAGAATCATCTCTCTGTCCTGTGTGTTAGACATAAGAAAGTGAGTATGAACTAAAACAAAAACCCAGCCGTTTTAATTCAATAAATCAAGGATTGACTTCTTGCTGATGCCACACAGTAAATGTGGATAGTGAGCAAGGTTTGTATTCTAACATCATTCTTACATTTTATGAAATGATTTAATAACCCTCAAAACCTGTATGTGACTATTTTTTGGTGGAACACAAAAGTAGATATTTTGAGAAATGTCTCAGCGGTTTCGTGTCCAAACAATGGAAGTCAATGGGGTCCAATGTTGTTCGGTTATCGACATTCTTTTGCAGAACACAAAAGAAGATATTTAGAAGAAAGTCTCACATGTTTGAAACGAGTAAATAAGTGCATTTCCATTTTTAATGTGATGACATTTTCAGGTGAAATACACCTTTAATACAAGTGGTTTGTGTCACGGAAAAGCAAACCATACATTGAGACAATATTTACAACTAACAAATCTCATTCATACTAGAGAAAGCAGCATAAGCAAATAAAAAGCTGAAAAGGGATACAGCTGAAAAGCGCATAACGTAGAAAAACATTACATTCCAAGGACCCAAACTTGTGCAGTGCAAGTTTACTTTAAAAATATCAAATGCAGGCAAACCCTTCAAGGCCAAGTTTTACTCATAGCTGGAAAAAAAAATATCACTATTTTCAGAGGCACCTGGAGTGTAGACACCTAGAAAGCTGCCAACTCAGACAGCATCATAATAGTCATGATGGAAGCTCATAAGTGACTGATCTGGAATGCTTTATATAGGTCTTAACTCTGCATGCCCTCGTCACAATGCATTATGGGATGCATTAGGTTGCCCACTCTTCGCAACAGACTTTGTATCAGGAGAGAGTCGTGTTGCCTTAAAAGAGCAAATCATATCCTGTTCTGAACTGGCAAAGCGAGAAATAATTTGGTATCAACTGCCTCAGAGGTACCCAAAACCCTTCAGTTTACAGACCGGTTCAAGAGCGAAGAGGATGCTCGACACTTCAGATACATGTATGTGTGCATGTTGATGTATTGCTGGGGTGTGGAAAGAGAGCTGGAGAAAGAGAGATGGAGCAAATGTGATACACAGGGAGTTAAGTGGTTTAGTAATGACTGAGGTCGGAAAAGCGATCAGATAGCCCCCCAGGGACGCTTTTCCACTCCCCGGGCACGAGTTAACATATCTGGGCATCCCTCCAGAATCTTGCCCCCCTGTTTAAGCTCTCTCTCTGTCCAAACTTGAAGAATGAGAAATGTCATCTCCCTCTGGTGCTCTCATCAAAGCTCTCCACCTTCTCTCTCTTCAGACGTGCGATGCAAAGCAAAGGTCACTCGCTCCTTCAGAGTTGCTTGCTCTTCACTCTTGAACACCTCAACTGTCTGCTCACTTCTCAAAGCTCTATTCAACTCCACCGTGTGTGTGCGTGTGCGTGCGTGCGTGCGTTGGCTGCATTCAAATGAGCACGGTCTTGGATGCGATCCTGTTCGGAAGTATTCCCCGCACGTATGACCGCATCCGAAGAATAAACTGACCTGTAACTTGGGGTTGATCTCACTCGAATTTGACGTGGCTCACTTTTAGCAAGAACCCAAGGCAAATTTCCTCGCTGTTAGTGACTAAGAGCTTTTAAACACAGATTTTGTACATCAAACTGCTGTGGAGAAATGTATTATTTTACCGAAAAATGTTCATGCTAAAACCCATGATGCATCTGATGTTTATCTGCATATGCATGTTTCAGGTGACACCGAGACTGCTCGAGAAAAGAAATGAGATACTTAATCTAATTTCAGTGAGATTCATTAATCTTTAGGACCTGGGTCAAGAGAAAAGCGCTGAATCGTGGCAAATGGTGCCCACCGATGTATCCATCACTTCATGTGCCACATTACCCCAGTCATCAAGTGCAGGGCTGGCCCATTTCCGCTTCGCTCCTCCTTTCCTTAAGAACTCATAACTCACATCTCCGCATACAGAAACGGGCTGTTTATTTGTTGTCAGCGTTTCACCGTGTGTGTGCGTTTAATGGGTTTATATCAGAGATCGCGACGCCGTGACCGTGATCATAAATATTGATCAGGAGTACTGTCATCATCTACCTGTCTCTAAAGACTCTCTCTCTCTCTCCATCTCTCTCCTCCTCTTTGCATCAGTCATCTGATTTAAAGAGACGCCTGGCTTTATTACATATTTTATTTACCTTTAAGCTCATAAAACTCCATCCAGGAAAACAGGGACAATTCGCAAGCACGCACACGCAAAAGCTCACAGACGCACAAAAAGATGGATGGAAGCCATGTGTCATCATCAAAAATCGAAAGACGATTTTTGTATGGCATTAAGGGATGTTACAAGGTTACCCTATAGCATCAAGTTCTCCTGTGGCATTATGGGAACTTCAAGAGGTTCAAAAGGTGGAATAATGCGAGCGAATAGAAGTGCACAACCAAATCCAACCACAAAACGCACTTACCGTCAATCTCAGCCTCTCTATCTATCTACTTTTCTATCGACTATAAATTCAGGTGATATTTACCTTGCCCTCTTCTGTCATGTAACAGTAACTACTTGAAATTAGACTCGAATGAAGATTTAGCTATCATAAAAGCGCAAATCCTTTCTAAGCTCTCCAGGAGGTACAGCGAGTGAAGACTGACAGTGCCGAAACATCCGCTCTCTCCCGTGTCATCTCCACCTAAAGGATGAGAAGAGTGCACGACATTTAAATAAGTCATCCGGCGCTGATCACCGCGACCGCTCTAAATCCATTATAAAACCATTACATCAACCTCTCCCCTGCACACCTCACACACGCCCGCGTTCTCCTCACTTCCTTTGACACTTCTACCACTTTTCACACACGCGTATTTCGAATCGCCAACTTGGACTTCTCGCTTCCATTTTGAGCTTCTGAACATCACAGTGTCGAAGCGCTTGCCTGCAGCGACTGCAAATAAAGCGATTTACAACCCGTTTGATATTCCTCCCCATCCTCTCTCCGAGTACACGTGTAAAGCACGATCTGCTAATTGCCAAATAACAAACACAAGTAATTAGGGAATACTGAGAAAGATACAAGAGGGGCCAGTATGAATAAATGAGAACGGTTCTCACTGAACATTTAAAAATGCGAATCGAAGACGGAAAATTTGAAAACAATGGGGGCGCCATAAATTTCCATCAAATCAGAAGTGTGTGCCATACCACCACAAACATAAGGCCTAAACGAAAAGCAATTGTTTTACTGGCAATGAAATCCACATCTGCACCGTCCAAAACTCCTCATTCTATATGTCCAAATGAATAAACTGTGTATGTCTACGGTTTCAATTTGAACCAGATCCAGGACAATCCAGTATTTTCCATTCGTATTAAAAGCAACTGCTCCAATTCCAACAGCAGCTATGGTTTATAGGCTTTCGTAAGAGCAAGGAGCGATTCCCCACGTCATCAAAAGCAGAATTTTCTGCTGATTTCGAGGGACTCTGATTACTCCTGGCTCTCGTGGGCGCTTTGTCACCCTGTTTTTCAGTCTGCTGGTTTTTGTTTGAAGCCCTGGAACGCGCGTACGTGCGCCCGAGGTAGCCCGCAACAGCCTGCAGACGTATTTATCGCGCCGTAATGCCACTTCATTGATATTCACAGCTGCCCGTGGATCAATGATCCTTGGCGGTCCAGCTATTATTTCATTTCTTGTATCTAAAAGGCGTATCGAGGATTCAGCTAAATTGTTTCGAGCTGGTTTTGGCTGAGTCGTCACAAAGGCGACGTGTGGGCCGAAGGCGTTGGAAAAGCTTTCACTAGACACACACACACACACACACACACACACACACACACACACACACACACACACACGTCAGTATTCAGACAATAGCACAAACCCATAAGCCTGTAACACCTACGGTCTCTCTTTCAGCCAACAGCAGGCTACTATTATCTAGAACTGGCCAATCAGAATGCACTAGGGATTGATTTAACCAATTGAAATCTGCATGAATCAGACGGTAAATAAACCAATGATGGTGTCAATATGCGGTTAATAAGCTCTCAAGGAATGAAAAAGTATTGTTGAAGAAAAGAGATGCACACAGAGTAGCAACAATTTGAAGTGTATGTGTGGATAGGAAGGGGGTATACAAACTTTTGAGCCTAGCTTATAAATATTAATGTGGTGTGATATTCACACAGTAAAACTATTTCAAGTTAGCTTTTTCTCTACTGAAACCAGACTCAAGACTCAAAATCAGAGGCTGAAGATATACTGTAATAGAATTATTACTATTATTAATATAGCAATAATAATAATAATAATAACCATTAAAAAAGCAACAAAACAAATTATAATAATGATTATAGTTTTTTTAAATTTTACATTTCAACAGTACATTTTAACAAATGGCTGCTCTGTTCTTCTGAGATCTGTTCGAGGAAACGCGTCAGGTTAAACACAGTAAATGAGAACCTTGAAAATATAAAAACTGAGGTCAAATATGAAAAGGACAAATGTGACTGATTTTCCCCAGCGGTTAAACGTACACCCGAAGAGTATCAAAGATGCACTGGTATCAAAGATGCACTGTCTCTCTCTCTCTCTCTCTCTCTCTCTCTCATTGTGTGATGGATACCTCAGAGACCAGCATAAGACTCAACCTTCAGCATTTAGCTCCTCACATTGTGAATGCTGAGGGCAGCTAGCGAGTGTAATGCATTAGTCACAAAATATAAAGTAGTTTCAAGCGAGACAGGCACATTTCCTGCCGCTCTATTGCAGTGGATAATTTATTATCAAGACTGATGCGATTGGAAATGAAGTGTAAACCGAAACAGATTTTACTGCGTAAAACGTCAACGTGAAAGCAACTTTATAATTATAAACTGCTAATTAGTTTAACACGCACATGCTTTTTAATTACGTTTTTACGAATGCTACATTTAAGTCAAACATTTAGCCTGATTTTCCTATTTGTTGCCCAAGTCACATCAAATAACAGCAAATTAAAAGTAATAACTCTTCAAATCTGCTAACACTTAACGCGGTTGTATTTGCTAACATTAGTAAATGCAACAATAAGCAAAATGTTAATATACAACTTTGATTTGAAAAAGGAACATGCACTAACAACAAACAATAAAGCATTTATTATTCTTAGTTCATGTTAGCTACATAATGAAAGGATTATAACCTTAAAATGCATTTAGCCTCAACACCTGTGATCTCAGCGAATTCACTGCGAGGACAAATGTGTGTGTGCAAAAATCCTCTGAAGGTGATGTGAGCGTGTGTGTGTGTGTGTGTGTGTATGATAATTAGTTTACAGGAGAGATCTTCATGGCGGGAGACACTATCAAGGCCGAGCAGACGGAGGGTTTGCTGAATGTCAGGCATGGAGGAGAATGGCAGCGATGTTTAAAACATGAGGCCACCACAGCAGTCTTCCCTCTCTCTCCTACCATATTTCCTCTATCTTTCATCGAACCTATCTCGGATTAAAGAGCACAACCTAAACAACCCATCGCATCTTTTGAAAACTCCTCAGCCAGCAGGAAATGCTGAGTGGTCTGTATCTCCGCTCTGACATGCCTTATCACCTGCACACTTCTAGGGCAGCATCCTTATCATCGTTGAATCTCATAAGCGACCAGTTTTGTACACCAAATAGACGCCAACGCGTGCGTCCTACAAACAACCCTCTTGTTATTACCTATTTTTTTATAACATATTAAATAAAACATATTGATCAATTCATTCTCACATGAAAGCATTCTGGGATTGCCTACATGCAATGCTTTCTTAAAACTGGAGACGGCACAATTGAGCGTCCACCTTTGGCATCTTAAAATGCGTAGGCAGCTCACCATGTCCTGTAATTCAGGGTTTCAGTGTGGCTTGACCACCCCTGTCGCCAATATCTATTTGCCGACTGCAAAGCACTCTCTTTTCCGTGACTGGCTGTTCATTACCACTCGTATCTTGCGAGCGCAGGTGTGTGCGCGAGCCCTGTGATTACAGCCTGTCTGCTAAAAAAGACCGAATCGGAGCGAGGAGAGTCGATGGTAAATGGGATCTGTGTTTTCCAATGATCTGTCACCGTGACACGTAACACCCTTAATACCACCCGTCGCTCTCCTGTTACCACCCTACTGTCCACATCGACCTCTACGGTCCATCTTCACCGCTTTACCTTTAGAAGTACGACACTATATCTACTGTACAAGATAGTAACGGTAAACATGGTACAGTTAACAAGAGCATCAGATGCAATGACCTAGATATCTGTGGCAGCCACAGGTAGATCTCTGTGTCATTTCTCAATTTACACCAAAAATAAAGTTTTAGCTTGATTTGCAGGTGACGGTCTGAAAGACTTGAGTCACTAAATACAAGTATGTTTTCTAGATGATTTCTATACACTTGACATTAAATGTAAGAGCACTGCAACACAGCAAAGTTTATTTGGTTTACATGAATAATTTAATCCTAGTTTTATGGTTGGTTTATGGTTTCTTTTATTATAGGCATGCAATGCAATTTGGTGAAGTGTATGCTTGGATTAATCATCTGTCAAGTACTTATATGTCAAACCATAAAAAGGTGTTTGCATATACAGCAATAAATAAAAATGTTCTGCCATAAAATTAAATTCACAAAACACTTGAGAGTATAACCCGTTTACAGCAAGCGTGTTCATTTGTTAAGATTGAGACGAAAACTTGCATACTACTGTTGCACATTAAAGAGGATGATGGGGTGTGTTTAAGGTGCAGGACTCTGAGCTGTAATCTAATGAGACCTGTCAGTTTACAGCAGAGCTTGAGTTTCTCTCAACGAACCTGAGAGCCATTCCTGTGTTTCCAAGGGTTAAAAATACCACACAAGCACGAGATTTTGATGGCTATATACACTGTAGGTAAAGAAAGACATTCCTCACTATCTTTATGTCACTTACAAACAAAAACAACCTTAACATCTGTAACTCAATTCCATTGGAAGTCTATGGAGGTACTGTAACGTGTCACACCAGAAGAAAAGTTAAACCATACGCTTCTAAGTTTGCACATGGTATCAGCACTTACAGAAAATATGTAATCCATAACAAGTTATGCATCTAAAAAAATTTATTTAGAATCTATAACTCAACTAACAATATGGGAGTATTAACAAAGGTGCTTTTTATAGCTCTTGCAATAAACTTTAAAAGCAGTGCTTTGGAGTACACACATTTTTTGACAAAGAAAGAAAACAAAAATACTCTGTAATCAAGTCTCATATTCTGTCAATAGAGCTCAACTTTAATGAACTTGCACCGTTCCCTCATGGCAGGTAAGACGACTACATTGAGAAAATCATTCATTTTTCTAAGAGTACTGCTGACTTTTCCAATATGTGGGTAGTTCAATTTGGTCTGATAAACAGATTTGCGCTTTAAAAAAGGTAAAGAAAACAATAAATACACAAGAAAGAGGAGAAATGCAGAAAATGAAGTGAATAAAGTGTGTAATGGCCTATTTAAGTGTCTATTCCAACCATAAAACCAGAGTGTTTGTTAGTGCTGTGATGTTCTACCTGACTAGCGGTGGTTATACAGTGTCCTCCCACAGATTCACACCATTTGAGGCCAAATCACAAAGACCAACAAGCAACCGCCCTAAGCCAGCCTACTTCAGATTCACATGACAGGTATGAGAGAACACAAGTAATCTGCTCGAACCGTCGATAAAAAGCATTTGCTTGGACAGAAGAACAGAGTTAAGCAAGAACATGAAGATCCCAACAGACAAGCAACATTAATGCAGTTTTAATTGTATTTTGACACGTTATTGTCTCCAAAATGATTAAATCAATATCAAAATGTCCTTCAAACACTAGATTTTACATTTCAGAGCGTTTCAGGTTGCAAGCAGGACTATACTCTTAAAAAAGCAATGTCATAGAAGAACCATATTTGCTTCTCCAAAGAACCATTTACATAAAGGTTCTCATAACAACTATTTCTTTCTTGCTTTATAATCTAAACAATCATTCTCCACTACAAAGAACCTTGTGAAGGTTCCTTATAAAACCATTTAGCCAAAACTGTTCTTTTATGGCAACATGAAGCACCTTTTTTTAAAGATAGGTTTTTCTTGCACTACAGTCAATATGAATCACAGGCACTATTTTAAGACGTATGGGGTACTAGTAGTTAGAAGTGTTAAAAGTGTTAATTAAAATGAAGATAATTTTACAGTAATTCAGCTAAATTTGGTATCACTGACAGCCTATTTATTACATCTCATCACCATCCTACATGATCATTAAACCAACATCTGCAGCTTTGCCAGCAAAAAATGTGAGAAAATGGGTCAAGTTAAACGGTCTACAGGGAGCACGCTCGCACACACACACAGGCGTAGTGTACCGCAGCCTCATCGATTGTCACTTTGTCTTTCTCTTTTCTTTCGGCACGCTGCGAGCGTGTCCGCCAGTTGTTAAAGGCTGCTCTCAGATCAGTATTTGTGGGTCATCTCTTCTGTACCTAGTGAGGCTTAATCGATACGCGCTGACAAAAAGCCAACTGCAGATTGACGGCTGCCTCCCCGCTTCTCTTAAAGCACCATTAGGAGAGGCTGTCTCCCATCTACCACACGACATATTCATTAAAAGAGCGAATTGGTATTAACACCTTCGCTTCACTATTTCTGCGATTTATGAACCTCTTGTATGGTATAAGCAGACTTTAGCAAAACACTCAATTTCCTTTTTGACTCCCTGCCAATTCATTATTATTTTCACCCAAAAGACATGCGCGCGTACGCTCGTTCTCTTTCTGAGGTGTGAATAAAATCATTGCATTCATCCATGACTACTTAAGTTGTCTTTATTACTTTCATTATTTTAATAAAGGGAATTACACGGCTTTCAGAAAGAGACACTGAGCCATGAAGATGAATGCGTCAATTTAACTACACACACAAAGCAAAATAACAGGAAATATCAAAAGTCCGGCATTCTAATTACATGCAGATTAAATCAGTCATGACCTGGAGAGAGTGTATTCTTTATATAAGTGACGGAGAGAAAGAGAGAGTGGGTGTAGGTGAAGAGTAATTCAATGTTTAAGGTTCTGATTGACAGATTAATAAAACAAGGGGTTGATTTAGCAAATGCGGGGGATCGAGGCTGTGTCTACACCACTAGGGCATTTAAAAGGCAAATGTGAAAAAATTGCTCTGGGCAGCAGGATGGTCAGAGTAATTTGGCCACAGATCAATGAGAATCACAGGTTTCTTCCCATAGCCATCTGCAGTACGATTCCCACCCACCTGAATGTTAAAGCAGTCCTCAAGCCCACCTCTCGTCCCTTTATCTCTTTCTAAGAGCAAGCGTGCAAATCATGAAATGAATTTTAACCTTTACATTAAAGGGACAGTCCACCCAAAAATGAACACAAAGATACTTGGAAGAATGTGAGTAATCAAACAGATCTCATCCCCCATTTACTGCCATAGTAGGAAAACTAAATACTATGGGAGTCAATGGGGGAAAAGATCTGTTTGGTTACTCACATTCCTTTAAATATCTTCCTTTGTGTTAATCAGGTTTCACAAGTGCTACATGATTTTTGTATTTATTTGTATTTAATTGACACAAAATGTAATGACGTGTGCATATTGTATGCATATGCCTGCTCCTTTGAGCAACAGCGTCTTTTAAAATTTCTTGTCTTAGCCCCGCCTCTTCGGTACGTTTTTCATTAAGTTTCAATTGTTCCAATTTGTTTATTATTTTAAATTCATTTGATATCATTTGTCTCAATTATTAGATTATTGAAGGGTGGACAATCCTAGAAAGTGACTCATTGTTTTCTCTTTCCCTCAGTTATTATAACTGCTACGCCCCTGCATCAGTACGTCAATTTATCTAAATGACTTGATCTGATTCCAGCGGCTTGGATCTCCAGGGAAAAATGAATCACTGTGGACACAAAATCCATACATTTGAAGTTTTACATTTCACTCTCTCACAGCCATCACTTCTGTAGTTTTAAGTCTTGGCTTATGAACGTGGTTCAATGTTTTGATGTCTGCATGGTTTAAATCTCATCCAACGTTGCGACATGCAACAGCTTTTTTAAAACACGCCTCGTAGGAAAGCAATTAACCCAAAATGAAAAAGCTTGCACTTAATTGGAATCGGAGACCGAAAGCCGTCCCTCTGTTTCATTCAGCTGATTATAGGCAGACATGTGAGAAGATCTTTCATCAATGAGCTCCTGTTCTACACGTTTTATGGCCATTTGAAGCATCACAGATCCACGTATCCGGAACAAAGTCGAAGGAAGAAAAACGTCAGAATTAAATAAAGGGGTGGGTAAGAGAAAACTAAGAAATGGAAATAAAGTAAAAGGATGTTAGGAAAGGAGGAAGACACAGAAAGAGAGTAAGGTCCAATTAGCCTCTCGGTGTGGAGTAATAGCACGAGTATGAAATGGATGGATGACTAGCGTTAGCGCCTCCACCGCACCACCACAGGGGTTATTCCACATGACAAAGAGCCTTTAATTACCTCATTCTGGGCTCTTTATTTCCCTGTGGCTGTGCCACTGTGTAAATCTATCAAATACAGCTTTTCTCCTATGCTCCTATTTGAGCTATGAAACCTGTCATGTACATCTGTGGAAGAAAAATAAACCCCTGTCAAAATGTGTATTTTTTTTAAGCCTCTGCATTCACTATGATAGTAATTGCCTTGGTGGTTTGTAGTAACTGTAAGATAAACCTACAGCGTGGGCAAACCATCACAACCCTGCTGGAACATCAAGCTTACAGTGGTAGCTAGTGTTTTGAAACTTGGAAGCTGGTTATAGCGGATTAGAAGGCGGATGACCAGCTAAAAAAAGCGAAGAACCCTGCAAGGTTGTGCTCTTGCTGCTCAACGCCTCTTGCACTAATGAGGGTAACCCCACACCGACATGCTGAGTTGCTTACATGTGATGTGCCATGGCCCGACCTCACCGCAACCCTGCTGGCGTGACCTCTTGACAAACAATCATGACAAAGCTTTTTTGCGCACTAACGTATCATCTTCACTTTATTGCTTAACCCTAAAATGACTGTGATGAACACAATAGATTATTCCACTAATCCCTGCATGGCATTGAACGGCATTGAAGCCCCCGGGCGGATGAGAGGCGAGTCTGAGAGTTTAACAGACTCTCCATGTTACTCCGTCAATCTCTTTACAACCACTCGGAAAAACTCTTTGTGCATTCGTAACCCTGCAGGACGAGCAGAGGCATAAGAAGATGGAAAAGGAATGATAGGTATGGATCATGGGGCATTTCATTTACAAGACATTCTCATTGTACCCAAGTGCTTTAAGAGAGGACCTTCCTCTCTCTCTCGCTTTCTCTCTCCCGTTCAGTTTCAGCACGTCTTTGGTTCAGACGGCTGCTTACCTAATAGATTCCGTTTGACAGTGCATAAGCCAATTAAAATGCTGCTGATTTAATTGAGCTGGGCAGAATCGGCCTACGCCAGAAAACGAGTGCATTAAAGAGCCGATGGGGGCCAGTGAAGCGAAGGCCATTCGTGCTGTGAACCAAACTGATCCCCCAACATTCCAATATGGGAAGAGCAGAACTCCTTGAGGGAACGTTCGCTGCAGATCTCGGGCAAGAGTGAACGGACGTTAATCGAGAGGCATGCAAGCGATCCGCGTTTATCGCTGTAAGCTGTTCAATCGCATTGCCAGAAGAGTCCATAAACTGGGGAAATGATGGCTTGGATTGCGTTTCTGTTTAAATTCTCAGGTGCACAATGTGACATAATGTGAAATCAATGGCTATGAAATACTAGCTTAGTACTAATTGAATTTTGCAAAGTTAAAGGGATAGTTCACCCAAAAATAAAACTGTTGTTCAGAAATATGTGTATGAACACAAAAGAAGATATTTTGAGAAATGTCTCAGAAGTTTTGTGTCCATACAATGGAAGTCAGTGTTGTGTGTTTACCAATGTTCTTCAAAATATCTTTTGCGTTTTTCAGAAGAAAGTTATACAGGTTTGGAATGAATTTTTTTGTTGAAATATCCCTTTAATACTATACACATATGTAGCGCATTGTGCAACACTAGATTATTAAACTACAAAACACATGCTACACACCACAGGAGAAGTATAGCAGTATGCAAATCCACACACAAATTAAACTTGTCAACTTTACACTTTCCATTCTAGGGCTTTAACCATCATAATATTATGCCAATTGGGAAATATGCAGCTAAATACAGCCGGTTATCTCAAGCGTGCAGAAAGTAAATCTCTATGCATCCTTTAAGAAAAGCACGAGATATAACAACCCACTTCATCTAGATCAGACCGAGTCTTAAAAGAAAAAGCAATCCCGAGTGGGTATATCCATAACTTGTGGTGCTGAAGCTGGTTAAGACACTCAGGTATCTTATGCACTGCTATGCATGATATAGGCTATCTTTACGGATAATTAAAATTCTCAATCATTCTCTCAGTGAAAGCGCCTAAGGCTCGAACATAATCTAGCAACCGTGACTTCCTCTTCTTTAATGCCAGCTTTTATCTCAGTAAAACCACACTGAAAATGGAAAGCTTTCAGACTTCAATTGCGCTATAGTAAAGGAACAGCATGGGGCTTCATTACTAGTAATCTAAACTTAAAATCTTGCTCAAATGATTTAAAGCAGCCACCTTATTTTAATGCCTGCTCTCTTAGCCACAAATCCATCCCTGTCATCCACCTCCTCCAGCCCGGGAAATGAAGCATTAAAAAGTGATGCACACATTTAGAGAGCTGGATAATGTTCAATCTAAGCAGGTGAAGACTGAACTCGAAAGAGCCGCTAAATAAAGAGAGGCCACACAGGTTTTTTAAAAAGTTTCAAAAAGGTTTTTTCATTTTTTGACTCCGACTGCACAACAACATATATTTTGGCTTCTACAGACATCTAAATGTAGCCACTCAAACATGAAATAGTCTCAAGCCCAATATCTCATCCCAAGCCACGGCTTTGAACTTGACTTTACCAGGTCAGATCTCTGCTGTAGTGCCTGCCCCCTGCGCACTGCAAGCTCCTCTTGATGGGCTCACAGAGGCAATGCAATAAAATCTGAAATGAGGAACCGCACACCTGCCCACAGAGAGGACACCGCATCACCGAAGCCATGCAGCTGCGGGTCTGTTTGAAACACATCGTTCATAACCAGCTGGTTCCAACAAGTAATCATCTCTGCCTAATACAAACACACACACACACACACACACACACACGCTGCTGCCTCCATTAGGACGGCACTGAACGTTAGCCCGTAATTTCATTTTCTTATTCATGTCATCCGCTTTGACAGGCGAGAAATGGCGTGACACAAATTGCTCACAATAGGACGTGGGGAGTCACTCCTGAAACACTCTCTTTCATTTTACATTCACATTTATGCATTGGGAAGACGCTTTTATCCAAAGTGACTGACAGTGCATTTGATGTAGGCCTATACATTTATACCAGTTTTTTACCAGTATGCATTGAACCACAATGTTTGTGCACATGCACTATCTGCCATACAACAGGACAACCTCCAAAGTTCTAACTATAAATGGTTTTATGGTGTCTGAAAGAGCAACTTCCAATATTTTTTTCTATTAAATACAACTTACACAGAGATAAGGAACGATTCATATCAACAAATCAATTGATCAAAAAGCATATACAGACATATGGATAAACGTTGATATATAACTGTTGATCTAGTTCGCAAACTTCAAACTGAAAACTCAATGAAAGTCTATCAGATTTACTGCTCATCTGTAATGCGCTATCTGCCTGAAGCAGGCGTCAGATTGGCACTCGCAGTGCGCGTTATGACACACACAGTAATGCACATCAAAGGCGCGGCGATCAAAGCGTCGGGTGTGTATCGAAGCATGCGGTTTGATTAATCCCCTCGAGTGTGACTCAGGACCGTGTCGGTCCGCCAGCGACGTCGCGTCCGTCAGACTGCAGCCGCAGTACGCAGCCGGCCGATTCAGCACCACGGAGAGCAGCCGCAGTACGCAGCCGGCCGATTCAGCACCACGGAGAGCAGCCGCTCTGCGCAAGCTTTAGTCCAACAAGCATTAATGAATGAATAACGCATCGCGTTTTACTTTAATGGCGTTTAGAGCCTATCACTGGAACGAGCTTTAGTTTTTCGGAACACCAAACCCTTATGCACAAAGCGAATTTAATAATAAAAAAAGATGAGAAAATGACTTGAACACGTTTTAGGTTATGGTTTCTAATAAGCTTTACAAATGCTTCTGAAAATCATGGAACAAGGCTAAATTATTAGTATATTCTTTGTTCTAAAATAAACCAATTAATAGATCTTAACGTGCAATGAAGTACCCGATTCTCGTAGGACAGTGAGAATAAAAAGACAATATATTTCTTTGATTTATATCACTTTCATTGATCTCCCGGTCCCAGGTGTATGCTGTCTTTACTTTTCGGAATGCTTTGGTGTGAACGAGTTGCTTTGAAGCGGCTTGGCAGCGGATCATGCGCACAAACAAACGCATAAGTTTGCGCATCATGGACACATCATCATCTACTCACCCCAGCGTTGTCATGGTGACTATGGTGTACCAGAAAGCGGCCGGTATACTGGTGAACTTGCTGGCGGACGAGCCCTTTTCTGCGTAGAACATGACGGTGGCGAAGATGATGATGGCCATGGTAAGCGAGAAGAGCAGGAAGCCCAGCTCGGACGCGCAACTCTTCAGCGTGTACCCCAGGATGCGCAGTCCAGCAGAGTGCCGCGAAAATTTGAAAATCCGAAAGACCCTGAAGACCCTAAGGGTGACGAAGGCCCCGCTCACGTCCTCGTTGTCCGTCATGACCAGGCCGATATAATAAGGCATGATAGCTACCACGTCAATGATACTCATCACGCTTTTGACAAACTTGTACCTGCTGGGCGCAGCGATCAGGCGAAGCAGGTACTCAACGGTGAAGATCATGACGCAGGCCGTATCCAAACAGAAGAACGCGAGGGCATAGCGCTCCCCGCACGAGATCTCTTTGACCCTGTTAGGCCCGGAGCCACACGGGACCGTCTCCACCACGTTGGCCATAACTGAAACGGCTATGAAAAAGCCCGTGACGTAATAAAACACTAGCGCCATGGTGCTGGTGTGGGGGTTTTCAAAGGCTCTCCACATGGTCTCGCGAAACGACATAGACGGCACCACCAAATCGTTATTATTGTCGTCGTTCTCATCGTCTTGAATTCTCTCGGCATTCTCTCGTCTGCGATCTTTGTACTCCTCATAACAACAGTCCCCTATTATCTCAGGAATGATGCCGAAGAAGGCCAGCTCCTCGTCATAGGCGGAGATGCACTCGTGACGAGGGTAGTGTAGTTTCCCGGTTCGGTAGAAGTTTAAAATGTGTCTGAATATGTCCGGATCGCGGTCAAAAAAGTACTCGTTGGTCTCTTCGTGGTAAAAGAAGTCGCGCTCTGTGCTTCCCAGTAAAGTGTCGGGGTACCTCTCCAAAGTATTCCGCCAAGTTTGAAACCTAGAGCCGCTTACGTTTAAGATTATCAGCCCGTCTTGACCTCGCCTCTTGTCTCGCGGTGGAGGGGGCATCGGGGCGCTGGCCACGGGCATCCATCCTATTGCCGCGGCGCGCGCGAATGGTAGCCAAGCTGCGACTCCAGCTGCCATGCTGACCCAATGAGCGCGACCCGGTGCAAGTGAAGCAGAGTCGGTGCTCCGTTTTGCGCTTACAGATCCGCCACGCAGGAAAATGACATCTGGAAGGACACACAATGCGCGGCCAATTGATGTAAACTTAAAGTAAAATATTGCTCACATGCAGACTAAGTTAGCTACAGCATGAGGCACAACATTAACCTGACTGAATTCAAGCGACAGGGTGAAACCGCTGTTCAATTCTGCACTAAGAATGAATGTAGCCTAATGTATGCATGCGTAAAAAGGAACGCCTTAGTCAATAATGACCGATTCGGAATGCACTGTATCTATATTCAGTTTAGGCAATCACTCCGAAAAAACCCCCACAAAAAAAACACTTACCTCCTCATAAATGCGTTTCGATCACAAGTGGAGTTTTCTTTATTGCATATAAATCATCAGTTAAAGTCCACTTTATTTGCTGTGCTTTTCCGCCGAAATGAGCACCCAAAGAATCCAAAATGCGTTTCCGTAGCTGCTGCGGACCAACAGCAACAAGTTTAGAAGTCAAGTGGAGGATTCGAGTGAAGAAGTCCGATGTCCAAGGACATGCCTTTCTAGTAACCACGGCTCGTGTCACCCTGGCGCTCTCAGAGGAAAATCACCACAGTGGTTCTTTCATAGGAAAGCAATACCGCACCGGCAAGTGTGCGTTCGGCGTTTTAAGAACGAAAAAAACCACACCACTTTCCACCTTCTATCGTTTAAATGTAATCCAGTCGCAGGTGACAGGTGTTTCGGAGAGTCTAACCGTAACGTGAACTAAACCGTGCGCCCGAGGTTAAAGTGTAGCAGCAACAAATGATTCGGTGGAAGTTGCTTCCTCTGCTTCCGACCGAGATCTGTGAGTCTGCGGTGGAGCCCAACTTGATCTCTGCTCACGGCGCATTGGAGGCGTGTCACGTGCCACGGGCATCGGTTAACACACATGAAATGTGGACTGCATGCACAAGTGCGTTACGCTATTACTGCGTTTAAATTAAACTTGACAGCATTTGTTTTAGTTAAAGGTAGATATATAATGCGCCTTATAAAGTTATTTTATGCAAGTGTACCCGATTTATTTCACTAGTGCTCAGTAAAGGACGCGCAGTGCGTAACGTGAGCTGAGAAACTGGGGAAAAGCATTGCGGTTTTGTTGGCACGTCGGGTTATTGATTCGTACTTTCACTACTGATAGATGCGCAGATGCGAAGCCGCTAGATGGAGACAGTTTTCAGAGATGAGGATAGCGCAGAGATCAAACCTGTAAGAGCGAGGTTGAGTATCCTGAAGGTCTCTAGCTGCGACAATCGTCAACATTCAGCTTTATTAAACACTTTCTATAGTTATACAGCTACACCCCCATAATTCATTCTAGTTACTTGAGATTCACCCCAAGTTCCCAATACAGGAACGTGATTAAATGTGATCAGTGACGATTCCCCCAGTCGGCGCAGTCTTTTGAAACTCCTGACAGAACTGCACTGCTTTGCCAAAACTGATTTCAGCCTGTGACCGAAAACAGCTGCGCCAGCTCATAGAAGCATGCGATGTTTGTGTACGCGACCCGTGATGAATTTCCTGGCGCAGGGCATCTCAAATTAGTCACATTGACGTATCACAGATTAAATATTGTGTGTGAGAAAAAGAGAGAGTTTAGATCCCGAAGGCTTAGCGCGGTTTTCATTCAGCACCATGGACAGCGACCAACCACTGCTGCGCTGCCTGGCTACTGGCAAATGACACCCAGCGCCTCCAAAGCAATTTCCATTATCCTCTCATATAAATCTGGACGTTTATTAATTTCAATTTATCTCAATCTCTGAATGTACAGGCTGTGTTTTCAGAAAGCACATTTAAAGGCTAAAAGCGCCTATTTTGTTAGCTGTGATGCTTTTCACACTGCAAATGCGTCAACACAAAACGTCAAAGTAGCTCTGCGGTATTTTATTCACACAAGCTTGCCTAAACTTTAACACAATTTTAATGGATTACAGCACTGGTAATTCCTTTAGGAAAAATGACAATGCCAACCCACGTCCGCCTTTACACCAAAACAAACCGTGACAAGGTTATTTCGTGTCTTAAACGAAAAGAATGTTAACATTATTCACAGTCACCAAAACCTTGTGTTGTAAAAGATTACACGGGAATAGTAATGTTTAGCGCTACAGTATCATTCGGTGCGGACTTTAGTTCAGAGCATTTCCCGCCTCAGGCTGTTAGAGAAATGGCGCCAAAATATGACAGCGTCACCATGGTTACCGGTCACATCTATTTCAGTCTCGCATGCTAAAACTGACAGCGTTGATGCGTCTCAAGAATACGTGAATCTTTACGTCATCGCCTTTCACAATTCAGATCAAACAGATCACAATTACACCTCGATACACTCATAGTGTAAAGAATATGTTAGATCAAACATAGTTTTGGTTGTATTAGTCAAACAAGTTAAATGTGTAATACTAACTTAAATAGGTGACTCTAACAACTTAATCCATTTGTGTTGGGCCAACATAATTCATTTTCATTGACTAACTGAAACTACACAGCGGATTGAGTTCCCAGCATGCTTTGCTCTCATAACAGGATTTAGTTTTACATAGTGTTTGTTGTTAAGTGGGATGAGAGATAAGGACACTTTGTTCATTGTTTTGTAATGATGAAATTCACAAGATATTCTGTTATGTGTAAATTTCCCATAATGGAAGAGTTGTGGTTAGGATGAGGACAAGCTCATCGTCTGTTTTCTTGCATTTTTTGTATGCAGCTTTCCAACTATACGTGGTAAAAACAAAGATGTTTATTTTTTTTAAAGTGACACACTGAAGCATTTAAATGAATTACGTTAAGATAAAATTAAACAAAATAAGTTACTTGTCCGTATATTTCACTCATTTTAAGTTTAGATAAATCAATTCAATTGTGTGGAAATGGGTGTCATAATAAAACGAAGTTAATCCAACAAGTTATTTTTTGGAAGTTACGAAAATCGTACTTTAGCACTGGGTTTATATTAAGAACGTTAAGAATATTTATGATCATTCTGCCAAAAAAACAATACACAATTGAACGAAATTTTTTATGAAAAATGTTTTGGATTTTATATAATTTGAATTGAATCTGATGGATAGAGATGTTTTTGTGTTTTTATCAATCAGATAACCCAACACATTACTAATGAAGGTGAGCCAACCACCGTTGAACCAAACAGCATCTTACTACCTTCATAATTATTCAAAAACATCCCTCACTTGCAAAAGCTTAAAAGTTTAAACATGTAGCTAGCTGCTACAGATTCCTACTCATTCAACATCAAAGTGAATAAAATCATCATGTACAGCCATTAGGCACATGACACCAAATTATGCAAAAAGACATGAACGTTTTATAAATATTAATTTACAGCAAAAAGAAACATGCAATCCTCCTCTTAAAAAAAATCCTTACTGCCATAAAGGGATTGGTTTTCCCATCCAGCTGCTTTGAGTGACACAATATCATGAACGCCACTGGTGTTATTCAACCTCTCTGACAGGTTCCATGGTAACGGCATAACTATAATAACGTCATTTTTCATACCTGACGACAATGCCGCTCAGAGTGAGCGCGCCACACTGATCGTTCATCACCCAGCGTGGACCGGACCAAGGGCTTTCTGTGGTACCCACAAGGCTCTACCAAACTCTAAAGCAAGCCCTGAGATTCAGATGATGCATTTCACAGGCTCACTGGGTCAACAGAATATTCATCTGATGTTTACGTTATCGGTGCGAGTAACAAACAGTAGTTTGTGTTTATCGATCTCTGAATAAATAAGCAATTGGGATTTAGCAATGATAAGCGTTCTGTCAGAAAGCCAGAGGTCTAGTGAAGAAAACCTGGAGAAAGCTCTCCATTAGTGGTCTCATCCATCTTAATGCAGTTGCTCAACTGGTGCAGGACCCAATATGAAATCTCCCATCATTGCTCATGACGGCTTACGGATGAACAGTTCTGCGGCTACAGTAGACGCTTTCTTGTGCAAGTAAGCCAGACCGTACATGCTAACTAGAGCAAAACGACATCATATGCTGATGTCATAAACAAGATCAGTAACAGAACGGTGTCTCTTTTTTATTATGTATAAAAGTTTTCTTGTTGCACTTCTCTAGGTGAGAATGACAGAGATGTGTGTTATTCACAGTTATTCCTCAGAAATGTGAAGTTTGAAAACTCTACAGGGACGTTGTTTACTATTTTCCGGTACGATCTCTGCGCTTCTACCCGTGAACTTTGTCGAATGATGAGCTACAGCCCAATTTACGAGCTTTTCCTGGGCATGCGATGGGGCCGAAATAGTCTTCAGACGGGTCCTGAAGGCATTCATTAAACTTCACACTATTCTGTCAGCTCACGAGACACAAACATCTCTCTCACGCGTGGTCATTCTCAGATTTCTTTGACCTGAATAATTAGATCTCTGCATTTTTCTGCTTTGCTTAATAAATATTTTGTCTGTGCATATTTGAAGGCGTTGAACCGCAAATTATGATGTGTGCAAACTCCCATTATCAGGACGATGACCCATCACACTAACCGCAGAAATAATGTGAACGATTACTGCAGAAAATGCAGACGAAGGAGCCGGCGCAGACTTTTAAAAGCCCTTATGACTATTGAGAATCAGAGCAAATAAAATTGACAGTTCATTGAAAGGTTTATTAAAAGGCGTTTGAGATTTTAATGGGATCCACAGTAGGCCATAAAGAATACGGTGCTTGGCAGGGAAATATGGCGAAATGGAGAGGTACAGAGTCAGGGCTGACTCAGGTCTCGGAAGAATCCGCTGGGGATAAATCGCTCAATTTCCTAAACGACCGTGAGGTACGAAAAAACCCCGGAATGAACTATTAAAGCGACTGAAGATTTTTGAGCAGGAATGCAGAAAGCTCTATAAATCGAATGGGTAAAAACCGGACTAATACATTTAAATACGACATTGTGCATTTAAAAGAATGGTTAATTGAAAATGTTTTATTATTATTTATTTACTGTCATGTCAATGTTGTTTGTTTCTTTCAAAAACATTGACTTCAATGCATTTAGCAAAACTGCCTCAAGTCATTTGAAAGGCTCTAAGTGGGCAAATCCAGAACAAGCCTCGTAGAAGACAAAATGTATGAGATATAATGCATAATAATCTGCCCTGGTTGGTCAGTCAAAACAATGAGACAGAAGACACAGGCAAGGTACACCGAGTTTGTGAGTCCGAACAACAACATTTCTCATCATAACACCATTATGAAAAATTGCAAACAACTGACAGATTGTATAAATGGAGCTAGTCTGCTCGCTTTAAATGCGTTGGCGGAAAATCATAACTTATGTCACAACAGCTTGAGCAACGATAAGACCGAGAACTCCGTAATTACGGTTCAATCCAATTTAGTGCATGTGCCTTTTTAACTTTCAGTAGAGACAGTAAATAAAAAAATGAAAAATGAGAACGGGAGGGGGGAAAAAAAAATGACACTTTGTCTGAGAGCAAGTCAAAATGAATCAAAACTTTAAAGAACCTATAAACAAACATGACTTGAAGATCATCTAAACAAACCAACCATTCCATTATTAGCATAAAGCCACTTCAAGAAAAAAAAGTGTCTAGACTAAAATGTAGCATAAACGCATGTGTGCCAAAAATCGAGTAATGGCTGAAATACACTACAAGACTTTTCAGATTTTTGCCCAGATTTTCAGTCTGGAGTTGTTGTAGAAAGTCTGCGCCAGTCTGCCGATTTTACCACGTTATGCAAACGTTCAAAAAGTCTGCAAGTGTACGATGTCTATTCTTTTAAAAATCTGTTCAGATTTTAAAAGTCGTGTAGTGTATTTCAGCCTTAAGTACGTGTGGGGCAGAGCAAAACATTCCCATTCTCAACCACATCTCCACTCGCGCTCATTCATCAGCGTTTGGGACAGACGTAGCACGCAATGTGCAATTACAGCATACGTAGGAGAGCAAGATCCGTCCTCTCATCAACCTTACAGGCGTGTACTTGAGCCCACCTCTCTCTCCAGCCTGATCCTTCACATCCGCTATCAACAGAGAACACACAAGCTTTACACTGGATTTGATTGACATCCAGAGTCTCCCGCCCTACATAAAGCTTTAATCTGATCAATTTCACCTTGAGTTGGGATACAGGACAGGAAGGATGTGAATTATGATTCAATTTATTGACCAACGCATGATGTGGATCTGTGTGTGCCCATCTGGGACACAGAGTTAGATCTTCATCTGAAAGCTTTCATTTCTTTCTCCTATGCTAAAGACAGCTGCATCCTAGAGCCGCTCGAAATAACCTCAGTCGTGCCAATCAACTACAGAGAGCCGGCACGCACATACACACGTACACACGCACAAACGCTTTGGGCTCCAGAGATTTTGGTACGAGTGCCCCAATGTGCCGAAGCATTTCTTTGTCAATGTTTGGCACATGTCCTCTACTGTCTTTGAGCTTTAACCCCTTCTTAAACACTTAAAAGCAACTTACAGGAGCTCCTTTTTTCTTCAAAAGGGCTCTACAAATGCTTTAATGTTGTTTAAGGCCTTAATATGGCAATGTTACAATATTATACACTCATTCTCAAAAAGAAAGAAAAAAAGCAGATTTTTAAAGAAACCGCAAGGTCACGCTCTGCTGGCTGTCGTATGTCAGTGACATCACCTGTCATGACCTGGCAGACTAACACGATTGGCCCAAGGTGAGTTGGGCAGAGGCGGGACACGAGGGAAGAGCTCTGCCCTCCCGCTGAAACTTCCGGCCTCTACAGTCACAAGACCATCTGTTTACAGACACACAAAAACTCACACACACCTGATGACAACGTCACGTTTCAATGAGATGCAGCAAAAAGATTAAATAAATAAATAAATAACCATGCTGGCAATAACATTTGCAAATATTTACTACTAATAAATATTTACTAGCATCCAAGAAAACTCCATGTACCAACTTTAAAGTACACGATTTACAATCATAATCTTAAGATAAGCACATTTTTATTTTAAAGCAAATCAAATCCGTCTGTCCTCTCTCTGCAAAATTACAAAGCAAATCCCGAAGTTTTCCAGCTAACTTGGAGGTCCTTTGAGAAATCTAATCCTCTCCAGAAAGAGATGTCTGTGATTGCTGTATATTATTTTTCCAGCAACGCTCCTCCCCATTTGTTTTGACCTTTGCAGAACACGAGAAATAAAGCTAAATTTCTCGTTTTGCTGCCTGGTGTACTTTCATTACAGATTTAGACCTTTAATCCAACTTTCTTGGTAAAAAAAAGTTGGTGTAGAACTTCTGGCATCATATCCAGCAAGAAAAGAAAATTAAATCAATAAGGAGAGTCTAGACTGCACAGAACAGCCACTGTAACCAATGTCGGTATAATCCTCCCCTGCCTTAAAATTAGGAACATAAACACTACAAATGTCCAACCAAAGAAACATTCAAAATATATTCAAACAATGTGTGAACGAACCGAAGTGCAATAAAATCTCTAATTGTGCTTATGCCTGTATTCAAACTTATTCAAGTTGAATTTGTATTCAATTTCAAATTAAGTTCTCAGTGGAGAGGATTCATACCGACACGGCAGGTATGGTTTCAGGAACATGTGTATGCATGAGATTGTGGGTGTGTTCCAATAACGCTGAAGTTCACATATGCTGCTGTCCTCGTGTAGCATATGGCCTGTCCCTGGTGCTGGTAGGGAATCCTGTATCTTTGTCATAGCTGGCAACGGGACACAAGGAGTGTGAAGCCAGGTGTGTGTGGGTGTGTGGGCTAGGTGTGCGAATGTGTACTTATTTGCCAATTTTCAAAAAATTTAAATGTAGTAAAACCTCATAAGTGACAAAAGATTCCCAAATGGGCCAAGTAATAAAAGCCTGGTATAATGTTACTACTAAAAGCTACTTTTAAATGCAGTGCCACAGTACTTTCTTTAAAATGCATTTCGAGAGGCTACTATATAAAATACATTCCCTTTATAATATGGATAAATCCGTGAGTGCACAATGTACCGCACAATGTACCACACAAACATACCAGACGCACACTTGTATGTAAGATGCTTGAAGAACAGACAATGACCCTTGTGCATGGTCAGGGGTCACTGTGTGTTTTTCAAGAGCCCTACAGTGATAGACGGAACTGCATCCTGAGTGTGTGTGTGTGTTTGGCAGAGAGGATAATTGCATTGACAACAGCCAGGCTCTGTCTGGCCCCTTATCTCTCACTGTCGGCATAATAACGCGTGGAGTATGTCAGTCCCTATCATCATTTTTCAAGCTCTTGCTCACACACACACACACACACACACACACACACACACACGTGCGCGCACACACACAATACTGCCATTACCAGCATAAACGCAGTGACATCAGTCTCAGAAAACAAGGCTTTTCTCATTTTTTGTCACACCGTTTCCATCAGTCTCTGTCAGGTACAGTATATAATCTTCTTTTCTTCAATTGTATTACATAACAGCCCAAATACCTGCAGAATGGTCTCTTATCAGCTGAGTGCTAATTGGCTGGTGAAGTAGCATTCACGATTCAACTCTTCCTCTCATTCGTTCTCTCGTCAGATAACTTTTTGTCCCGTTTCACGCTCGTCACTTCAGCACTCATCGCCCATCACCCGGTTGCCGTGAGTAACAGCGGCTTATCTTTTGACCACGGCAACAGTCACATGACACACCACATGGTACATGTGAGAAGGTGATGATCCATAAATATATTCTGTTCTATAAATACTCGTTTACCATAATGAGTGCAAAACACTATTAAGAAACATTTATTGTAATGAAGTCTCACATTGCAAAATGTTTGCTGTCTGGGCCATTTAAAAAATATGAAAAAAAGCACAAATATGCAAAGATTTATCAGAACTAGATATGAATATGATTTTCAGAGACTTGGATATGTATTAGTATACTTGATTCTTTTTTTATTTAGACAATGCAATGCAAAGTCCACTAGACTAGATTAAAAACATTTAGCTAGATTTGCAGCAGTTTGTCAGTAACTTACTGTAGATTTATATTTATCTAATTTATTGGCAGCAGTTTGTTCAAAGATACAATAACATAAAACAATAAGTATTTATCTTTACAGAAAAAAAATATAAAATATAAATATAAAAATATAACATTTTGGGAACCAAAAACCCTCATCAACCTTTTCTGGGTTTTTTTCAGATTTGTGGTTCCCAGAATGCTTTGCATTTGGCTCTTATTTTAGTTTTTTTTTTCTCCTATGATAAAGACTTATTAATGTTTATGTTAATTTATTTATGAACAAACTGTTGCAATACATTAGATCAATATAAATCTACAGTAAGTTTACTGGCAAACTGCTGCCACTAATACTGTAATTTCTCCAGAATTCTTTAACAGTGTGGGTGGTAGAAATAAAACCTTCGCAGACTTTTTACAGCACCAGACAATCCGTGTGACCACTTCTGAGATTCATGGTTTGAGTTCATTGTTTGAAGTCTCATCATTTTTTATTGCGATAGCCTCGTTGATGACTTGTATAGCAGAATATAATGCCACGGGGAACAAAACATTCCCTTAGTCATCAGTTTCCTCTATGCGTTTCTCCATGCTTTAAAACTCCCTGTGGTGCAAAAGAGCAGAGCTGTTGTGATCATTACTGAACGGTTTAAAATTCAGTCTGAAATCTAGACCTCAGGGGGACTTCTGGGTCCTGCGGTCAGTGCACCTATTCTTGTAAAGAAACCCCAGGCGACCCTGAGGGGACTCCAGTCACAGCTGGCAGGAACCAGAAGGGCCTGTGAGTCCAGGTATCCGGTCGGACAGAATGGCTCACGACAGTGGAAAAAATTTGATTTGAAATGATGGAATGCGAGTTGGAAGAAAAATATTAAAGGAAGGACATCAGTGCGTTATAAGCTACAAAATAAAAAAGGAATTGAATCTCGGAAGGTGTTGCATAATAAAGGGTTTCTCGCATTGAAACTGAAACCTGACCGCTCTCATCTTCTCCGTTTAGACTCCTTCCTTGCACAAATCCAGCATGCACGCCGCGGTCAAATGTTTCCAGAAAGCGATTCGTTTCGATCCTGTGTGAGATTTGGAATGCCGCGATGGCACGGCAACAAAGGGAGACTTTATTCAGGATGAGTTATATCAGCTTTTGTTCTCAGAAATGGCACCGGGTGCTTTCATTCCACCCTGCGTGTGATGTCTACCTCCGGAAAGCAAACATCGACGGAGGGGCGGCTAATGTCATGATATGATTACTTTCTCAGTCGGAGTCTATTGTGACACGTTTCAAAGTATTTGGTTTAATTTTGCACCAAACTATAAGGGAGGAATTCTCCACAAACAGAATACAAAAACAAAAAAAGTCTTATATAAGTCATTTTTTCTTTCAACAAAGTGTCAGACCTTCAGATTAGAAACCACTTTTTTGCAGCCTTCTATATTTTCAGACTAGATTTGATATAAGTTTAAAACCCCAAAAATTACAAAATTGACATACATGAAGTAACAGGGCATGAGCTGCGCTCAAACACAAATAATGGACGTGGCAAAAAGGAATTGTGGGAAAGCATACTGCATTGTGTACTGCTACTAGATGAGTGTATTTGGTTACTGTGGTGTAAAGCACAACTCAATAAACAGATGCCAGATCTTGAATCCATTTCATTTGAATGAAATTAGAGGTAGGTGGTGCTAAACCTCCCACAATGCCCTCCTCCACATCTGGACCCTCACTCCTGTCTCAGCCAGTTAGATGCATTGTGGGATCATTGGTTGCTTTCAACACCAATGCTCATGTCCGAAATGATGTGCATACAGATCTTGAGAAGCAGTTTTATGAGCGGACCAGGTCCTGCAGCCTGTGAGGTGAATTATTACCCAATTCTCTGGTTTTATATTCCTCTCCTCTCTCTCTCTCTCTCTCTCTCTCTCTCTCTCTCTCTCTCTCTCTCTCTCTCTCTCTCTCTCTCTCTCTCTCAGAGTTCTTCATTGTCAATCTCTGAGTGGCAGACGTCTTTATCTTGCCAATAGGGCCACGCGACAGTCGGGGTTTTGTGTATGAGAGCGAACAAACATCATAATCCTCCTCCCACACGTCGAGAAATCCTTTTTCATAAAACCGCTGGAAAATAAAACGCTGGGCCACGAAAAGCAACAATGCCAGGGCAGATAAAAACTTCAATTCGTTTGAACAAAGAGATTGAGCAGTATCGCGTTTGTGTTCCACGACTTCTGGAACTCTAAACAAATAGCAAAAATATCAGTCTGACTTTAAAATCAAAGTTCAAAACACTACAGGCCACAAATGTTTGAATTTACAGCAAATCAATACAGAGTTTTCTGTACCGATATCTGCCACGATCACGATGCGAATCACGGAGGGAATACATGCATGAGAGCGATAAGAGCAAAATAAATTAAACAAAAACTTTAGAATATCTATATTTTATATATCTATAAAACTAAAGTACTTAAAAACTGACATTAAAAGGAGTGTTCACCCAAAAATGAAAATTCTGTCATGAATTACTCTCTATAGTTGCAGTTTGGTTGAACACAGAGTAAGATTTGGACAAATGCTTGTAACCAAACAGTTCTTGGACACCATTGACTACCATAGCAAAATTACAATGGAAGTCAAAAGTATCCCAGAACTTTTTACTGTCCTACATTCTTCAAAATATCTAATTTTTCCTACTATGGTAGTCAATGGGGTCCAAGAACTGTTTGGTTGAAGCATTCTTCCAAATATCTTTCTGTGTTCAACAGAACAAAGAAATGTAGACAGATTTGAAACAACTCAAATATGAGTAAATGATGACAGAATTGTTATTTTTGGGTGAATTATCACTCTAAAGCAAAAAGGTTTTTAGGGCCTGGAGAAACAAATTCATTAAAAATGTGTCCAGAAATTTAAAAAAACTTCAAGCACACGAAGGCAAAATAAGCATTTAGACCATTTGCAATAATGTCAGTTGCTTTATATACTGGCTCCTCCATTAACATCATTATTTATTCATGGGTGTAATCCTAATGTGAATGGCTGAAGCAACATCCTCACTCTCTAAAATGAGCCTCATAAAGCATGATGCCAACAGCTGTCCCTAAAACACTAAAACCTGCATCACAGGTCTGGAACTCATCGACCCCGGGTTTCCAAGATCCTCCCCCCATGACATTAAAGCATCCCTGGGGACGCGCGTGGGCACGTGACGGTACGTCTGCGTTTGTCCCGAGGGTCAGTGAAAAGACACATTTTAGATTTCTAGTAAGGTGGTGGTGAACAACCTCGGGTACAAAGATGCTGATTTTGATGAGTGACATCATCAATAAAATGTCTATGGAATTTAGCATAAAACCGTGGACTGATGATCTAGGGACAATGTATTTTTAAGAAAATAACTAACCAACATCAAGAAATGTTCATTTAAAAATGTTCATAATACGTAACATTACAGTTTAAAACTAATTTATTTATTTGTATAAAAGCAGGTGGCACATCTCTTTTAGACACTACACATGTTTGTGTGCTGTCATTCACTCTGTGCTCTGATTGGCTGTGACAGCACATCAATGTCTCTGTGTATGACACCCATCACATCAGCACAACAAATCGAGCGCCTGCGTGCTTCTAACACACTCGCATACACACCAACGGTGGTCTATACACTTCTGATATTGATGTGTATTGACAGCAATCGACCTTTGACTGTCCCACCTCATCTCTCCATCCCTTCATCCTCCACACCTCTGTCGCTACCCCTCCATCTCTATTTTTTCCTGTTATCTTAAGGCTACAGACACAAATAGATTCTGTATTCCAGATCAAATATAGAGCAATAGCACTTTCCTTATTACAATTTCAAAAAACGTATGCAGTACATCAGAGCAATGATGTGTGAATAGCACATTTTATGTAATACAGCATAGTAATTATATTTGATTACAGAATTTCATTATGTGAAGGTGTACATGCATGCATGCATGCATGCATATATATATATATATATATATACACATACATATACATATACATACACATACATGCATGACCCCATGCTGTGTCCTACTTTGTACAACATCAGTACTACATACTCTATAAGTGTCCCAAATCATAAAAATAGTACACCAGGGCTCATCAAGCAACGGCCCGTCGACCAAGACTTGCCCTTTAATCATTTCTGTACGACCCCTTTGAATGATTTTGATGAAATCTCAGCGCCGCCCGATACATCAGACCACTCTCTCCGTGCGAAACTCAGTTCAAAAGCACTCAGCAGTCATCATTCACCATAACTACTTTTTTCCAACCACTGCAGTATAGCGTGATAAAACGCTTTCATGTCATATACAGTGCACACACTATACACGGCACGGAAAAAATGTAGAGACCACTCCAAAATTTGTTATAGCTTTCGGAGTTTAGTATTCAAATGATAATTTTGGGTTTCATTCTACAAACTAGTGATAACATTTCTTTTCAAAACAAAATTGTTTTTTATTTGCAGAAAGTTTAAACGGGACAAACAGGTCGAAATGACAAAAAATAGATGCAATGTTTGCAATTCTTGAACACTGCAAAGAAAATAAGTTTATATTCACATTTAAACACCACAATACTGACGTTCTTCTATATTTTTTAGGATCATATATTCAAAAATGAATATGGCAGAGACATATAATAGTTACAGACACACAATCACATCCACCGTAAAAAAAAAACGACAGGAAAATTGGGCAGCTAACGTCATAATCCGATGGTTTTCTAAACATAGCAACGGCAGATGTTACTTCACAACCGCGACACGCAGAGCACATATGCACGCATACGTGCACGCTCGCGAGAGACCGCAGACACAGATGTTCAGGGTGCGAACTCTCACATCTCTGTGCCTGAAATGTCTCCTTCCAGGTGTGACCCATCCGGGCAACATCTGGATTCCAATAACACCTAATTATGCTCCCTATAAAGTGACCCTCCATCAAACGCACACACTTGCTCTCGCTCTCCTCAGTAACCTCGTACATGGGACAGGAGGAAGATATAAATGCAACATTAGTGATAACACACAGGCACATTAATAGCTTTTCTAAGTCTGTTATTAATCACACATCCGCCGACGGCCAATATGTAGAGCAAACGCTTGCACAAGCTGCTTATATTAGAATCATGACATGGTTGCTTTTCTAAATAAAGACAAGATATCTACAGTATGAATTATCGATATCTCAAGATATTCCTAAGATTTGGAGTTTGAATTTTGCACTTAGGTTGTAATGATGATGTTTTTCAACAAACTTAATCGAAACATTTTTCCCTTTGTACCTTATCTTACAATTCAACATTTATCTCAAACACACCTGGAGCCAGTCCAAAATTAACTTTGTGTTGTTGTTGCTGTTATTGTTATTATTGGCACACCAGAGACAGTTTCCATTACAAAGAAGTAGTGTATTACGGGATATTGTAAACAACAGCCGGCCCATCAAGCCACTTTTGTTCAACAGACAGTTTATAAACAGTAAGGTTTGTTGGGAGTGTAAATGTATATCAAACTTGTTTGTGTGGTTTAAAGATTTTGAAATAAAAATAAAACACCCTTCGGTGTAGATGACAGATGGTCACCGCAACGGTCCAGAGAGGAGACAAAAGATGGAGAGATACCAGGAAGGACAAATCTTATCAAGCAGGCGAAAGAGAAGTGTCAAAACATTGTGTGACATCTCGTGCCGTAATGTTTCTGAAGAAAGGGGGTGGAAATGTAAGTTGTATAGGAAAACTGGTGGATAAAGCAGCTGTATTGCCAAAACATTTCCTATTTGCTTGCTTGTTTATTTATTTCATCTTCCTTAACACTGTTATAGATATTAGCTTTACAAGATACTAGATGTAACATTTTTTAGCTGGTGATGAAACAAAACAATCCGGTAAAAAAATGGAAATGAACCGTAAAACAACACTCCTGGAGCCCTGAAGCACTGCAAGCGTTCCAACGCATCAAGGAGGCCTTCTGTACTGCGCCCACTCTATGTTTGCCTGGATCCTGAACTACCCTTCATTGTCGAGGTGGATGCATCCTCAACTGGAGTGCGGTCTCAGCTGCAGGGGAGCCCTCCTCGAATACATCCGTGTGCCTTCTAGCCCTGTAAGCTGTCCCCGGCAGTTGAATTATGATTTAGGCTACAGAGAGCTCCTAGCCATCAAATTGGCCCTGCAGGAATGGCAACACTAGCTGGAGGGTGCCAAGTACCCCTTTTCGGTTATTACCAACCACCACAACTTGGAATATCTCAGAGAATTCTTGACAGGCCCGTTGGGCCTTGTTCTTCTCCCAATTTGATTTTAAACTAACTTACCTGCCCGGGTCCCAGAATGGCAAAGCTGATGTTCTCTCCCGCCAGTTCAGACCAGAATATGAGACCCTGGTTCCCAAACCTATTCTCCCTCGAGCCGTGTTCGTTTGCCCCATCCAATGGCAAGAATAGGGATAGGGGGCCCCAGTTCATATCTTGAGTATGGAAGGCCTTCTTCGAACTACTGAACGTCACGGTCAGCCTTACCTCTGGCTATCATCCCCAATCGAATGGCCAGGCTGAGCACACGATCCAGGATGAAGGGAGGTTCCTGAGGTCAGGTCTTACTGTCACACCCACATGCAAATCTTTACTAGACTCTATATATACACTCACCCTGGTTCACTGTGTCTTTGTAATCGTGCTGTGTTAGTCCTTTGTACTTCGTCGCATATGACCTTTATAGTTATGTGAAATTAGTGTATGCTTACCTTCTGGATTACCCGTTTCGCTTACCTTTTTTGGATTACCCGTTTCGCTTACCTTTTTTGGATTACCCGTTTCGCTTACCTTTTTTGGATTACCCGTTTCGCTCACCTTTTTTGGATTACCCGTTTCGCTTACCTTTTTTGGATTACCCGTTTCGTTTACCTTTTTTGAATTACTCGTTTCGCTTACCTTTTGGATTAAGTGTTCCGCGTACCTTTTGGATTACACGTTTTTGCTACCAGATGGAATTACTGGTTTTGCTTGAGTTTTGTATTACCTGTTTTGCTTCCTAATTGGATGACCTGTGTTGTACTTACCAGATTGAGATATCTGTGTTTTCACTTAACTGTTTTGGCAATCGCTGGCTTGTCTCTTTGTTACCCATTTACTCACCTGTCTCACCTATACGGTTACCCCTGTCACTGCAATAAATCCTCTACATGGAACCCTGTGGCGTGCTCTCCTGATCTGTACCTCAAGGCATTACACCAAGAACAGCTTTCAACATTTAGTTCAGCCATTTTTAAACCGGTTTCAAGAAGAGCAACTCATTTGAAGTCTATTCTTGTGCAATATAACCTACTGAAAGCATGAACGGTACACAGCAAAACATTTAGGTTTCTGTAATTGAATTCTGCGGTGGTGGGGGGGGTGTAAGGGATATCCCACTCCATAAATACTTGGTCATTAGCAAGATACCAGAGAAAAGAGCTGTTGTCATCTGTCTCAATCTCAATTCTCAACAGAAATCAGCACTGAGTCATGGATGTGTCCCCGCTGCCCTTTCGCTTCATCGATACATGGCGTCCCTCATTGACTATTTGGAGAAATTTCCCTCATTAGACGGCAGAGATGCCAATGTTTTAATACGTTGCTCTTTATGCAATAAAGGTCACAATATTCTGTTTTGGAAGTGTTATTTTATGAAATGTAATAAAATGAGACACTTGATGTATTACTCAGAAAATAATAAAAAATGCATTTTTAAGCTCGTAAAATTAAGAACGTGTAAACAAGCTTACTGAAAATACAACATTACTGAAAACAACAGGAGCAGTAAAAAATATGTTTTTTTCAGTTAGATCTTTGTCAGACTATTACTGGTAACTTTAAAAACATTAATGAATGCACTGGAAACAAACTGAAGTTATTTAGAGGAGTACACGAGTCTCAGAAACACCTACAGACGTGCAATTACAAAGATGTACACATTCATGTAGGATCCAACTTCAGATTCCTCAAAACACAAGATGTGTCAGGATCAAAGTTCAATTACATGGAGAGAGAGAGACATCAGTCTGTCATCCAAAAACAAGAACGGAATACACTATTAACAGTGTTGTAAACTAAAGACTACAAACCAACACAAGCGTGAAACAAACCAATAACGTCAACATGACGACAATTCAAGACTGACAGATGATTTCAAAGCTCTTTCCCACCTTAAATTTCTAGAAGTGCATGAATTCTGATGGTTACTAATAGGCTGTCAGATGCTCCTTGAGGATTCTGTATCATTTCCGTGTGTGTGGTCGGATGAGTGCCATGATGAGAAATAACTCTTTCCTCCTTTCGTTCAGTGTATGATTTCTGATTCAACTGAGGACTCATTACCGACCAGCTCAGGTACAGCAAGCAAATGATCTCCCAGTGGCTCACATATTACACATAGATGACATTTAATCTTTCTACTTGGAGTCTTAGTGGACTTGTAGAAGAAATCTGAGCCGTAAATACACACACAGTAGAACTGACTGTTTATATAAAAAGCACATCATTAAATTGTGTGTGTTTTGCGGTTATTTTAAGTTCGAGAATTTCTTTGTATGCAAGCTCACACAAAGGAGGTCACATCATAACAGTTATGCACACAGTAGCATCAGCTATAAGTAGAATGAGAGAAGTTGTTAAATGCCAGGCTTTCATACTTCATATTACAGCTGAACTAAACCATCCTCTAAACCTCCCTGAAAACTGAAATCCAACAGTGACACAAATAAACAGTCATGTCCAAATGAGCTTCATAAAATGATTTGTAAGCACTCAGCTCTGTTAAATTAAAGCTGAACCTCCGGCTGCGACCATCATTACACCGAGGATTTGTTGACTAATGGTCTAAAAAGAATTAATTATTAATAACAGCTGAACAAAAGGTGTGTAAACAATTACACAAAGCATTTTACAATATAGATACTGAATATTTTTTTGAGCAACATAAAATATTTAAAAATGCATAAACAAAACTTTTTTGCAATTTGTATATCAATATGCAATTAAAACATAGCATTGGTTGCTTATTGATAGTGTAAGGTTAATGGTGTCCCAAAGGCCTTTGGAAACACTATTCAACAAAACATGAATTTGGTGTGAGATCAGACTGACAGCTGCAGAAAAAGAGAGCTGGGTTATAAGAAAGTCCATTACTACTTTAATGGTCATTGTTAAAGCACATGGTTTTTATACAAGGTATCATTTTTAAAGCTCCTTTAAAGTTAATTAACTAACAAAATAATTGATTTCGCTCTAATGCACAAAATTGGCACTAAAATGTAGGGGAAAAAGGGTTTATAAAGTATTTCAGTACTATACATGTATTAAAATCGTCTCATGACATTAAAATAGGTTTCCTGTCCTCCTAAAGATATCAAAGGACAACCCAAAATAACTCTGGCACATCAATATTGAAAACTGCAGTCTGCAAAAGATATTTAAAGGTTCAGAGCAGGTTGTGTCAGTTTTCATATTGGCTATCAAATAAAACATTTCAGTTACAGTACAAGGTTTCAGATGTCATGTGATAAAAGTATATGACAACAAGAGAGAACTACATTACATAACTACATAAGGTATGTGGACACCCTTCAATAAAACAAAATCAGATGGAGATCACAGAGACGTTTGCTTATCTTCTGTATCTTTCAAAAGTCAGATTTCAATATATTACTCATCACGTGCTTCCAGAAACAAGGTATTTTCTTTAGGTGGATGAATATAATACTGTACACACTTTTTGAATGTATATTGATGTAATAGTACAGAGATCACTACTGACCAGTCCTGGTACGAGAGCAAATGTCTCAGGCGCACCCTGCAGAGAAAGTCGTGACATTTGCTGTCCCTCTACGAAGCCTCCGAGCTCTTATAACAGATGGTGACTGCCTGTGAGACGATCTTAATATCATGATTTAGACATGCACACGTACACACCCAAACCACTTTACATCCCTGCTCAGCAGGACACGCGATTGTACACCGATGCAGACAACTATGCAGCAAATAAACTCTTCACGTTCTTTTAATAAGCTTTATTAAAATCAACTCCTAAAAGACCATCATCCACACACACACACACACACACACACACACACACACACACACACTAAATTACATTTGAAACGCACACTACAGTAGTACAGTACGAGTCTGTACATCTTGCTTATTAGACATGAATAACTCCTCTCCTTTGGGAAAACAATAAAGAGAGAGAGATGGGTCATTACAAAGGTGGACCACAAAAGGAAGTGGGTTGCCAGGCAACCACACAGGTACACACATTGATGATGTCATAACATGATACAGCTCTACTGCAAAACTGGGTGAGAACATGATGTGTATCACCCAAAATTGATTCAATGGATTATGACTTTTGCATATAACCAAACAACAAAAAAACAAATTATATTTGAGCACTACATCAAAATATTAGATAATTCATCTATACATATTACTATTTATAAAAATAAAAAAATTCTCATTAAGCTTAATGCATTGTATTCTAGGATTGTTTTCGCCATTAGAATACATAATTCTGTATTGTCCAAATTAAAACATCCTGCCTGCAGTGTTATAAAACGTTGAACATAAGACAACCTGTGTCCGCCGTAGAGCTCAGATCTATTCCTGGATCCGTGCATCAATTACATAAAATACCCTCTGGACAACTATTACTGACACTATTTATAGCGCAGCGCATTCCTAATAATATCCAACCTGCCCTCCAGGCATGATCTTACACACAAGCTCAACAGACACCCTTGACCGTTCCTACACAGACGCAATCGCTTCTGCATCTCGACTCTTGATCACTGGCCTTTTCTCATTCCGTTCTCCTGTCCCCATTCGTTTTCTTCCATTTCTCATTCATTCCCTCTGACTGCCGTCCAATCCGATGGTGGTCCGCAGGGGAATAAGGGGCAATACCGCCGCACTGAGGATAATACTGCTACAGGATGACTGGGGGATTTGAGACGCCTCCTGAGAAATCCAGCAATTTGTTATCGTTCAGTGAGCAGGAGTTGTGGGCGTTTCTACTTAAGTTAGAACAGAGAGTGTTTGAAAGAGTTTAGGGTAGTATGTTTTTAAAGTGCACTGTGGAGCTCCTCTTATTGTAAAAGATAAGGAACTAACTTAATTGTCAAAAATGTAAATGATCTATGTTGTGTTAATTCGACACATTGTTATACCGTAAAAGGCCAAATTTGAATGAATTTGAATGAATGGATGCTGAATAGTTAGTTTACAAACTCTCTCTCTGTCTCCACACACTTGTATTAGGAGTATGATTTGTTGACCAAATAACAGAGCAACATTTATTTATTTTAAATATGATAATATCGTTACTGCAGTTTTTGATTTGATATTGAAATATCAGTAAAATTCAGATCATATATACTCATTTATATACATTATGGTGATTCTGGTTCATTTATTGTATTTCATGTGACAACTTCCTTTTTTTGTGGTTCAAGATAAATACACAGCTCATCATAAAAACACGTTCTACACTGTAAATATTTCTAAGTTATTGATCATTTAAGTTGAGATGTTGGGTACAATTTTGTGGGGAATCTGGCTTTAAAAAGAAAATTGCAAGTTACTTTACATATCTTTACATTGCTTAATTTATTACTTTTGTATTTTAAAGTTATGAATTGCAGCTTTATAATGTATAAATGAGATTTTATTGATATTTAAATAAAAAAAGTGAATAAACATTTACTGATCTTTTAAAATAAATAAATATAATATAATTATATTTAAAATATTTGAATATAATGCTTTATTTTGTATTTGATACATATTAAGTATTATAATAAAATATTTCTAATATAATTTAATTTTATAATTTAAAAAAGTACAACTGCTGCTACTTATTCAAACCATTGGCCCAAAAAAAGACACTACCAATGGGGGTATATCTATGTGCAAACTACTGTGTTCTTTATGTATAATCAGATTTGTTGAATAATTTCAAGGTCAGAAATGCGAGTCTGTATTTGTTTCTGGCACTTTGTATATTCGCTCTAACATCGTGCCCTTGGTAACTGTTGAATTTTGCATGACTTGTGCTTTTTCCTCCTGTTGAGAGAGATGGGAATCCAAACAGAGATGGAAAGCTTTCTCAATGCATCCTGATGCTCATGGACTCCACCCAACCCTCCACAATCAATCTTTTCCTTGTTGCATTAGCGTTAGATGTAGCAGCCACAGAGTAGTTTCAATGCAAATGAACCCCATACTCCACCTGCTACATGTACACGTGTTTGTAGAAAGAAGAAGATACAGTATGCACGGTATCTAAAAATGTCACCGATAGACAAGAAATGAAAAACAGAAGGGAAACTCAAAAGAGGTGAAGATAAAGTGGCTGTTGTTTATCTGCTGATACTCGGGAGTGTAAAGTGCAGTACAGATAGCAAGGTTTGGAAATTCATACTGACCCTACAATATGCAAGCTGAAAATTCAAAAGAGATGTTCGAATGGAAAGGCTAAAACTCCAGACAAACTAAATAGAAAAATCCCCTCGCCTTTCAGAGAGAGCAGGAGAAAAAAGGGCTATTTGAATAGCAATAATTTGAACAGAAAATGGTTTTTGGGTCTAAAAATAAAACTGTGATAACATTTCCAAATATAAAGCGTATGTGTGTGAGAGAGAGACAGCGAGACCTAAACATGACAATATCTGCATTAGATGTTTCAGTGGAACACAAAAGGAGTTTTTTTACAGAAAGTCCAAGCTGGTCTTTTCTACAATGAAAGCGAATGGTAACATTTTCAGTGAACAACAATTTAATTTTCAGTCTGTACATCACACAAACCCTGTCTTGTGGCTTCAGAAAAAAAACAGCAAAGTCATACCGACTGCGTTTCTGGAGCTTTTCAGTCCTTTTAACAGTGCGTTTTAATGAGAGCTTTGGGTTCCATTGTATAGAAGTACACTCATACAAAAAGATCATTGAGCCAAAAATAAAAAAATCATCATATACTCGCCCTCATGTGATTTTAAACCTGTATGACTTTCCTTCCTCTGCAGAACACAAAAGAAGACATTGTGTTGGTGACCAAACAACATTGGCATCCATTGACTTCCATTGTATAGACACAAAACCACTGAGACATCTCATTATATCTTCTTTTGAGCTCCACACAAGAGTCACAAACAGGTTTTCAACAACAAAATGACAGAATCTTTAATTTTGAAACCCAACCCTTCCATGGACAACTTTAATCTGCATTTTCTCCATCATCGTCCCACAGTCAGTCAATTTTATTTCCAGACTGACAGAAAGAGCTCAACGTTCCACCTTCTCATCGCTTATGAGTTATGACCTCACGCCCATATTCAATACGTCCACCTGCATCTATCAATCACACTGACAAACACACAGTCAGCGGGTGTATTAGCAATTGAAGTACCAGTACGGAGTTACCTGAGGGAGTACCACCCTCTTTTTCATTGCTGGAGATAAGTCATGGGGTGAGTGAATATGTCATTCGGTTACACACACAATCGTGCACAATATGCAAGTGAAATAGGTTATTATTCTTTGTTTAGATACACTTTGGATTACAGCAGAACAATGGACAAATCAGACAAAACGAGAGCTCCATCCTTCATACACAAACTCGCCATTTTCACTGATCTTTACAAACTTAAATATCCAACAGCACCAAGAGAGAACATTTGAACATTTACAAACGCATTTGCTTCATACAAACCGCAAATCCGCACTACTTGAGCTGCCGTCACTCAAATCCGTTGACTGAATCAAACTCTTATTTAAAAACTGTCAATTTCCAACGTAACCTTGCAGCACAACTTCAGAAAAATGTGAGAACGCTGCGGCTTGTTACAGCTAAGCCCTTTCAGGTTCACCCGAGGCCATGATAGCGAAATAAACACCAAATGTACTTGAAGATTCTTTGATTGAAGGGATGATTGAACTTTTTAATTGAATTCCTTAAACATAATTTTCAACTTAAACAGACGTCGACTCAAAGGAGGAATTTCAGCAATTTAGTTCTTATTAACTCTGCCGTCATCTTCTATTGATGGAGAATGTCAGAGATATTAGAGACTGAATGGCGAAAGGCAAACAGGCACATGCTTAATCTGACTAGGGCATAACGTTTATTTTACATTTAACATGAATTAAATGCGTCAATACCGTGCCTTGATGCAAATGTAATATTGACTTGAAATATTACAAAATAGGCAAAAGATACACCAAAATAATGTAATACAATAGAAGAGCAAATATGGCCAGACGCAAATTGAGATTTTTGTTGAAATACTTGTTGTAACCAACTGGAAATAAATTAGATTCCATAACCAAGTTGAAAACGAAATGCAAGACACAGATGAATCGAATTATACATTCGTTTAAATCACAGGCTAAGAACGGTCTCCACGTTGCATTGAATCCGACAGACCTCTTCATTTAATCAAACATTTTCTTTCTCTCTTTTTTCAAAGCATGAAATGTGTTCAGCCTGGGCGGGTCCCCAGCGAGCGGGGCAGCTCTGATATAGTGTGTAAGGGGTCTTAATTAAAATCTGATCATTACCACTCGTCCCAGGGCTCCGACTAACACACTCAAGCATTTCACACATGACAGGAGGGGAGTGTGAGGAGGCCCCTATAGCACTGCACCATTTTACAGTCTGCCCACCGTTCTCGAACAACATTTCATTATGAAGCCTTCAAAATGGGTGGACACGATTTTCATTTTAGAAGAGGTTCTTATTAAAAGCATTAAATCAGCTTTAGGTTAAATCGGCATTGGTGGCGCTAAGTGGATTAGCACGAAAAATAAAATGACAGTAACACTTACGAAGTCTATTAAACTGGAGGGTTAAAATGCAAAAATGTAAAGCTTTTATCGGTATATTTTCACTCTACACTTCTTGTACTTCCATTCAATGTGTCATCCTCTAAATGAGCTTAGGCACACATTTTCACATTTCTTATTTTAGCACTCCTTTCCCTCTTGAACAATACTAGGTCGTGTCACTCTTTTAAAAATAAACCTTCTCGATACATACAAACGCAGAAATTCACAAGAGTACTGGACTGTACTGTGTCTGGGTTTAATTTAAATCACCTTGACCGCGAGATGAACGAAGGATGTTTCTCCAATGAAATATTCACATCTCATTAAGAATATCCCTGAGACTAAACATTAATAAGGTCCCCTTTAAAAAATTTAAATGTTACACTAAAAATGAGAGGCAACATGAATCTTTTAGGGGTTCGGTGCAAATGCGGCTGTGCGTCTCTCCGGGCAGGGCAAATGTCTGATAGATCGCCTCTGTTTCGAAATCCTGCGTTTAATTCCAGACTTGATGACCTCATGAAACTCAGAAGGTTACTTAGACGAGCATATTTGATAATCTTTATGAAGTATAAAGTACTGTGTGTATATTCTGTACGGCAGATTCATTGTACGCTTGGACTCAACTTACATTTAGCAAAAATATGCATGTGTGACACAGCATAATGTGCAGAATACTTTATATCCCACAATGCAATGCAACCTTCCATACTGTATGTGCCAAGCATTCTATTGTATAGACATTATATTGTATATATTTCTATTGTATAGACATTAAACCAATGCAAGTCAATGGATACTGCCGTATGTTTGGTAACACATTCTTCAAAATATCTCATTTGTGTTCTGTATAGGTTTGAAATGAAAAGAGGGTGAGTAAATGACAGAAATTTCATTTTTGGGTTAACTATCCCTTTAAGACAAATAGTGCATTGAGGTTGTGATAATGCAAAGTCCAGGGTTACTGACTAAAACTGTTGCGTGCACTTTTCTACATACTTATTATAAATTTACAGACAGCATGCAGTGTATACCGCACTGTGAAGTAAACCAAACTAATATTCTGTTCCCAAACACAGTCATGCATGCACCGAGTGCCCAGTAGGCATCAAATCCAACTGTTTTGTGCATACAAAACATCAGATGAACATCAAAACATCTCATCCACATGCAGTTCTAAAACAAACGTCCAACGCGTCCGCTCAATGTCATTCCAACACCCCTCAGGGAACAACAAACGGTTGTTGTACAAACGTTAAGTACCTCACAGATGAACACACACACACAATCGCAATATGTAAAAGCACACAATGAGAAATTTAATCACATTCCAACACGACATTAAAAAACGTCTCGCTGCAGCAACAGGCAGACATCTAGCAGCCGGAAGTGCTTTATGATGATGCTAAAACAATGCATTTTCCTTTCTTTCAAGGAAAGAAACAGATGGGAGAGGGCGGAAACGCTCCGGGGAATTTGCACTCCAATTCCGACTGTTGTGCTCCCGGGTGCTACTGTTGAAATCAGTAAAACAGAACCGAGTTTGATGATAACAAACAAACACAGAGCGCAGCAAAAACAGGCCGCCCAAGCCCTGCAGTGACCCCTAGGCTGAAACTTAAAATTGCTCGGAGATGCAAGCGTTCCCCTGTTGTAACCAGCTGTGCATCGGTGTCTTACAGAACAAACAGAGCTAAAAGACTCTTAGTGTTGTATAATATTGATTCTTTCCCCTCTAATAAAGACACAATTATGCCAGAGCACAAACCGGATAAATGACATGTTCGCCTCAGGAAACCCAACACATTGCTGGCTTACTCTTCATTTTGTGCTGATCAGACAGGTGGTATTAAAAACATAATAAGAGAACAAATGTCAAGCCTGAAAGGTATAGTGTGTAATATTCACTAATCCAGCTTAATATGTGAAGACTAGGGCTGTTAATCGATTACAGAGTGTAATGGCATAAATTATACGAAATTAAAGGGATAGTTCACTATATTATGAACAAACTTGACAAAAAAATAGCAGGCATGACATCCAGTACTGTACAGTAGTATATTACAGTTTATATGTTGAGACAGGTAGCAGATAATCGGGTCTGCGTTTTACCCAGAGCCATTGAGAGAGAGAGTTGCATCAATGGAAGATATTTTTTTTTTACAGCAATGGCGGTTCATGGAGCCTCTCAATAGTTCCCAGAAGTTACTAGTAACGCATGGAGCTGCAGCAACACAACCCAATTGTGACAAACTTTTAATCAATTTAAAGACACAAATAATTTAAAGAATAAATAAATGAAAGAAAGCATTTAAAGAGAAAACACAACTTCCTGGAATTATCTGAAGGCTCCATGAATCAAAAATGTTCCGTTGTCACGACTCTCTCTCTCTGTCAGAGGCTCTGGTTTTACCAAACTTCAAACTTCCAAGGACAGCACACGTTTAGAGACTGCGACATGCATGACTCTCTTGAGGAGCACAAACCGCAGCACGGTGCATTGAATGGAGTAGGCCATTCATTATGTAAACATCTGCTTGTTAAATGTCAGATTATTGTTTAGCAGGGTTGGTGCACATTCTACAGAACATTAAGCATCGGGTCAACATCACGTCTGGGTTTAGGAGAGGAACATGGAAACACCATCTTGCTTACATGCACACTCTCTGTAGACTTGACTCAATGTGGTTTATAACAGAATGACAGATACATGTAATAAAAAAATGTTTAATTAATAACTGATAGTTTGGATGCAATCTCATTTTAATAATATGAAAGAAAACAAATTTCTGTGAACGTAATATTTGTCCTCACAGAACTTAGTGGAAAAGTCGAATCGGTTCATTAGAAGGGGGTGTTTACACTACGTTTTAGCCAGATAGAATATTTGTTATTAATTTCATGTCATAATTATTCTTTGTTTTATATTATTATCATTCTGAAACGTCATTTTCAGATTTAAATTACACTTTGATCGACAGATTTTCAATGTGAACTCCAACGCATTTATTATTCTTTACACAAACAAGAATATAAGAGAAACCGTGATACTAAACTAACATATGGCTACTCTCATTTCCATCAACCCACTTTCAATTTTAAGCTTTTAAAGGTGGCTTTCATGTTAGTATTACCTTGAAGTTCTTGCTTTATCTACCATTATATGCAAAAACAGTACGTAAAAAGTGTCTGAATGCAAACCTGATTATTTTCTTAGTGGCTTACATTTCTTCTCCATTAACATTCACATTCACCCTGCATTCCTAGACTGCTACCCTTGTTCCCGAGAGTTTTGGAAATATCCATGAAAAATGCATCCCTTCATCTCACCTTGGAGCTACAGCTGAAAACATGGATGGGATGTTGCCATGGTGATAATTTATGAGATTATGGAGTTTGTATTGCTGTCAGGTCCAAGACGAGAGGGATTGAGAGAGAGGGAGAGAGAGGGAGAGGGGGAGAGGGAGAGAGAGGGAGAGGGGGAGAGGGAGAGAGAGAGGGAGAGGGGGAGAGGGAGAGAGAGGGAGAGGGAGAGGGAGAGAGAGGGAGAGGGGGAGAGAGAGGGAGAGAGAGATGAGCAGTTTCAGGTTTTCTCTCTCTCTCTCTCTCTCTCTCTCTCTCTCTCTCTCTCTGCAGTGCTCTTAAAACAAAGGAAACAAAATAGAAAGATGCCTGACACATGAGGCCCTTGAGGAGTTTAAAAGCCGCGCTGTACCCTGATCCTGAGAACATCATTAACCGCTGTAGATTTGTGAGAGGACTGTGTAAAACTGATTTATTTGACGACAACTTGTTTAAAAGGACTCGGCCCTCCGCCTCAGGATCTGACCGCTTCATTCCGGCGCTGCCAGCCCTTGCTGAATCATGCCAATCTGATAACATTCAGGGGTGAATCCACAAAACAATTGTGCCTCTTCTATGATTTGAAATCCTAAAATCCTGCGTACAATCTAGTCCCGTCAGACACTAAATGCATTGAAACAGAACACGGAGTGAAGCTGTAAATTAGGCTTACAGTATTATAGATCGCAATTACTTTTCACCATTTCTCCTTTAGTATTTCATTGTGAGATGTTTCTTTACATTGTTATAGATGGCGGTGGCAGTAATCTATTAAATACTTGAAAAGAGTCCAATTTGCCATTTTAAAAAGTCGATTCAGGTGTCTAGACTGCAGTGGTGGAGCGACAATATACAATTCCAGTATTCTAGATCATAAACTATTGTGATTGGGTCCAAAAGGAAAAAAGCAAACTGTTGGGTTACATAAACCTAAAAATGATTTAAAACAACCTAGCATGCTTAGTGTATCCTTCACAAAAACTAAAACATATGCAAGCATGTAAAAGGAGCTATCCATATATCCAAAGACAAATATTTGTATGATGTCTCGAGTCATACAGTTTTCCGGTCTCTGCCCTCTGTGTTTATAGAGAAAACAGCAATACCAAGGTCTCGGAGATCCTATTTAGATCCACTCACGTAAACCACACACACGCAGCAGCACAGACAACACCTTTATATTTAGGCAAGAGCTTCAATCCACAGTCTGCCAAAGTCATCCTGTAGACACTCTAATAGTGATAATATAACTGTACTTCCCAAATGTTCTTACCGTAGTTAAAACAAGCAGACGCTAAAGTACCCACGGGTACCATTACAGTCTAAAACATTTCGTTTTAATGTCTTGAATTGAAAAAAATAAATCCATTATCCTGTGTTTATTATTCTGAAAAATAGTTTATTTGCATAAGCAACAAATATTATTAACAGCAGCTGTTAAATTCTTGTTTAAAATGTAGTTCGACATAAAGAATAAACAAATCATTTATTTTTTAAATCGCTCATAGTCCTCCATAACCATTAATGTTTTTAGAATACATATTTGAACATTTTACCTTGTTAGAAATGAACAACAAAGGTCAATTAAGAAAAAACATTTTAAGATGTGGTTACAAGTTATTGCATCAGCTATGGCTCCATTACGGATCATCCATAGAGAATAAAAAACACAAAATAAATGATAAATTACTGACTCATGTTCTTCAGTGTTCTTAAAATATCCCTTTACAAAATCATAATAATATGACTAAAATAACACCTTTAATTAATTAACATTCATGTGTTAAAAAAGGGACATTGTGGCCTTTAAGGCTGTTAAACCAAACGCAGAACTCTTTACTATAATCCCATTTTGTGATGTTATAAGTAATTCCGTATTTTGGCTCCTTGTTTTCTTGTTGCTTGTCTTGTGCTATTTTATGAGAGAGCCAAGGCTCTTTGACTGGATAAAGCTCATCTGAGCCATTACAGAGAAGTCTTCTGATTAAGAAGGTCGATTTTATCCCTCTCTTCCCGTTGAGTCACATCATTACCGTTTTACTTTGTTAGAACACCATTAGTTAATGTTCCTAGGCTGTGGACTGGATTTATGGCTTGTCGAATTGTGGAGAGATTGGGTTTTTCCGGAGAGAGTCGTCACATCTGATTTCGATCGCTTTTTAATGAATGACATTTGCTTGGAGAAATTACGCATTCACGAAACAGAAGCACTCCAATAAATAGCTCTCCCAAAAATCTGTCATCGCCCGCATCCAAACCCATATGACTTTGCCTTCCATGAGTGATGACGGGATTTACATATCTGGCTAAACTCAGTTTTATATTTTAAAAATGAAAAGGAGGGGAGAGAAATTCTTGGATGCAACCCTAACAGGAGAAGTTGAGGTGTTGCAACTCTTCAAAAGACAAGGTGGGCATGGGAGGCGCAGTTCTAGAAACTTTTAAAATGTATATCAGACCTTCTTGCCAAGAAAGATCTCCTGCGGATGTTTGTTCAGCTAAGTTGTGAGTAAAAGACAAATGAAGGAAAACGGAGGAAAGGTTGCATGATATTATTGATGTTTTATTTAGTTCCACTCATGATCTCCAACAGCTCGAAACGCAAGTGTAGTGAGCGCTAATGAATACGGTTTCAAACCGGTCTTATTATCCGCATGATCCCACCCACTACAGGTCCTTTCAGCCAATTAAATTAACAAGCGCATGCGTGGGCGGAGATCAACCAATAACTGGGGTCACTAATGTTCTTATTGACCTTTGACTGGGATGGGTTTAAGGTCTGGGATAATCCTGACCCCTTCCCAAATACTCATCTTTACACACACATACATGAATGTAAGCTGCGTGCTAACAGATTTGATTTTTATGCAAGCAGACAGGAGAGCAAAGCTGTGGAAGAACACTATGTGAATTAATATTTAACAGCTTATTGTTAAACAGTTCTTCACTACTGAACTCGGTTTCCATAGTTTTCTGAAGCTGGATCTCTATGACTTAACAACGCCAGCACTGAAAACCTCAGAGTTTTTCCATTTGCCTAAGCCATTAGATAAAAGAAAGAAACGCCTATGGCTACAGACGGAGAACAAACGGTTTTACATTATCGCGTTCACAAAACTGTTCTTGTTAATTAACAAAACGACTGCGAATTACAGAACACGTAAATCAGCAGAGTAAAAAATATGAACAGGAAGTCACTTGGGTTTAGAAACACGTCGACCCAATTAATTGATCAGATATGTACGAATTTTTAATTAATTTTGGCATGCAAAGAAATGCACGGTATGGCGTTCATAGATTGTATACTATAGCTGTGCGTGCGTGCGTGCGTGCGTGCGTGCATCTATGCGATGATGATTTCTGTCAGAATGGGCCAAGGTCGCTCTGTAAGAGCTCTGTCCAGCAAGCCACCAACATCTGCTAGCTCATCCATCATTCATTAAACCACTGTGCGCGCGTTGCTGGCGATATGAGTATTACTAGTTCATATCGAGTCATGAACAAACATACAGTTGGACAGAACACACATAATTGAAAAGAAAAAACCCTTTTTAAGCCATTTTCCTAGTAGACCCTATTGGCAAAACAGACAATTTCAGGTTTTTCCTGCCCTCTCCCTCACAACTCCCACTATACGGGCAAATGACCGGCACACGTGTGCACACCGTTGGCCTGCAGACAGCTGGTCACCTGAAGGTGAACTTCAAGCCAGATAGTAAAGGGCAGTGATTGGGTTTGGAAAGCCGTATGGTGGACTAATCCTCTCTGGCCGATCCTTCAGTACATGTCACACACACAAATTCTCGGATGAAATGAACTGGAAATAGTTTGGATTACTTTGTCCTCTATGGGCAAAAACACGCACTTGGGTCATTTATGATGTTCTGTAACTTTCAACGTGGCCATCATACACATCTAATACAAAAGATCAAACATCATGCTCATGATATTCCAATTAAATGAATGTGGGACTGAATTTAAACTTTCACTGCCATTGGTTTGAGCAGATGTTGCATTCCTCGAGTGGAATGCGCTAACTTCCACGTTTACCATTTGTGACCCCGGATCACAAAACCAGAGAACAATTGTAGTAATAGCCAAAAATACATTGTGTGGGTCAAAATTATCGTTTTTCTTTTATGCCAAAATTCATTAGGATATGAAGTAAAGATCATGTTCCATGAAGATATTTTGTAAATTTCCTACCGTAAATATATAAAAAATATTTTTGTGAGTAATATGCTATGCTAAGGACTTCATTTGGACAACTTTAAAGGCAATTTTCTCAATATTTAGATTTTTTTGCACCCTCAGATTCCTGGGATTTAAATAGTCGTATCTCAGTCAAATATTGTCCTATCCCAACAAACCATATATCAATAGAAAGCATATTTACTCAGCTTTTAGATTATGCAAAAATCATAATTTAAAAAAATTTACCCCATAAGACTGGTTTTGTGATCCAGGGTCACATTTATTAAGTCGGCAGACGCTTTTATCCAAAGCAACTTACAAACGAGGAATATCAATTGATCAAACAAGCGGCTAAACTTCTGAAATGAAAAACTTAAAATATATATTCCAGTTGTCCTAAATAAAGATCTAAAACGAATTTATTATAAAATTCCAGGTCCAAATATCCTCTACTTTTTAAATAATCTAGAAAATTATTGTTTTGATTATTGTTTTGATTATTTTAAAACAGTAAATATTTTTATCAACAATAAAAAATATTTTTATCAACAATAAAAAATATTGTTATAGACACTGTAGAAAATACAGTATTACTGGCAGCAGTCTGCCAGTAACTTACTGTAGATTTATATTTATCTAATTAATAGTCAGGTTTGTTCAAAGATAAATGAACATTTAACATTAACAAGTCTTTATCATTACAGAGAAAAAAAAACTATCAAATAAATTTCTGGATTCAGAAAAAAAGATTTTTGGTTCCCAGAATGCTTTGCATGAGGCTGTTTTCTGTAAAGAAAGATTTGTTAATGTTTAATGTTCATTTATCTTTGAAAAAACTGTTGGCAATAAATGAGATAAATATAAATCTACAGTAAGTTAATAACCACAGCACTTTTACAGTGTAGCCATAATATTATAGTAACATGTTAAAAGATGGCTAAAAAAGTGGTAAGTTTTTCAATACCACATTAAACAATAGCTAACTGTAAGTCTTAATTCTGTCTTATTTTATAACAAGAAAAAAATAATTTTTAAACTCCAAAACTAAACCAAAAGGATAACGCATAAAACAAAATCCATTCACGATTACAAAGGCTGTGTCTCATCACCATTGCTTTACCATTATCAAGATTTTATTCCTTAGCCTCATTCTTCTTTGTTATAAGCTGCGTCTTCGTAATCGACGTTTGTTTATCTTATTGCGAACGTTCAAACTGGGCAACAATGAAAAAACATCTAACAATAAACAAAGTCAATGAGTGTGAAAAGTTTCATTGTCTCGCAACCAAACAAAATACATCACTTTGTTTTCTCTTTCAAAGGCACATTAATCATCGGATCAAAGTAATAGCCAAACGTTTTAGTCTACTACGCTGACATAAATACACACAAAGCACAGATTGAATCTGCGTTAAAGTTTGTGGAGTGGGAGTAAACACAAGCCGACTTTATCAAGCACAACCATTCAAGAAAATGATGCTGATGCTGATTTGATGCAGACGCCCAAACCAAACTTGATCAGACTTAAAGATCCAAAACACAGTTGACATTATTAATTCACTGAGAGATGCCCATCATTCAATGTCCAAACTCTCTGTATAATTCATAATTTAAAGCTTCTGGAAAAATAGACAATAGTTTCTGACAGTTATGGCTGTTTACAGGCGAGGTGAGGTTTTATTGCACTGCCGATCGATATGTTTGAAAACATTGCTTTTAATATGTTATTCCAAAAGTTTACAGGCAGGAAGGCAAAGTGGCATCTTAACAGATCGACCTGCTCGCGTCCCCAAAGCCTCACCTTCTTTCCTCTGCGCTTCCCTTTGTTCTCAGAAGATGAAGGATAGAGGGGAGATGAGAGAGGAGGAGCAGAAAGCTGAGGTTAGCGTGTCTGCAGGGAGCTGTGATATGCCTGAGAGGAGCAAAGCTTCAGAGATTTTAAAGGGGTTTAAATGTCCTTTAGAAAGGTCTGAAGGCTTGCTAACTGAAAGATGCCAAACCTTGGAAATGTATGGTTTTATCAGGCCTACAAAGAAACATTCAAAAAGAATCAATGTTAAAGTTTCACCTTTTGTGAAATTAAAATCCATTTTGTGTTACAATGTCGCTGACTTTCTTGTTGGCCTTTCTGAACAAGTACACTGTTTGAAGAGTTAAGTTGCTTATGGTAAACTAGCCATCAAATTTTATTGAAATACTACTAAAATAAAACAATACAGGAACAGCTGAACCAAAAATCTGTGTCATTAAACCTGTATGATTTTTCAAGATGATATCTTGAAAAACGCTGATAACCAAACAAAACTGGCCCTTATTGATTTCCATTGTATAGACACAAAACAACTAAGGCATTTCTCAAAATATCTTTTGTGTTTCACAGAAGAAAATATTCAGGTTTTGAACAACATGAGGGTGAATAGACAGTTAGTATAGACCACTGATGAATCCCAAAAATTCTAAACAGTTCAATATGAACCTCAAAATAACCTCTTTAACTACTCTACCTAACTGGATTATTGAGCTTAACTAAAATGTACCCATGTACGCATTCTTTTCTTGCTTTCTGAAAACCCTCCAACCCATTTAAAATGTTTATTAAGGCTTAAATTAGTCTCCATAATGCTGCAAGATTACGAACAGCTTATAGACGCAGAACATTTTCTTGGAGAGTTTTAGCTGCATATGGCTTTCTCAGAGCCCACCACATCCCCGGAGAGACCCTGCGCTCCGACACAGCCCGCCTCTCTCCTCCAAATCGCAATCTGTTGCTGCCTCGCACAAACTCAATTACGGGCGGCATCCGTATGTCGGGGCTCTCAGCGGTTGCGTGCAGGTGGCCATTAATGGCCTGCGTGCAGCCGCAGATAAACATCAAGACAAACGCACGGTAATGAGAGACCCAAGCAATTGTTATCACCCGAGATATTTAATGACCGCTACGGTGTGGACCAGTATCGCCGATATCTCCCTTTCTCTCTTTCCACTAAGAAACACATCGCTCCATCACACAAATCACCAGAGCTTAGCCAAACCACAGCTGATAAATATATAAAAAAAAGAAAATCCATCCATTTCTACCTTTCCCTTTGGTGTTGAGATGGGACTCACCATTGTGGACGAGATCATGCGTACACGCACATCTTATACCATGAAAAAAGTACATCACTGACATGTCTTGAAACATGACGACCACTGAATCCAAAAACTCAGTTTCTACCATTCACAGACTGCGGAATATGATTATACAAATGGTGTGGCTCTGATCCAAGATCAGTGCTTTATTTTAGAAGTCTAATAAATGATAAGGCTCATTTATTCTGTCCAGCACACAACGGATGACAATATCATTATAATTGTGTTGACCGATGTTCTTACTGATATATTATCTGGCTTATCAAGTCTAACATCACTAGACCTGTTTACCTTTACAAGTGTACATACAGGTTTTTAAGAAACAAGCGCCGAGACACATTTAATCACAGTTAAGACCTCAAGAGCAGCTAGAAATGAAAAACGATAAACGTTTTTGTCATGGTTGATCATATTTGCCGGGCAAATGTACGCACGCTTCTGTTCTCATCAAATCACGCCGAGGTTAAATCCAAGCCCTCTCTGAATACAGGCACACGGTGACCTTGAAATGTAATGAAAACTTTACAAAAACTGTCTGATCTTATTTTGAGCAAGGTGACTTTACAAATCATAAAGAAAGGACCTTTGCTCTTTTGAAACCTTAGAAAAAATATATTCTGGGGCTTAACAGAATAGGAACCAGATTAGTTTCACTAAGCTACCTATAATTACTCTTATTAAACTGTAGTTTACACATTTCATTCTTATATCGCTAGTATAACGTTTGTTTGTCTGTCCTCGCCTCACCAGCTTTCGACTGGTTTGTCAGTTGTGTTTGTGTAAACATGCCCATATTGCCTGCACTCCATGGAAACAGTGAGCGGATTGGCTTGCCATTTACATATCCTGTTCCTTCGTGTTTGTTTTTCGAAGATTATGTAGGATTAACCTTTGCTGAACTAAATTTTAATTTCTGGCAGTTCGTTCAGAGCACTCACTTTATCTTTTTTCAGCTTTTTTCACAATTTACATTTTAAATGGCAATTTGAGGGATATCCTACCAAGCACCACTATGTTAATAAATTACACTTATGCATTTGGCACCACTATTGTCAATAACTGATCTTCTAAAATTATATTGGATTTTACAAAAAAATACACTAATTGAAATTTTGTAGTTCTTAATTGATAAACACAGAGCATATTACATTAAAGACAGACGTCATAAAGCCTACATAAAAAAATATTTTATTATTTTATTTGACTAAGTAATAAACCTACTATAGTTCACCCAAAAATGAAAATTCAGTCATCATTTACTTACCCTCATCATTTCAAACCTATATGACTTTCTTCTGCAGAACACAAAACATAATATTTTGAAGAATGTGGCCACCCATTCACTTGGACATTGGTTTTGTGTCCATACAATAGAAGTTAATGGATTCAAAATAGCTACTTTTGTGTTCTGCAGAGATTTTCAGGTTTCATTTCAATTCTTGAATTTTTTGTAATTGATAAGCAACGCAGAAGACATAACATTAAAGGGGGATACTTCATATACATTCGAGTACTTTTTAAAGAAAAAACCTACTCTGAGAACAATTTACTATAATACAAAAGTGTGACAACTAACCCCGGTCTCCCCCTTAGCTTCATCTTCATTCTGTATGCGTATGTATGTATACTCCTGCACCCTTTAGACAACATTTTCCCAGCAAAACAAGAGTCTCCATTCCTTTTTCTAATCAGAGGTGATTAAACAAATGCCTATTTGATGAAATTTCCTAGCCCATGAGAGGGGAAAATGTTAGACCATCAGGAGAACCGCAGCCTGTGGGGAGTGGCGAGTTATTAAAGCAAGATTAATATCTACTAATGACTCCTGTTGAGAGCAAGAGCGAGATGCAAACGCTCAACATTATCAATAAAATCTACTCGTATGTTTCCGCACTTATCGCGTGTTTGTATCTTCTCATTACCATGCCGGAAACAAAAGAATATCTATAGCTAATTATCTGTAATTACACCTGTTACGAATTTTCCGGATATAAGTGCATAAATTCCCCTAATGGCAGGATTAGAGAGGTATTTCACGCATGGATGTTTTCAAACTGCGCTCTCCTCATTAAAGAGCCGCCACCGCTAAATTTGGGGTGCCACACAAATAGCTTGTGAATGCTAATGCGCGTTCCACTTTGAACAGAAGAGCACACGTCACACGCCCTCCGAATGACACCAGTGTTGTCTTTATCTTTAGAACGTTAAAGCTTGAGAGATTGTGGACCGGAAAACAGGCAGAATAATAAGGAGCTTTAAAATATGAAATCCCTGATCTGCTGTATCTGTACTTTTCATGTGCTTTTCCTGAACCAATTAAGTCGCCACAAAGTGAGAAACCATGGAGCCATGAGAGACGGGCCGGAAAACATCCCTCGGCAAGATGAAAGTGGATTTTTATGTCAATTGTCACATGTAACTTACTCTACAATGAAAGTTAACCAGGAACTATGAGGATTATTCTCTTAAACGTGATAATGTCTTTAGTTTTATTCTTGTTGGGACCAAATTCCCACATTAGATCTATGGGATGTGTCTCTTTATAAGTCTGCATTCGCTGAATGTGCCACCCAACAAGAATATTACAAAAACCAGCTGAATACAAATGAGATCTTGGCAATCGCTTCCATATTGTAACATCACAAAAGAACTACGTCTTAAATCAGACTGTGACTTGCTCTCAGGAGAAAGCCGCCGACACACAGTCGGTCTCCATTATCGAGGCCCGAATGAGTTTCCCACCCCAGCATTATCATCAGCATCCGACTCTGCGGTGTCACCCGAGGGAGAGAAACATCACACCGTACCAGCTTATTATCCTCGGCTTACGCTCCTCGCTATGCAAACGGTTTACTCACCTGCAGACATCTTGTCCATTTGGTGTCATTATGAAAGAAAGTTTATCAGCTTCAGCCTTACTTTCACTGGTTAATGGCTTGGAAAAAACACAGACTGTCCTTTGGGAGGATAAGACGAAGCATTAACAGAATCATGGCGTCTTAGGTTCAGGTAAACCACTGAGGGGAATAATTTATGCCCGTGTTGATTTATGTTAGGTGTTAAAGGGACACTTCACCCAAACATTGAATTTTATACACTTTTCAAACAACTTGAGGGTGAGAAAATGATTCGTATCTATCCATCTGTCTGTCTATCCATTTATCTTAGTTTGTGTTTACAAGTGCACTAAAGATCTCATTCTCTCTCACTCTATCAGAAGCAAATGATTGGGGAATAAATCAACACAGACAAGCAGGAGAAATTCAAATGATCCCATGAGCACCCAAACACACGGCGTGTAAACCGAAAAAGTGTCCTGACGTGTCCTGCGAGCACCCTTCCATCACAAAGACTTAATGACATTTTCCATTGCAACAGCAAAAAAGGATATTTGCATAATTATCAGCCATTTACAAATTTCCGAAAAATATCCAGTATGATTTTCATTGATTTATTTTAATCAGCAGTCTAATCACGAACAGCACGGGAAGCGGTTTATGTTCCCCAAACATTACATGGAGAAGCTTTGATTTCAAGGATTATGATGCCTAAAAGCAGAAGAAAGCCCATTTAAATTAGGGTTTGATATAACAAATGTCAAGGCTGAGAAAGAGAGGCAGAAACCAAGGGAAAACGCTGTAAATATGCCGTCGGCTATGAAGTCGCAGCAGTGTCGCAAATTTAATTACTAAAAACATTTGTGTACTTCAAACACCGGCCGTTTCGACTGCAATTAACTGCCAACTCGTAGTTTCAGGCCAGTGCTGCTCAATTCGACGAAATCACAGTTTCGCACCGCCAGCGTTCGCTTTAGCCAAAACCAGTCGCAAACAAACATCACTAATTAGCAATGATAAAAAAAGTGATAAAGTTTGACTCGTGTTCTGCTAAAACATGAATCATAAACCCTATTCATGAGTCACAACTAAGAAGTTTCGTTTTTCTTGTTTTCCATCATCTGTGATGTGCACAGTATGGGGAATGGCGCTGAATTGTCTGGTGTTTGTTTTGGAAGTTGGGGGTATGTTGGGTTTTGGTTCGTGGCCCGTTTCCTGGGGTCGAAGTAACAGCCTTGCACCTGCCCACCCAGGAGGATATCCCACCTGCCCGGTGGCTTTGTGAGCCACTTCCTGTGGTAGATGCAGGTTGGGGGAAGTCATCAGCTTCTCCCCGTGGTGAACTCTTAATTCAGTACAGCTCACCACAGAGAGCTCTCATGTATGAGTGAGCTTAAATAAGTAGTTCCGCATTGCACAGAACTGTTTGTCTTAAAACGAAATAAATAAGCCCTGACAGGCTGATCATGACAAACTATAACACACTACATGCCAAAAAAAGTCGAAGTCAATTTTTACATCATTGTAAAGAGAACCGAGTAATATAAGAAATATGAAAACAACAGAGCTGTGTAAGACATCAATAGTCAATTACACAACTTAACCTTCATTAATGAAAATATGCAATTAACCAATCACAAGCAAGTACTCCGGAGAGCCGTGTAATAGCTTTGTAAAAGGCACTGTCAGTCTGGATCCATCACTCTTACACCAGTTCTCCATTTGTTCTCACTTTCTCACCTCTATACACACTTGCAAATGCTTCTGCGCTATCAGGTACATGCGCGCGCACACACACACACACACACACACACACACACGCACACACACACACGTACACACACACACGTACACACACACACACACACACACGTACACACGCACACACATTCAGAGCCACCTAGCCAAGCACAAACACAGCCGCTGGCGGAGTCTCACATCTTAACTGTGTTCTCTTGTGAGCGAGCCTGGATCTTTTCTCAGAGAGCCCAGCCAGGCTATGATACGGTTGGCATGCAAAAGATAGCTTTCTCCCCGGAGGCTAAGACTGACCTCTGTCAGAATATAAAATAATGAAGCCAGATTGGAGAAAAAAAAAAAAAAAAAAAAAGAGCGTGTTGCAGACAAAAATTAGAACAACTGCCGCATAAACGCTACAGCTCTCAGAGCAAAGCCTTTTCTACTGTATGCATACTGATGAGAGAGAGAGACTTTAACACTCAGTAGACTGAAAACAAACCTGCACATTCCTAAAGTGTGACTGTAAGGTTTTACTCTTGGTTCCATCTGCTCCTAAAACGTCATATGTCAATCTCTGTCCTTCACGGTTAACTTTAATGGCAGAGAGGATGGTGGGATATTTTAATGCCGCAAACATTCAGTCCCAATTAAGAACCCGACACTAGATGCTGCATCAGCAACGCTTCAAAACAACCCCAACACTAAACAGGTCAGCATAAATATTTGCAGATATTTCTGGTGTCTCCTTCACAGTGTCACGCTATGAAATGCCGTGGAGATATCCCACGTGATTATCTGTGAATGTATAAATTATCCAAGCGACTGTAGAAATGAACTTATATTGTCACTGCAGATGAAGTGTGGAGCGTCAAGCCTTCGCACAAGGAACACAACACGAATAACCAGCCACGTGTGACCAACCTCAATAAAGACCATCCATTTCACAGGAAATGTACATTGAAAATAAGACACTGTGAAGAATGAAAAACAGGGGCTTGACACCACTAACCTTAGGTTTCAACCAGAGGTCAAATTGGGATTTTGGAGATGGATGAATCCAATGGTGTTGATGATTGTGTGCGTGCGTGCATGCGTGCTAAAATCCTCTTTGTGGTGGAACTAAAAAAGTATTTGCTAAAAAGCAAACAAAACCAAATTAAATGAAAACAATTGTATAATTCTAGCGATACAAACGTTTTTTATTTGAACAGTGCCAGCAACGTATAATTCTTTAAAAAATGACTGAATGAAGGAACAATACAGGAAATGCAATGGATTAAAACTGCTTTTATATATTTATTTTTTAAAGTAAGTGACAGCATGCTATTCCGACCCAATTAAACTCCTGGCTGTAACCATTTTAGCAGGATTTCCTAATCCTCATTGTCACAGGATGAGTTCATCTGTCTATGCAGTACAACTCGGTTTTGACCGTCTAGAATCATCACATACTGCTTGTCAATCTGCATAAGTTCCTTTTCAAAGTTTTCTTTTATAAAGCTTTGATAATAACTACCTTGATCCATGGATCAGTGCTATGTAGGCTGATGTAGATGATAAAGCGTTTGGGAAATGGCAGGTAAAATAACTATGAGAGCTATGATCCCTTGTTTATCCATTGGCAAATCACCGGTGACAGGCATTGTGAAACGTATGACAGTCAAATTTAATAAGCTCTAAATAACATCTTGTTGCTCAGCTAAGAGAAGGCATCGCAAAACCAGTGTGTAAATATCAAAGCAGAGATAGCATTTGAGTCACTTTACTTATTTAGCTTAAAATAAAGCACAAGAGACTTGGCTAATGCCGACAGCTTACTTCTATAGCGATATTAAACTGGCATCAGCATAAGGTGTTATTGGTTCGTTTTAAATGTGGATAACAATTCTCACAAGAAAATAAAACAATTCTGCACAGGAATATATGCACTAGCTGAGCTTTCTGTCGTCTATCTTCAAGTACAGATGTATCAATTTCTTTTTGTCTGAAGATATTAAATGAACCGAGCCGTTCAGGGGCACAGAAAAAGGGAAATGGACACAAATCTCCAGAGTAGCCGGTTTGGACCGCAAGGCTGAGCAGATGGGCATTTTATACCTGCGAGTGGAGACACGCACAAGACAAGAAATGGAAACAGAGGCTGTCGCTGTACAACAAATAGAATTGCAGTGTGTGATTGTACTGCAGACAGATCTGATCTTCCCGCTGTCTGTCTCGCGGCTCTCTGCAAATGCATGGATTCATCCTACTTTCCAAACACACACCACCTGCCACAGCTGAACGCGTGTATGTGCCGAACGGGAAGGTCTGCTGGGAAAACGATCTTCGTTAAAATTGCATTCGCTCAATGCATTATGGGTAGAACAAGAGTGCCTAAGGTCGACCTAAACACAGCACAGAGTGAAGTCCAAGATGTGCAGATTTCTACATCCCTACAGAGACCAAAAGAGCGAGAACAAAAGGAGGAAGACTGTTCACACTGCACACAAACTGAACTGGAAAGCAAACTGCACATATTACTACGGTCCCTAAATATATACAAATTAAGGGAACCATGTTTCCACCCAATTCACAAACCACGGCAAAGACGTATTAACCATTATTGTTATTACCCATATTCAACAAAACGGCAAACTGGGGAAACCTTAACAAGCTCCAACCTGGTTGCCAGATGTGTCAAGTCGTGCAATGACAAAAGGACAACCAGAGAAATACTGAGGTTTGAAATGACAGGAGGATGAGTACTGTATCGTTTTTGGGTGAACTATCACTATCCTTTGTATTTGGTCATTTTTATTTAATTGGTTTCTATGCTTTGGGAATGTTAAGACCCCTTTGCCTCTAATCAATTTGCAATTTTGCTATAATGTACTCCTTTTCATGTTCCATTGACTAAACAAGGTCATAAAGACTTGAAAAGGCTGAACAAATGACAGAATTTATTTCTGAGTGAACTACCCCTTTAAATGGTCTCTCCTATTTTTTAACTCAACCATTGAGAATGGCTCAGATCATCATTAACTACAAGGCCAATTCTTCATTAATTACCTTCTACAAAGTCCATGTGACTGAACAAGGTTCAGCTCGTCTAGCCATGGTGTGTGTGTGTGTGTGTGTGTGTGTGTGTGTGTGTGTGTGTGTGTGAGTGTGTGTGTGAGAGAGAGAGAGAGAGAGAGAGAGAGAGAGAGAGAGAGAGAGAGAGAGAGAGAGAGAGAGAGAGAGAGAGAGAGAGAGAGAGAGAGAGAGAGAGAGAGAGAGAGAAAAGCAGAAGACATTTTTAGCACAGAAGTGCTATTCTTAGCCATAGGTGTGTTAGTGGGTCACCCGATGTGTCTACTGATTCTGTGCAGGCGCACAACAGCAAACAACTGCAGAAAACCTCGGAATACTATTACCTAAAAGTACACACACTGGCACAAACAAACAAATGGGCGAATAATTGGAGAATATGGAACGGGACCATTGGGGCTGTGTCATGTGACACTAAGATGAGCTGAACTCAAAGAAATAAAGAATAACAAACAGAATTATGGTATTCAACCCTCCGAACACACACATCATACAGATATACATGAAGTTCTAGATATGAATAAACTTGTCCTTAAAGAGAAAAACTAAATTTCCCAGAGGAACCCACTTCCCCGAATTCTGTCCTTGCACACAGCGCACAGCTGTGACGCTAATGTGAGAACATTGCATCTCCACAAGATGTTTGCTAGCTGTGATCTCCACCGAGAACAGAATACATTTTAAAAAAATTTATGAACTTCAAGAGTAGACCTGCTTAAGGAGTTTATTTTGCGTCCCAGAGGTCTGTGACTACATTGACACGTGTTGGCGTGGATGCAGAGATTTGGTTTATGAATTGCTGTTTGTTCCATTTTTCTTTGTCTTCTCAGTCACATACAGTGTAACACAATAAGGGATACTTGGATTCAATCCCAGCCATTGCATATTGTTTTGGTTTGCGCCAGTGTTTGGCTAGCTGCTGCATCGCACCGTCCGCTGTGAGTTCTCGGTCCCTGCACTGTTTACGGGGCACGCTGCCTGTGGTGTGACTGTGTTTTGGACAGTGGCATTTCGCGAGTGCGGGCTCGCTGTCCAAACCAATCGTGTTCAAAATTCGTAAATGTATGTTTTTGCCATGCGTACTTTCATGGTTTAGGTTTTTCAGACGTTCTAGTCGTTAATGTACACTGCATAAACATTAAAATTACTTATTTTAAACTGAGCCCTACACTGTAAAAAAAAATCCAGTAAAAAATGTAACATTTTCTGTTCAGAAATAACCCGTAAAAAAGGTTTTCCCTGTAAAATTACGTGTTTTACACATTTTCACGTAAAATATTAAGTTTCACCTATTTTAAAAAGTACTTGAAAAATCTGTAAAGAAAAAAGTACAATTTTATAAAATGGAAAGGTATAAAAAGGTTTTTTTACATTATTTGTGGAAAATCTGTAAAAGTAAATAACTTTTTTACAGTGCAAGTTTACAAGTGTATACAACCACGGAAAAAAGACCATTTTCGGTTTTTCTGAATTTACAGTTTATAAACATGTTCAGGTAATTCTATGAACTACTGACAATATTTCCCCCAAACTTCAAATAAAACTATTGTTTCTATAAATAAAAATAACAAGGTCAAAATAACAGAAAAGATGCTCTTTATTTCTCCAGACCTCAAATACTTTCGATTTCAAAATGTTTGCTGTCACACCATTAGACACATTATTTGAATATTTGACAATACAAATCTAATACTAATAGCTATGCCTAGTAGGAAAAACAATTACATTAGCAATTCATGACCTGTGCTTTGTTAATTCCAGTTACACTTTGGCCTTCCTCGACTGACCAGCATCATTCTTTTACACACAAAAACTGTTTTCTTTCCTAAGCCAAGGGAGAAAAATATGGAATTAATTTATACAGTAAACAATGGAGGAAACTTAGGAGTATAGGAAAGAGAGCATACTGGGGAGAAGACAAGTTCTCATTCTCAGTAGTTTTATGGCAGCGGGTTGGTACTGCTGTGCTTTGGCATTAGCTGGTGAATGCAAGACACACTTCCTGCACAGACACCAGTGTTTCCTGCTCTTCCACATTCACACCTAAGTACAAACACACAGACTAAATGTACCCAATATCTAACAGAATACAATCTTTAATAAAATATTTAGTAAACTTACAAACACACAAAAAAAAGCTGCCTGCCACCATTGAATTATTACAACTTAAGAGTAATTTTAGTTTCCATGACAACTGACAGTCGCCACCTCAGTCTCTTCACAAATGTTTAAGGAGGTTGTAGGAGTCATTACAGAAATGACACGATAGGACTTATCTTAATTTCTGACAAATAATATCCTGAGTGCCCTCGCTGGCTTTCAATACCATGTATTGTATTGTAGTGTATTCTTAAATGTAAACTGTAATTGAATTTCACCTACTCTTATATATGCTCGGCCACAAAAACCCTTATAACGGACTTCAAAAACACAAACGGAAATTAATATCCACTTGGAAGGATTTAGTACAATTGAAGTACATAATGACTAGCTGACAAATGTTAACATTGTAAGCGTACTCCACTACTCTCGCACTTCATGCTCCATGTGTGGATTTCTGAGACCGAATAATGCATTTTATCCAGAATGTGCAGACCAGACTGGGTTTGTACTAAAGAGCATTTTTGTACTATGATTTAGCCGTTCATTTCTTTCCGTCTGTTCCGCGTTTTCCCTCCAAGACATTGACGAAACGCTGATGAAAGGTCTCTAAAATGATTTGGATTGATTTGCTCTCTTCTATTGAAAGTCATCATTTATCATTCACTCCTCACTGAAGCACCGAACCAGCGGATGGATGATCGCACCCCAGAGACTGACACTTCTCTCCTGCAGGCCATCTGATCATTATATCCATTGATCAGCTCTGTTGAACCACATTGACATCCCTTTAAAAGCAGTCAGATTGCACATATGATCATCATCTTACTTCCTTTATAATGCTAATAAGGCATTTTTTATGACAACTGTCCACAACTGTTGGGTCAAATTGAGTTATTAACTTCACAATCCGTCAATAACAGCCTCTTTTCAGAGCCTGCGTTACATTGTGACGGTTTCACGAAGCATGTGATGAAATGGGCAGCTGAAATTGTAAAGATCTTACAATGAATTTCATTGTGCATTGGCCAATAATTCACATACCTGAATAAAGCTTCAGGCCTTAGTTGCAGACGATGCTTTTTTGGACCGTGTCGAACTGTATAGAAGTCTTATCTGAAAGATCAATGACAATCTGATTCCTTAAGATACTGAATCTACCATATAATTCAACCCTTTTCTTTTTATTCTCATTTCCTTTGTTTTCTTCTCTTTTGGGAAAAGCCAGTGTTGGTTACTGTGAATAAAACTACAAACGCTGCGATAGGTATCACACACAAAACTTCTCACACTTGTTCTGTTGTTTAATGGATGATCGTCTTCAAAGCGTTGGCAATGTACTAAGATGACTGGCCTGCTGCAAACTGAATAGGTTTTCAACTCTCAGATGACCGGAGGCTTGTCAGAAGCTGAAGTTGTGTTTTGGCAAGTTTCGTGATAAGGATTACAAGGAGACAACCAGGTTGGACAGACAAACGGACAGGTACAGTACCACGGGCAGCTCGGGGCATGGCTCACGGGCAGGTACACAGTGAGACGCACAAAACCAACTGAATCTCCGACAAAGCCCAAGATCAGGCGAGATTTGTTCTCTAGGCTGGTGACAGCTAGATGGTCTTTCCACAGCAGCCAATGTTGCACTATAGTACAGTACGACATACGTGCCGACACGTGAGCACTCATGAACAGGCTCCAGTTAAGACAATGGTCTCGAAGGCATGAACGACGTGGTGTTTGCATAGCATGGCATCCCTCGCTGTGCCTTTTGGCACTGCCAAGAACTACAGATAAACACATTTACATACTGAAACGCAAGCGCGGGCTGGCTATGAAGCTACTCGCCAGAATTGCGAAAACTCAGACTTTGGCTTTTAGAATAAAAACTGAGTTACACCATTGCAACATAAATAGTATTAAATAAACAAATATTTAACGTGATTAGTAGCATCTCATATTTCTGGATACATCACATACATATGCTTAAAATATGTTATTTATGGGTTATTTACAACTGAACAATGAAGCGTATTATTAAAACCTAAAGGCAATAATGCAAGTTGAACATTTCTACATTGTTTGCGCCTCAGTTTAATACAATAGAAATTTAAGACATTCTCTATTTAATCCCTAATTTTTATAATATTTACAGATTAGAAGTCCAACAGAATAGTCCAACATACTCTTATACGTTGCTTCATAAAAGCCACGTATAACATACATTTTAAAGGTGATAAATAGATATGAAGTGCAATTTTTGCACTTAAACTTTCTCGCACCTACAATCTTCCTTATGTAGGCAGCACAAATATTGTTACCTGTTTGTAACAGCACCAAAGTAGGCACGGTCCGCTTCGCTTGCGTGTGGTGTGAAACAGCCAGATTAAACTTAGAAAACAGAGAGTGGTGTATCAGACAAAAAACTATCCTGACATGTGTAGAAAGATTGCTCTCCTTAAAACGCACACACACACACACACACAGCTGCTCACACAAACAAATAAATCTAACGCTGGACCTTAACGCCCCCGCTGGACCGTGTAACACACAAGCCAGCGTATCACAATGAATCACAGGGAAAGTAAACGAGAGACACGTTCAAGTTTATCAGAGGGGAAGTTTAATTATTTTACTCCGCCTGTCAACATGGAGACGAATGCATGTGGACTGATAAGCAGAACCACAGAGGACTTTTTTAATCTCTCTCGCTCACGTTCTCTCTCTCTATACTGACAGTGTCTTCAGTGTGTCTGTGTACGTGTGTTCTGGCCCCCTGAGATGTAAACATAAAGAGTACATCTGTTATTTCCCAGTCCCGCTGAGCCGCCACCGCAGGGCCCCAATACAGCCAAATACCCCCATCTCAAAAACAAACACTGAATCTCGCACACATCACGATGCAATCTTATACCTTGGCACATCTCAGATTGCCTCTATCGCCACCTTTGCTTAAAACATAAAATTACAGTTTATTTAAATATCCTTATGTGTTGAAAAACTGACATTTCCAATGAAATCTGATCCAACATTTATGCATTTGGCAGACGGGACTTACATTGCATTATACATTAGTTTCTGAGTATGTGCAATCCCTGGGATCAAATGCACGACCTTGGCGTTGCTAGCGCCATGCTCTAACCACTGAGCTACAGGAAAGACGTGGAATTTAAATAACCGTTTTAAAATGCTAAAGCATCCACACAAACAAACTCTACTACATTAAAATACAAGAGCTGATTATTTTGTTGCCGGTTTCTAATGCAATAAAAGAGGAAAAAGCTGAAAATTAATTCCAGAAATTACTAAGTGAAACTACAGACTGTCTGTAATTAAACTGTTTCTGTCATAACACAGCAGACAAATTCAATAACACATCTTGGAATGGAGCTGACGAAATGTGAAGAAATCACCAAGTTACTTTCCAATGAAACAGATGTCCTTTAAAGAACCTCATCTTAACCTCAAGAGGTGTCCTTATGTTTGACATTGTCACATTCGATTAAAAAAGACTTCACAAACACGCACTGTATGCACACTCCAGACTTCATGCTTCTTCAGTTTTATATCCTTTATATTCTACATCAAAGTCTGGCAATTGAATGGCCTCTTTAAGTGTGCTTGTCTATGCATATGGCCACATATACCACTTCAATCTTCATGAATTATTACTGCCAAGATCTATAGAAAACATACACAAAGACTTTAGTACCCACAGTACTAACGCAATGTTAACCGTGCCAGGCAAACAGACGCAATCTGTAATCCTGTCAGCAGTGAGACGCAAGCCTGTTTTATACAGAAAGGATGCATATCCGAACCGAAACAAATTATGATAACTTAATTCAAATGTGCCTGGCACGGCAGGTATCTTTAAGGGGATTGAATTTGCTTGATTGTTTCTAATTTGGCGTAAAATACATTTATGCGCCGTATTTAACACACCTCTTCGTTTTTCCCCAAAGCACAAAAGCAAAACTTCGTCTACGACCGGCACAGCGAGCATTCAAGTTGTCATGTCGCAGTGCTCGCTGGGGTGCAGGACCCCAGTTGTTGCTGTATCTGTTTCAAATTGCAACAGTTTTTTCAAGCTGCGTCAAAAAGATTTGAGCACAAATAGTAACAGAGAGTCTCTCAAACTTCAAATGTAATGCTGGATACGAAAAAGCAGGAAAAAAGAGTGAATCACAAGACAAAACCTATAACACCGAAGAATCTATAATTAGAGACAGATCCTCACACTTTCAGCAAGTATGCATTTCCTTGCTTATTTTTATTTATTATAGACCCAAACTGGCCAAAAATATGCAGAAATACAAATTAGGAAACTGGCAGCGGTCTGTAGCGTCCCCTCCTCAGAGCACTGGGAGAAAAGCCAACAATGGTAAATAAATGAGAAAGACTTTCATAAATTACTGCCTGTGTTCATCTAGCGCATGATTCACAGTTGCTAAATGCCAGAGATGAGGGTGTTAACAAATAAGCATTTAAAATATGTTCCAATTTTGCAAAAGGCCCTTTATTACCCCAAATATGGCCTGGTAGCGGAGAATCTGTTCCAAGTCATTTGTGATGGGATGGGAAAACATGCTTTTAGAATCGTATTCTGTGCGTGTTAACAGTTCTGAAGTACTAAATGTGAGAGGAAGAAAAAAATGTGCTGCTGTGTGTCAAAGCCCATTATTAATAGATTTAATAATGCTTTATAAACCAGTTTGCATCCCTGAGGATGGAACTTTGGCAGGTGTTAAAATCTTATTTTCTGTGATGAAATGCCATTACAAAGTAAGTTGTAACATATGGAAGGTGAAATAACATTTCACGTTCAGGTTGTCCTAAAGTTTGAGAAAACTTTAAGTACTCCGAAATCTGTTAATCGGAGTTGTCACTTTGGAAAGATTAAGTTGAGCGCGCACAGTTGTCCATAACATCTGCTCCTTAATATCTCATCAAAATAAACTAAGTGCTAACCTTCTCAAAACAACACAACAGATGAGCAAAGAAATCCAAAGTCAATACACCATCGTGATGTGTGTTGACATGATTTTGGTCCGAATACACAACGCATGCATTGGGCAATTACATATATTCCTTTAATTTGTATTAGTTTAAAATGTATTGAAAATAAAAAATAATGTGTTCTTATTTTCAGGCCACAGAGAGAATTATGGGAAATGTATTAAGTGCCTGAAACGTTCCAGACATCTGAGAGTAGGTCTGAGCAGATCATAAGGATTAAGGCTAATGTGGGCAGCATAATGCCAAAGGGTGCGAAGAGATGCCAGGTTCTTGCTGGTAGTCAGTAGGTTGCAATGCATTATGGGATTAGTGGATGAGCAGCACAGAGCTGGAGGGAGTGGACATTGGCACACACACACACACACATATATGAAAAATTAAAAGCGGTGGCTGGACGATGTTAAACTTTTGAATTATTTTTTACTTTGCATTACTACACAATCTATATAATTCAGATATTAAAATTTCAACTAATACATGGACATGAAATATTGCTTTAAGTATCCACCTAATCGGCAAAATGACATTTTGTCAGCTGGTCATCGTCGCAGATATTAGACCTGATGGCCACATCAGGGTGTGCTGTAGGTTTCCAGGCTTACGATGGCGAACAAAGATATTTAAGCGGTTATAAATGATAGTAGTTGAGCGAGGAAACCCTGGGGCTCTTTTGGTAGAAGACAACTCGCCAGAACAGCGTTCAGCTTTTAATTGGCTCAGGAGGATAAAGAAAAAATTAGCGATGAGAGACGAAGGCCGTTATGAGTGACCTCATTAACAGAGCTGTCGGAGAATCACGCTGCAGTGTCTACAAAGCAAAACGTGTTATTCACATTGCTTACAATAGTACAACTTTTCATAAGTCAACATCATTGAAACTTGTCAACTAACATGTGTGTAAGAAAGCTTTTGTAGTAAAAACTGCAATTAAATTCAGAAGTGTGGGCATGTATGTACAGAAAACCGGAGTCACTTCTGAAATGTAAACATTTCGTTTTCAGAATTAAGTTCTCCGAATTCAAATGAGAACTGTATTCACACATAACCAACATGTAACTTATTTTGTGGCAAGCGGATGAAGACAAGGTTATGGATTTGCATCTTGATGTCACAGCCACTAGCCCCGCCCCCTTTCCTTTCAATCTTTTCGGTGTTGATGCATCTATTCTGAGCGTGCGGGTGTGAAGAGAAGCCTTAATGATCGTAAACACGCTGGAAATCACAGCCCAGCTCTTCAAAGGTCATATCATTAATCCTGCAACGCCGCAGTATTGTGATCGAAAACACTTTAAAGTGCGCACACGCTCGCACACTTCTCTTCGTTCTATACTCCCACGCAGTTCTTAATCACAAATATATCACATGAATCTGCTCCAAGAGCATTCTGAACACTCCTGGTCTCCACGCCATCCCAATATGACGTACACCTTTACTCCTTGATTCTGGTCTTATTGATTTTTCATTTCAACAATCAGCGCTTGTTCGATCAGTGCTGTAATGAGGAACATGATTCCGGCGCCAACGTGACCACGTCCAGTCCCGCAGGCCTATAAGCCCGTGTCCGTTACTATGACTACACGCTCATTACTACAACCTCTTTGAGAGATGCTACATCCCAATTTAATTGTTTAACTCTTAACACCAACTTGGTCTTTGTGCCTTTCATATAAAATGGCCATTCTCCTATGAGGGGGACAACATGATACCCAAAAGAGCACCATGGCTCAATGTTTCAGATCACCAACCACTAAACCATGCAATAATTCATCGCTGTGCTTCCGAAAACTCGGATGTTCAAATACACTGTACTTTTTAAATGATTAAATACTTTTTATTGGTTAGATATTTGCAAAACCCAGTGTTTATAATAAAGTATAAATATAAATAATACCCAGTATAAATAATAAAATGATTTATAGAATGAAATTTAAATAGAATTTAATTTAAATCTGGAGCTAAAATATGATGGAGATATGAAAGCTACAGTACATGTGAAGATCCATAACTCATTTGGGTTCGTTCAACACACAAATGTTAAAAAACGGCTATCGATTGTGAAAGTGCACGACCTAAGCAAATCAGCCTGATTTATTTGCTTGCTTAATTAAACTCTTAAATGCAAATATTCACACATTTCTTTGGATCTGACCTTCAAAGCAAAGAAACCATTCTCAGCTAATTTAACAAAAACTGATTATACATTACAAACAAACTTACAGCAGCTGCATTATTGACCATCAATACCACAAAAACATCTGCCTTTAAAACATAAATAACAGTCCAGTTGTCATTCATGAAGCTCTCTGATCAAGTACAACCTAGTATCAGTTTCTTTATATTTTTCACAAAACTGACCTTCAGTCGTCTTTATAGCTCGCAGCTAATTTTACATGCTGTCTATTCTGTTATGATGTCCCTCACCTTTTGTAAAACATGATGCTTCTATCATCAATCCTTCTCCTATTTGATCTATAGTCTTGGGTAGAAATTATGGCCATCTTAAAGGTTGGTGGGGTCTTGTTTTTAGTATTGGATGAAAATTATGGTCTTATCCATAACAGACTTGTTTAAAATACTCCTTTTTAAAATTCTGTTTTATACATCTAATATAGTTATTTAACTGAAACACCAAGACATTTTTGCTTGTGCAACAGGAACTTGTAAAAGTCGGCCACCCTGAAAATCACTATAATTCACACACGGCATAGTCCTCCGACTCGCATTTTTCACGCAATGGGAACACGGCACATTCTTCAGCGTCTCCCGAGGCAAGCCATCGGACATCATAAATAGATGTGCGGCCACGGTCTCTGCAGTCCTATTTTGAACCGTGACAAGCCCGCGTTTCGCCAACCACACGAAATTGCTTTTGCTCCTTTACTACTGTCAACTTCTCTGTGGTAAATACTGATACTTTATGAGTGAAAAAGACAGAGGAGTGAAAAAATAAAGAGAGCTATTGCTTTTTTCATTTCTTTCAGAAGAAAATTGTGTTCTTTCTGCCCCTCGTTTTACTGTCGCGGTTTGACAGGTTGAAGGAAAACAAGGCCTTTGCTTGACCGTGCAACAATATACAGTATGTACATACACAAACACACACACAAAGACATGTACAGCTTTCGATTATCACATTTTGCAGTCTATATGTGTCCAAGAGATGTGTATGATTGGATACATTTGTGGGGATGATGTTTGGATGTTTTAGTTGCGGTGGCTACAGACTTTTCAATACGAGATGGTAAAATAATACGCTGGGTTGTGGGCTAAAATGGGTCACGTTCTATTCTAAAAGGGTTATGTAAAAAAAGGTGTAAAAGCTGAAGACTTCTAGGAGAGAAAAAAGGAAAACGGGAACATGAAGAATTCTCTCAATTCTCTGAAACTTAACAGCTGATTATTTTTTTAAAGAACAAAGGACAATTGTCCAGAAGTTATGTTAAAATTAGTTAATATGCAAACAAACAAATATCAATCAATCATATGGGTTTAGGACATAAGCGTTAGTCAATGATTTTCTTTTTAGTGAACTATCCCTTCAAACACATTATTTTTGAAAACATTCTTTAAATTACAGGTTTGTTTGCCAAAGATTGATTCTTTTCTTGCCAGCTCTGAACTAAAGTGGAACTAAACATATTTGTCAGTGCATTGATCATCATGTCACAGATAGACTGCTGTAAGTGCTTTTATTTCATGACATCCCTTTTAACCCGTGTCGCTAACAGGGAACCTGCTTCTCACATCATTGCCTCAAATTATGAGATTCACGTTAGGATTCTCCCTCCAGTCGATACACAAGCGACCAGGCTGTGTACCATGTCAATGATGATCTCTTTCTCTCTGTGCTACGGAGTCTTAAAGGAATATTTCACACAAAAATAATCATTCCGTCATCACTTGAAAAAAAGGTTGCGTGGCACTTTCAATGCAAAGTTGCGAGTTCAATGCCAGGGAAACACAGAGATTAATATAACACTTAATAAAATTCTGATGTGTTGGGTTTGGAGCAACAGAAGGGTGAGTACATTTTCATTTTGGGGTGAACTATTCCTTTGTTATCCCTTGTGAAACTATAGAGGGCAAAACAAGTGACATTTTTATATTGCTTTGATGTAATGACCCCGGATGTCCTTGACATATTCTTTTGGGAAGAAGCTGAAAACTACTGTTTAAAGACCTGGAAATGCTCGGCCTTAAATTTTTTTTGTGTTGTTCTTTTGTGAACACAATGAATAATGCAGATAATAGATCACGGGAGAAAGGAAACAATGAGCTTTTTGCCGTATTCCCCTTGACAAACACAAAAAGCATTCTCACGTTGTTTTGATTCAAATAACCATTTTCAAGGTGCAGGCATGCCATTTCCCATAATGCACTGGGGCAGAACGGCACACTTTTCTATCTCACTATTCATTCAGAGCAAAAAGTGTTAGGCCCAAGTTTTAAAAAAAGCCCCCCCCAAGTTGTCCTGGTCTCTACAAACTATTGTACTTTTAGGTGCAGCAGGCAATAAGAACAATGTGTTTAATAAAAAAGGAAAACCTTAAAATATGTTTTGTCACCTGTCAATCAAAAATATTAAATCTGATTGAATAGCACCTCTCTCAACAAGCCTCAAGGCTTGAGGTATCATTCATGGCTACGCCACAAGTAACATGCCAAACCACAAAACTGCCGCGTTAGTGAAAAACGTAATGACTTGTGTGAGGTTGAGGTGAAATCATTGGCGTCTTTCTGGTCTGGCTTTTTCTCAGCACACTTGGCTTTTGTTCGAGCACCATTCGTCTGCCTGTGGCAGAGCTTTTCCTAAATATGTCATTTTATCTCTAAACCCTCCAGCAAACAGCTCCAAGCTTATGGGTCCATCTTGAGTGTCCAACCCCAGGATAGGGTCATTTTCTGGGGCTGCAAGCAAGACCCACATCTCTTCCCCATCTCTACTTCAGTACAACACCATAGAATGAGAGCTTTATATAGATCTTATGTTGACTCCCACCATAGGGCTTGTTTTAGCCGTTATCCACACATACAAGACCACAACAGCTCCAAAAAACCCTGTAAACACAAATACAGTTGTGCAACGGAGGGATTGATTTTCTGGTACATGACAGGAACAGGTCAAGTCAGACTTCGCTTCATAGAGAGACCGAACCGGAATCATAAACCTTGACCTTGTTGCGTTTTTGAAACTTGCACACTCGTCCATGCATAAAATCAAAAGGTGTCTACGTGCATGTGTGAAGTGTTCAAAAAAAAAAAAAATGTAGGTTTCACGTCTGCATACGTGCATCAAAGCCAAGTCAGAATGTCAAGGTTATTTTATGTTACTCTTTACACGGCTGTCTTTAAATGTTTTTTTATCCTTCTCTGTCCTTCCCCCTCCTCTCATTTCCTCTCCGCTGTATGCCAATTATTATTTCACAGATCTCTTAACTCACTGCTCCAGTCCTGACCGTGGCACATCCCACAATGCATCACATCCCGGTCCGGGCAGTTCGGGCACACAAGTGGCAGGACGGTTAACCAGACTCTGTCAGCTCGGGCTGATTGGGAAATATCGTTTAATTATTGAGCCTGTAATAACAGCCCGGCTCGCTTCACATATCTCAGGATCCTAAGAGCGTAAGGAACGGCATATTTTATTCCTGTGCCTGTTGACGTTATTATCCCATATATCAGCTTCCCACGCATAGGGCCGGGTTACGAACGGTCGCACTAAACACCCATTCATCAAGCCCAAATAGAGACTGCAAAACGGCCATGTTAGGGAGCGCAGCGCATTCAAGCAATCGCGACATGATAAAGCCACAAATGATAACAATTAGTAAATAAAGTAATGATTCTTTGTTTTATTGTTTGACCTAACCCAGCATCACCACAAAGTACTTGACTACATGCTGGGAAGCCCCACCCACAGTGAAATCTGATCCAAAATAAAAAAATAATGTATATTCAAATATATTGGCTATGAATGTCATGCAACATAATACACTGGTTAGACTAGGACATTAACTTTACTTTGTGTGAATATTCATAACACTGCATGTCCAAAAACCTTCTAATATGCAAAACTGTACAGTGTTATAAGGTGGTGGAACATTATGGCATTTTGCATGTTTATTTTACATCAAGACAAAGAACATCTGTTCCAACCATCTGCAACAATGACCATTAACACACACACACACGTATGCTCCTCAGTCGCCATCCCATCTCAAAACGACACATTTGATGAAAATGATGCATCTTTCCGCTTGACGTCGCATCAACTTGTACTATATTTAGACATTAGAGACGGACTCCAATCTGCCGGCACGAGCCTCCGCGCAGGTAAACAATGCTTAATCAAGGCCACAGGTGAAGCATGAAGGATCCAGCGTACCGAGACTACCTGATTAAACTATTAAACTAATAGCTTTTCTCTTTCGTCCAAACAGAGTGAGAGAATACGATGTAGAAAGCTTAAGGGTGTATTATCAGCCCGGAGAAGAAAAGGTGATCTCTCGCCCTCCGAAGAGAAGCCGCAATCTGCCATACTGTGGGGAATGTATCTCTAAAGTGAGAAAGCGAGTGGTAAACTCGCCTCCTTTCTATCATAGTGGATTAAGCAGACGCCGCAGCCTAATAGGAGAAATCAACAACAGCGGTGGCGTCGTAATGAAGACTTGTGTCCTTCATCTGGTCACCTCTGCTGTCCGACAGAGCTAAAAATAAGCCCACTATTTCACGCTGGGCTGTACTTGACCCGGCGGTCAGAGGGCTGAGGTCAGAAGCATTGCACTTCATCATGTGGGGTAAACCAGAAATCTAGCATGGAGCTGGTACAAACTATTGTGTCTACCTTTTAAAAACTCAACGTGAATATTGTGGACTACTGTTCATTTTACGCAGCAGGACTTTACGGTTTAGTGAACAGTCAGTCAGTCGTGTCGTGGATATTAATGACGCCATGTAAAGATCAACTTACATACAAGAAAATAGTTGTTTCCTCATTTTGTTTTTTTATATGACTCTACCGTTATTAGTGAGCAGAGTAACACAATTACAATAACCACTGTTACACAAACTTTTAATAGTCTATAAAACCAATGGTCATGACTTACTGGACATCATAGCACAAGGCTGTTTAACCAATGCTGCTCAGACTACAAATCAGAGTGACTCTGGAGTTTCAATTCACCACTGTACACCCAAACAAAGTATTTCTGAAACTATAAACCAACAGTAATGTTATGCAACGCACGTACTGTAGTACAAACCACTCATATTCTGACACCAGATGAACCAACCGTCAAAACTGGGTGGATCAATCCGAGATAAATGTGTGTTTTTGATGGGGGTGGGAAGAGGGTTGGGGTGTTAGGATGAGAGGAAACGAGACACTGCCAAAATGGAAAAATCAATACGACGACAAAGACTGGGTTTTCAATTCATTCCATAGCAGCACGGATGAATTCTTTCCAATTTCCAGCTAATATTGCCTTTCTGCACGCCTGAACTTTGCCTCGCCATCAACGCGCTGCATAAAAACCCTCTAGAAAGCTGTCAGAAAAGCTGACGACTGGAAAAAAGAGACGGTGGGGATATGACGACAAAGATGACCGCCGGAGACAAGAAGCGTCCATCATCCGAAAAGTAAAAACGTGCCAGATGAAACCTGAGACAAATAAGAAAAAAAATTGTCGTTATTCACGGGCGGCAAGAGGGAATGAAAGAGAGGGGTTGCAAAACAATTCCCTCTCCAGGGATGTATGGCATAGTAAAGCCGACGGCCCTTGACAGGACTAATACGGTGCCAGTACTGTACAGTGTTTTAAGGAACTGGATTGATTTTGAAGGATTACCCAATGTCATACTATTATTTTTCACTTTATTTCTGCCTGTGAAATGACAACAACCAAAAAGTGGACACTATTTCTGTCAGGTCTCTCAGAGCAGGCTGACTCTTCTTAAAATGACTTCAGCTCGGCTCGTTCATAGCTTTTAGAGAACCACAAAATGACGTAAGCAAGAGTTTCATGCTTAACACCGACATGGTTTGTAGTGGAAAAGCATACATAAGATCAGCCAATCAGCTTTTAGAGATGTGTTGGTAAATAAATAGCGCGAGTAGTAAGGAGAGTGTAAGTAATTGGTTTAGCGCTGGTAAATGTCATCTGGATATTGAAGCAGCTCTGAGTTCGTTCCTAAAGGAATATTCTGGATTAAATACAAGTTAAGCTCTATCGATGACATCTGTTGATTAACACAGAAAATAATTTCTCTCCAAACAAATTAAAAATCTTGACACTTACATATTTACTAGACAAGAAATGTACGGGGCAAACAAGCATGACGGGAAAAACCCCCCCACAAAAATGCTTTTAAGTCAATCTTCCCACTTCATTAAAATGAAGAAAACTTCCAAACAATTTGCACAAATTACCTTTAAAAGCATGGGTTCTGAACTTTTCTGGGGCTTTTTTACCATGCATACTTTATTACCACGTCTTGCCTGTGTATACACAGCTCCGCAGATCTAGCCACACTATCTCACGTCGCCATCTCGGATGCGTGAAATACCCTTTAAAAGTTGAAGTCTGTGCACACCAAATTACCAAGCTGTCACTCTCCTGCGGTTTTCTCAAGAAAATTGGTTTTGCCATCTCAAGACTGTATAAACTCTGGATGATATTAAATACAATGTCAATATCACAGGCATCAATTTGCACAAAATACATAACTGACAGCTATTTATTGGCCCTTATAGTTTAAGAATGCAGCGTGAATGGTGTATTAACTTTAATAACCTGTCTACTGCGGGAAACTGTGACGCTAGCAAAACCGCCTCCTGCCTCTCATTCACCTGCCTCTCATTCGCCTCTCATTCACCTCTCTCTCTCTCTCTCTCTCTCTCTCTCTCTCTCTCTCTCTCTCTCTCTCTCTCACACACACACACACACACACACAGACATCTCCAAAATTCATCATTGTGTCCTCCCTATAAAACAGTCATGATGGACAAGCACGACTGTGAGTTTATACTCTCACTGCAACTGTTCCTGTTGTCATTTCTCATTTTACATGTTGTTCTCAAACTTGTGTTGTATTAAAGTAATTCACCCTGTTTCCTCTATTTCGGTCGTGTGGCACATAAGACTCTGTAATGAGGAAGTGGACAGCAGCTGTCACCAAGCTAGCGTGACAGCAAACTCTGTAAACATCAGCTTTACTGTTTACCTCATTCCCGAAATGCAGTAGAGCACCAACTCTTGACAGCTGGGAGGAGCAGAGCTGTGGGTGAGAGGCCCAAAAACATTGAGATATTTTCAGCTATCATTTAGGATTGTGAAGTCTTTTCGATTTTGGTGAAATAAACGTGCGAGGATTTTTCTCCATTGAGAGATTTGGTGGGAATTACCACTCAATATCTTGAAGAAACCGTTCTCATTGATTTAAATTCTCTGTCTGCATCCCAAGACACTTGAGCTGACAGACGCTACTGATGATATTTCCCTTTCATTCCTATTTTCTCTTTCTCACTACCCAGATCTTTACTTTTCGTCTTGCCATTTAGAGCTACAGTAAAACTTCAGCACCATGGACAGCACCCAAAACTCGTTCATACACTATAATAGAAATCAAATGATTTCTAAGCTCTGTTACCATCTTCAATACGCACAGATGCACAGCACAACTTGGGTCAAGTGTTTTTAATCTCCAAAAAAAGACTTTAAGGTTTAAAGTACTGCACAGGATGTCGAAAGATTAAATTCACTGTCCTGGATGTCAAAGACAGCGCTGTGATGCATGGGCTGGTAAACAGCGCATATCTGGGAAGTCTAGCAAAACTTTCAGGTGATTGCGTCACTTTCGGCTTTCAGGACCGAAATGGTGACTCAACAATTTTTAATGATGCGGAAAGCTCATGTAACACTGCTGAAATATCATACATACAAGCATCCTGCGAGAAAGCTGCCATCTGTCAAAATGACTGCACAGTTTAGTATCAACTTCCCACTCCGGTTCACGCGAGACTGCCTTGGATGTGACTGTCAGCCAATCGAATCCAGACTTTAATTCTACCAAGTACATCCACGCTCTGCTTCACATTCATCCTTGGTCAACAAAAAGCGGATTCTGGATTCGATTGGCTGACGGTGATGAATGTGATGGAATGACAAGGCACACTGCGGATGTAGTTGGCTGAATCTAGATTGTGTATTGATAAACCACAGATGTATAGATGGAGTAGGTAGTACTGTATATACAGTGTACAACTGTAGTGTTGAGTGTTCAGTTAAAATGTACTGTATATTATAAAACTATTGTGTTGTGCAATATTAAACTGTACTGCACAAACTATAGTACTGCTACGGTTTACAGGTGGAAGCCAAACAGCAGAGTTTCTTTAAAGAGACACACCACACAAAAAGTGAATACTAGTGAGGAGAGTCTGCACATCAGCATTCAGAGGAAAAAGCCGTTTTTCCCATCAGAACAGCAGGCATCTCTGAATCCAGCATCAACAGGACTCTGTGAGAGCACTCTCCTCTGTGTGTGTGCATGCTGTTTTGCTCATTAAAGAAAACCGTGACGGTGTGCAGGGTATGACCTGATGTTTGTGTGTTTACTTCAAATATTTCATCTTTTGAGAATTTATAAACAAAGCCAGATGCAGTACAGGCACACATTTAAAGTTCAAAAACGTCCGTCAATTGCCACTTAATGTGCAAATAACCACTATATACACTAGCGGTCAAAAGTTTTGGGAGACTTGAGCAAAACTTTTCTCATTATTTAAAAAATACTTATGATCTGAGGTGCTTGCTTAAATATCTCAAATTAGTTTAGAAGACAAAAATATATTTTTCCAAACATACATGTTTTTTCATGACAAAACGAACATTTTATTTTCACTTTTTTTTTAAAGTGACTGAATAATAGACAGAACAGCCAATAAGAGCACAGAATAGATAAAAACTCCTTTAATATTGTTTAAAAAGCATTTCAGGGTGAGACTTCAAGAAGCGGCTTGATAAAATTACATAACACCATAATTCCCATAGTTCCCTTTGTTTTATTTCATAATTTTGATGAGTTTATTATTATTCTAAAATGTGGGGAAAAGTGTGTCCAAACCCTCTAAAGAATAAACACTGGACATTATTTCAATGCCATTCCAAGCAGCCTGACAAAGCAACCCAACGTCATAAGTTTGGTGCACGACTGTGAATGTTTGGTAAACCTTCACGCAAATCTGTCTGGCTGCACTAGTGGTGCAGAAATGACACCCTTCACTTTAATAGTGATGAATCAAAGCTTTTAAATGATACCGATTAATCAAACACTGACAGGTAAAGACAGAATGCTATAAATTTAAACCAGCCATGCACATGAAATAACAGTTCACAAACAAACTCGTATGCACATCAGCACAAAGACAGACACAGACTTTGATCACACACAATACATCTGAAGATAAGGAGAAAGAATGACGCGGGGCGTCTCGTGTCAGAGAGGAATGAGGATTAGTCAACACACGCCCCCTACGCAATCTGGAACAAGCCCCTGCGTTGCCTCCTCATCGCAGACAAACACACACACACACACAAGATGGATGAGCACGAGCCCAGAAAGATGACAACAGCTGATACACAGACACCGCCCCACACACACACTTGGGTTTGTATTTTTATCTGATGTCTAAGTGGTTTTGTGCCCATGCAATGGAAGTCAATGGGGACCAAAATATCTTTTGTGTTCTGCAAAAAAAAAAGTCAGACAGGTTTGGAATGACATGAGTGTGAAGTAGTGATTACATCAAATACATACCTAAGAAAACACCTATTTTGCAGTATTGAATGCGTTTTCTGGATGAATGATGAGAGATCCCTGCCGCTGAATTTTTAGGGCACCCATTTTCTAAACACAAAACTTGACGCGGCTCATCACGCGGGTCTGATCTCTTTTTTGTGTTAATGAAATTGCCTCAATTCCAGACACCTCAGCAAGGCTTTAATAATGAGTAGTAACAAGCAACACTGCAGCTTTTAAAAAGGCCTTCGATGTCGGTCGCACTCGTTCGACTCTCTCGCTCCAATCTCACACATCGATGCTTCTAGTGATAGTATCTAATTGAAGCTCTAACACGCAACCGCTCACTTGGCTAATTAACTAAGACCCCTCACGATGTGTCCTTCATCCCAGGCCTAGGGCGAGCTGAAAGAGAACCGCAATCTCCTCGCACCCTTCTCAAAGCCAGAATGAAACCCCCCAAACCGTCTATCTCACCACAGTACTGCTTAACCAATACCAGAGATCCCCGAGGACAAACAACTCTCCCTCAGACCGAGATTGTGATTTTCACCTTCTCCCCTAGTAAGAGACATTGTCCTCTCGATCCCTGCGAGATTGCGTTTCTATTTTTACCCGCAATTCATTAAGTCCATTTGTTTCCAGCAGAGGGGCCGTTCTATGTATATTCACCAGTTATTAGAGCACTTCTCGGTCACCACAGCAGCCAATTACACCACTGCGCCAGTCGCAGAGGCTGACCCCTGTTGCATTATGGGTCATCCCTGGAGTGTTGTACGTCTCGGACCTTTAGATGACGTGGATTTCTCAGCGCTGCGCTAAATGCCAATAGTTTGTGTTATAGCACCTGATTGATGACAGGAAAAATGGTCAATAGCGTAAAGGAAATACATTCATGTCGTTGCAAAATTGAATGACCGGGCAAAACATTTATGTTTGGTTTGTGTAATAAAAGTAAATGAGCATGGGGCTGTTTTTAGTTATTGCCCTATTTTAGATTTTTCTGCATATTATTCTGCATTATATTTGAGTCATGTTACAAAATGCACAAGAACCAAAATGTTCTTCCAAAAGGCCATCACTGACGCAACTGGTGCAATGCGTCTTTGCCCATCAAATCTTAATGGTGAAGAATCACATAAACTACATTTATGGTGCCCTTTTTATAATCATTTTACAGCTCCAGTTTGTAGATCAACTGGTAGTGCACAATGCCAAGACAAGGAAATGTGAATACTGATAAAACAAATTCAATGAAATCCCCGGTTAATGCCAAATGCATAGATGTAAATTTAAGTTTAAAACAACAAAGGCGTTTTTACTAGGCTACTCCCTCTAAATCTCTTTCTTCTGCCATTATCTTTCTCTCCGGTCGCCGTCGGAGTGGCATGACCTTGCGGAGGTTAATTTGTTTTACGAGTCACCCTGTGCATCAATCAGACTGCTTGCCAGGAACATACATTCCCATTTACAGCCTGGCTCTTTCATTTCACCCTGAAAAACACACAGACACACCCCACCCATACACACTCCCAAACACCCCCCGCCATCACGTTTGCGCATGAAAAGAATCAGAATCAAGCGCTAGTTAATCATTTTTCATTTCCCTCGCTGAGAGAAACAATATGAGCGACCAAGCAGAAAAATACGAGATAAGTTTCATGTTTACGATAAGTGAGATCGAAATAACAATTGATGACTGAATGCGGTATCATATACTCTGTGTTTTACTGTATAGTATATAAAATTCTACATTTTATACATACATATACAGTATATTGATATAGATATATAGTATATATAGATAGATTGTAATGTTCGTACTACAATACAGCTGAAGAAAAATTAAGAGATCATTTCAAAGACCATTTTCAGTTTTTCCTGAATTGACTATTTATAGGTTTGTTTAGGTTTCATTCTGTGAACTACTAACAATATTTCTCCCATATTTCAAACAAAAAGATTGAATTCTATGCTCAAAAGATGCTCATTTTCTTGGCAGCATTTAAAGTCTGAAAAGATACTAAGTTCATATTCACTTTTAAGTAATATTTGTACATTGAAAAGTACAAAAAGTTCAAAAAAACTTTTTTATTAGTTTTTGTGTCTTGTCATGCTGTCAGACTTTCACATTGTTATTGGATGACCTAATATAACTCCGATTGAAATTCAACAGACACAGGACTGGAATGGCCATAATACATACAGAAATGCTGATTAAAAGAAAATGTGGAATGCTCTTGTAATTTCTCTCCTAAATCTTCCACAAACAACAGTCAAACACATGAAATGTGTGCCTTTAATGCGTCCTAACAGTCACCGGCCACTACAGTATACTGTACCATATTGATGCACAAAGGCATATACTGCGTGGTTCAGTTGTGTGTGATGTATAGGACGACAGAAGAACACAGCACCTCTGTAGAGGCAGTTCAAATGGACTATGTGAGAACCCTTTCTAGAGGCAGCAGAAGTGTGTCTCTCTCCATCAAACACGCGCGCACACGCAGGCGCACGATCTCAAGATTCTGTCAGAAATCCCGGCGGTGAGCAGAGTAGGACGCAGGGGAGGGTTTGAAGGTGTAATTAGCATTCAGAGTCGGTTTGCTGTCAGACTGTCTGCCTCACTTAAACATGCACAGCCACAGTGCACGTACACACAGTATGCGTACATTAGCAGTTGGGACACACACACCACAAATCTCTCCATTCTTAGGCAGTTGACTTCCTAATGTTTGCCTGATGCACACACCGACTGCGGCGCAGAGCACTGGACCTTTGACCGAACCACCAAACCATCATCTCTCTAAAGTGACTGGCCAAACCCTGCAGGGTCTACCAACTGCTGCCCTGCTTCATGCCAAAACCACACACACAGAACGAAGCTACATTACTGAGGAACTCTTATACTAGACACACGGGATTTCATCATATTATAATGATATTTACTGTAGACCTAAAACACAAACTTGTTAGCCTTATTAATATTACAATAAGCCAATTACAATCCAGCTAAACGTGTGCAGTTGAAACTACAACCTTGTTATTGACAACAATACAAAAATGCAAATCAAAGAAACTATCAGCTATATGTCAGGTTCTCACACTATATTACTCAACATCTTAATGCCAAATCATTCTCATACCGATCTTCTGAAGGGAAAGAGATGTAATTTTCCCCAGGCTTATTGGCAGGCTGCATCAGATAATGAAATGTCAGCACAAATTGGCTGCATGTTAGTGAGAAACAATATATGCAATTCTGCAGTCAAGAACATCATCGAAGACCGCATCTAGTATTATACACACTGCATGAATAAAAGCGTGGAGAGATGGCTTCTCTGGTTTTATTTGAATGCCAATAGAGCACAACAGTGACCACATCAGATCTTGGTCTTGGGGAGATGAGATCTGTTTGGTTACTGACATTCTTCGAAATGTCTGTGTTCAGCAGAACAAAGACATTTATACATGTTTGGAACAACTTAAGGGTGAGCAATGACAGAATTTCCATTTTTGGGTAGAGTGTCCCCCTTTAAAAAAATAAACTGCTGTACTCGTCTCGTTTTGCACTTTGAGTATTGACCATGTCTGTCAAGCTATGATCTCTATATTCACTATACGCCTTCTGAAGTTATGAAAATGCTGTGTGAGGAACATACAAAGTCTTGAGTCACTGTTAATAAATTTCTAGTAAACTCAATGTAGTCGTGTCAATGATTCAATTACAGTCCTTTGAGTTTTGCAGCTCACTGGGAGAAGATCCGGTTGTTCCTCACACAAAGCTCACTTCGGGAAGCTTAGAAAAAGGCACTAAAATTGTGTCTTTTGTCCAATGTCTTGTTGTATTGAAAAGCACCCCATGAAGTCTTTTGTAAAAAATCTTTTGTTCCACACAAAACCAACATCATGACAAACTGAAAAGATTCCTTTGGAATTACTCAATTTAATCATGTACATCGGTTCCACACGATTGAATCATTTTTTTTTTTTAAACATACCTTTTTTTCTTAAATTGCAAGAAAAGTTATGCTAAAAAAAATAAATAAATAAAAAATAAAAAACTTAAATCACGTGGAACCGATGCACATGATTAAATCCAATGAACCCTTTTTCAGTGCAATAAGGTGATTAAATGACAAAATGTTCATGTTTGAATGAAATATTTCTCGAATGCAATCATTAATCTTTTGGATTCACCATCACCCATACAGAAACACAAATGCAGTCAAACCTGTGAATGATCACATCAGCGCTGTGGTGGAGCTAGAAAAAAACTAAGATGTTTGTGTCATGAAAGCAGAAATGAGCATTAGTATGCTGCAAGGTGGCCAAACTTCATTACGGGGCAATGAAAACGGGGAGCGATGGATCGATACTGTTCAGCTCCATCCATTGGCTGGCCCTCAGTGACCCGCACCCAGCCCAGGTTATGAGCGAGACGCTGAAATATCATTATTTCAAATGTCAGACTTCCAACAAACACACACACCCGGCCCGGCATGGGTGGGAGCCATCATTTGAAAGATTTGTTTTTCTCGGTTTTCCGCAGTATTGGAAAATTCATCAAAGTGCTTGAGTAGTGGCAAGGTGTAATTTATACGAGTTCACACCATGAGGGTCTTTAATCTGAGCAAGAAAAGCTGCGAGAGTGGAATCGGCATGCAGTATAAAGAAAGATGTGTTTTTCACAGTCAGTTATTCACGCTGTGTGTGTGTCTGTGGTGGGAGGGCCGACGGTTTCATACAGTATTTAGAAAATTGTGGAAAGGACATTAAGCATGTATTATGAATGCTATAATATATGGGAGAGCGGGATAAAGTGTTCTACTTTACGTCGTCCTCTAGGCAGGAAAAAATGAGATTTGGGTAAATCTAATGTGCCACGTTATATTTCAGGATGTGTGCTCCCAAGCGAAATTACATAAAGCATCTATATCATACAGCTATAGAAGCGTGGCTTCAAAAAAAGCTTCTTTACTTGCCTCGTGTTAATAAATAATGAACTATAAACAAACGAGAGCAAAAAATATTTATATTCCGCAGCACATGAAGTTTAATATTAGGAAATTTGAATGTAATACAACACATTTCAACTAACAGTTTTCCTGCATTCTCATTAATCTAGATTCATTTACTACACAGTTTACAATAAAGAATCGGACACATTTCCAGGGTCCGGCCTGGTTTAAAATAGTCAACTTACCTAAATGTAATATGTTTGTAATATGTTTGTATATCTGGATAAACTAAGCACATTAAAATAAAACTATTCACATTTCAGTATCAACGTCTTTAATATTCATCAAGTATATCCGAGAACATCAGTATTCGTTTCACATATAAAGTAAAAATCAATGAGAATCCTTGTAAAACTAAAATATGACAGCAGTTGAAAGCCTTGTAATAATGTAGAAATACTTAAAGCAATCATTGGTATGACACATGATCATACATCAAGCCTATTAAAGCAAAAAGGTTAAAGAGATCGTTCACTCAAAAATGTAAATTTTGTCATTATTTACTGCCTTTTAAAACTTGTATGTCACTCTTCTGTCAAACAAAGATATTTCAAAATAACACAAAATAGTTATACAGGTTTGAAATGACAAGTGAATAAGTAAATGACAGAATTTTCATGTTTGGGTGAACTATCCCTTTAAATATGTCCTGTTTACGTTAAGCACATGAAAAATGCAGAACCAAAAAAGCCTGTTTTCCAGCACTATGCAATGTGAACGAATGGGTTTGTAATTAGCTCTGGGGCAAAGCTGATGGTGTTTAGCCCTTTGCATGTCTCAAGGTCTCTTAGATCTGAACTCGGGGCTTTGGAGGAGTAATTAGCCTGTCAGCGCTTCAGACCTGTGGCCCCTGGAAACAACCCTCACGTGTGGCAGCTCTCTTTAACAAACAGCCATGTTTGAGGTACCACACAGCATTAAAGTGGACAGAGCACATCTGTGCAGAAGAGGAGCGGAGAGACGGGCGGTGCATGATGGATGAGGTTTGCAGCGGTAACAGAACATGATGTTGAAATGACATATCAGATTTTCAGATCTTTAAACTCGGTGGTAATTCGGCGCACAGGTGAAGCTCAGGCAAGAAATGCAAGTCATTTGTGTGCTATAAAGTGTATAATAAAAGCGCATGAGATTCATCTCGTCTAATGAAGATTTCTGAAAGCTTCATTTGCAGACTCACTACCTGCAGATCTCCCGGTGACTGATTCAACTCAACCTACAGGTGTTTTTCTAATTACACCTCTCTCTCCTCCCTCTAGCAATCCTTCCGTCTCTCCCGAGTTGATGTTCTTTCCACCTGCTCCCTCCATCTACAAAAACCCACAGACACCACCGGCTCATTTTCCACACCTCCTTAGTGATGATTTATCTTTTCCTTCTCTCGTCCACCTGTTTCTTGTAGTCGCCTCCCTCCAGACCAATCTAGATTTGCTTTGAATTACAACTGAAGAACCCAGAAATGAAACTTGTCATTATTTACCCCCTTCACGTCATTCTAACAGCAAAGATTATTTTCTTTTTCGTGAAACACGAAGATGTTAGGCAGAACTGTTAAGTCTGAGCTTCGTGTGTTTTACTGTATGTAAGAAAAGTATAAGAACGGTATAAAGTATTTCCATGTATCCTGAAGTCAAACTTTTACGTTGTTCATGTGATAATGAAGATTTTTCACTCCGCAATAACTTGTCATTTACAGTCACATTTGTGAATCAAACCTGGCGGGACAAATCTTGGTGTCATTTTTTAATTGAACAGAAGTGCAAATTCACATGTGAGACCTAGAGAATGAAAATTTGCAAAAAAACGCTTCATTTTTGCTTCACGCACACAAATCGGCTTCAGGGGATTTGTAATATAATACACTAGTCACATGGTAAAAAGATGTGCTCACAGGTGCTTTGTGATTTTGTATAAATCTGTCCAATTTTGTTGTCTGGAGGTTGGAATGACAGGAGCAAATTATTTCAATTAAACTTTTAATAATGGATGGTGACCAGGCATCAGTTTATCCAAATGCTTCGTGCTCCATAAGTGTCGTCTGGGAGAGGAAGGGGCTCCACGGACGCCCTCCTGTTCCATATATAGTACACATGCTCTCTGGTCCGAGTGCACACTGAAGCTTCATCCCTGTTCCCACTCGCTTCAGATAATTGCATTGATTTAATGTGTGGACTTTGAACAGCCCAAAAGATATCTGTGACTAATTCAGGATTCAGACTGAGAAGTGAGCAAATAGCAATATGTGGAAAGGATATCGGACACACACACACGCACACAAACACACAAACACACACACACAAACACACGTGTGCGTATGTAAGTTAAATTGAGTGTGACTAGAGAAAAAAGTCTTATAATGCGTTGTGGTCAAAGTACTGTATAGACTACATACATTACCATAGCTTACATTACAAACAAGAGCAATACTGACACTAATATATTTGACAATCTCATCCAAACACACACACAAACACACTCTCACAGAAGAGATTATGAACACACACACACACAAAAAAACAAGTAATACCCTCAAGATTTACAAAAATCCTTAACATTTAGAAATAATGCAAATATCCACATACAAAAGAGTACAATACAAATCAGAGCGGTTTTCCAACATTATGCCATTTCAAGGAATGACTGCCTTTAAAAAATACATGTTTTCAGTCCTTCCACACGATTAACAAATTCTTGTAATTGTTTAAGACTTCTGCGCTAAACAAGAGAAAAAGATATGACTTTGTCTCATAAAAAGCACGTAGTCGACTATTTAACATTTTAAAGGCCTTTCACTATGCAATTTCTAATCTAATTTGATGTTATCTGTGCTGCAAAGGGAACTTATATGCTAGTAGCGAAAAGTCAAGTTCTGTGAAACCAAGCGATGACTCATTCAAGTCAAACTTTCGAGTCAATCAGAGCGGAGACAGTAATGGCATTGAGGAGGGGCTAGTGGCATTTAGCATGGGTGTGAATTAGCAGTGGTGTGAGTGGAGGTGCCTGAAGGTGAGTGGGACAAAGTCAAGCACTGTCTCTATGATAAATAAAACACATTCATTATGGCAGCCCTGCTAATGGCCTCAAAGATGAAGGAGCGAGATGATTACTCTCAGTTCGGGGCAAGGTCATCGCTCACCTCCTCGGTCTCTCCATCTTTCTTTCCTTCACCCTAACCGTGAAATGCAATTGGCCGTAATTGTAAAGCTGGCAGATACGGACTAAGAATTGTGGGTAGTGTAGTCTACCTGACTGCGAATTCCATATGGCACCTGGAATCAAAGCCGAACAGCCGGCGGAGCGTAACCTTGTCAAAGTGACAATCAAAATCGCGACCTGTCAGGAGACTTTCAGACCGAAATAAACAAGGTTTGATCTGGCCATGAGTCTAGGCCGCCCTGACACACATAGAGATGTGTTTTGGCGTTGCTCTGCCTGCAACGAAAATAAGAGGAAAAACACAAAGAAACCCGGGGAGGACTGGCAATAAGTTTCTACTGACTGTCTTCCACAAACATGAGTTTCAAAACATGGCACAGGTAAGGACAACTTAGAGTTTGCTGTCAAATCGCTTCCCTCGCCTTCGTGTGAAGTAAGTGTCACACGCGCCGCCGCTGTCAGGCTCTGCATAAGCAAATGCGCAGACACGCGAAGTCACGGCCGCAGTCTGAGCTGTCAGAGAGCCAGTGACAGCAGACAGACGGCGTGCGTCGGGACACCGCGATGCTGACGGGGTGCTAATTGAAAAACATACAGGGGAGTGTGGTCACCTTCAAAAGAAAACCATGGAAGGAAATCAAGAATTCAAATTGCTCTTCATCTTACTATACTGTATATATAAAAAAATATTTTTTGGGTGACATCACTTAAAAATCATCAAACAGTTTTAAACACAAGAAGAGAGCAAATAACATTTCAGCTAAAACATGCATAATACACATAGGTCACAGAAAGTACAGCCTTTATTCCTACCAAATGTCAAAGCATCTGTATAAATCAAGAAACATTTGGGCTAGAAAAGCTCGCTTCCTAGGAGGTTCTACAGTGGTCAGAGCAGATTAGATTGGTCAAAAGGATGCACAAGCCATGCCCATCTTCAACCACAACTCAATCCCTCATTCATCTCATCGACTTCAACCTCATGTATTTTACAGTACTTGGCTTTAGAAACCCAGCACACGGGTCAGCATTGGTCTCATTCAACTGACACGACTTTTACACTTTGGATTGTGTAAACGCCTGCATATTCTTTCTGAACGGTTACTTCTCTTCTCATTTGTAAAGCCAAAGAATGTTAATGTTTATTCATGTTCTTGCAGTCTGTGAAGAAGCCCTTGAGAAGAGCACTTAAAATTATTTCAGTTGAATACACTGAACAAACGCTCGAGTGACTGGATACTTCTGGAAAGGATGCGTTTTACTGTATTTTATGGTCTAATTATTCTATCAGCTTTCAGCCTGATGAACTGTAAACAGCATTAGTTATTACATTAGCTGCATTGAGTATTGAATGCTAAAGAACATCGTGGATCTGAAATTTCATTGTAAAGCATCAAAGCAAACTAATGTGGCTGCCATGTGGGATTTGGAAAGGTTTTATGCATGTGGTTGCTAGGTGGATGTGTGAAGTGCTTACCCTCGAGTATATGATATTCTGGTCTCTAGATATGGGTCAATGAAACTTTTAATGAGTATAAGCAATATATTTAGTGAAGAATAAAAGGAAGTTCACCCAAAAAGAACATTTTGAAGAACGCTGGTTAGTACATTTAAGCATTTGACAGACGCTTCAACTGTATCCAAAGCGACTTACATTGCATTATACATAATGTAAACAACATTGACCACCCATTAACTTCCATTGTATGGACAAAACCACAGAGACATTTCTTAAAATATCTTATTTTGTGCAACACAGATGAAGTGTCATATCTAGGTTTTATAAGTGGGAATTTTTATTTTTGGGTGAACGATCAAACAGCACTTATTGTCTAACATTACTATAGTTAAAGCACTGAGAAAATACTTTCTTCCAATTTCATTTTCCATGGTCTAACATTCTTCAAAAACCAGGTCCATCAAATTAGCCAATTACAACAAAACTCACGCACCACACTAGCCAATTACAGCACTAAACCCACACAGCGGCCGGCCAATTGCAGAACACGACCCACACACCAACCCAGCAGTTACACAAAGGGTCTACTATTAAAACACAAAGAAAACTTCACCAGCCAGTTACAGCCACCCTCCCACATATGTATTAACCGATTCACACAGTTCCCCAGAAACCTGCTTTTATTGACATAAACAGATCAACCAGAGAATCTTGTCAATAAAGGGAACACAAACACCATCTGGCATTTTTTAACAGGTTGGCCGTCCACTTTTGCAGCAACAGTGTAAACAAAAACACGCTGGAAAAAGTGCCAACGCAACCCATCGGCGATGTCTAGACGTTTCTAGCAGGTCGGATAATTCTTCATACAGGAGGCAATGCATGAGATACTTAACAGAAACTGAATTAGAGAGCACACCTGTAGCCTGAGCTGAATGTGTCAACAGCTGGAGAAAGCATGTTTTCGGCTTTTATTCCGCCCACAAATTTCGGAAGCCAGCATCTCCGCCACCAAAATCTCTCATCAGCATCTGTGTGCTACTATAAAAACAACCTTCAGCTGTCTACAAGACATTCAAATATCACTCGGAGTCGGAAGGTAAGTGGACTTGACATTATATTCCTCCCTACAGAACATTAAAAATGTTGATTGTGACTGTAAATAACTGCTAAATTAGTCCTTAGCCATCTTAAGGGAAATTAAAAGGTCCTGCAGGTAAACGCTCATGTGAAAGAAAATAGCGGATGCCATGACGATCATGCTGTTGCTTGGAAACACACGTACAGAACTTTCCAGAGAAATCGTGGTCTGGATCGCCATTCATTATAACATACCAGCACACAAACAGAAGGAAATCTCCAGATGCAATCCCGTCATCAGCTACTTTAAAAAGTGCGGACAAAATCACAAAAAGCAACGCCTACTGCGTTTCTGTATCTTTGCTCAGACATTGTGAATCTGTAAAGTAATGATGTGCTTTTATTGTCACACAGATTGCCGTTTCGGCCCACTCGCAATCAGAGGCATCTCTTCCCATACTTCCGTTCTTGTGGAAAGAAAATTCTCTCCAAAGTTTCGTCCTTGTTAAAATGCTTCACGCTGCACTTCTCCACACAACCTACTTCCCGTTACCGGAGAAAACCACGCACACCACCGCCGAGCTATCCAATAAGGGTAGATACCTCCCCGGCACTCTTCCTCACGAAATAAATAAATAAAAACGAGCTTCAAAATATCCACCATCCCTCATTATGGGCTTTAGGTGCACGGTTCACCTCCACAGAAGGATCTTGGGCCACGGCTCATCATTAATGCAGACGTGGGAGAAAGCATGTCTGGACCTCCCGCTGGGATACAACCCTATTGAGATGCTCTAGTTGCAGCGGGGACGGTCACCCGAGCGACCGCATCCCGAGCTCGGAGATGGAGAGGGCCCATGCTGGGTGTGAAACAGGGCAGTGTGTTGGGGAGCTAGCTTACAACAATCATCAGTATTCTGTGAGAAAACAGACACATGGAAGAGACTCTCGGCAGAAAGATGTACATCGACAGAGGCAAGTCTAAACACATTCTCTATTCCACTTAAGAACTTGCAGATACATTGTAGGCTTTGTTTTGTTCTGAATTGGCCAAAATTAAAAGGGTGATTCTCTTGTGTTTTAAAGAAAATCATGTTTGAAATCTTGAAAGCAAGATTTCATGAAAATCACCCAAAAGCATGTTAAGGGTTTTCACCCTACATGTTAACACATTTATATACATAAACTAACAAAAAAAACTAGCTATCCAGATATGCTGAACTGTATTATATCAAAGCATCCCTAATAGACAGACAATTAAACAAATGATCTAAACACCATTAATATGACAGATTACAGATAACAGAAGTTATAAGTGTTCAGAGCCGTGTGAGAGAAACAGATGCACTTCTGAGAGAGCAGACCAAGTGTGTGTGTGTGTGTGTGTGTGTGTGTGTGTAACCCCAAAGCGCCTCAACAGGAGGAAAACAAAATCCTTTCCTTCTTTTCTACTTTGTTTCCACTTTGTCAGATGTAGTTTGGCTGTGCAAAGTTAAGCCAGTGTCGGCCCCATGCACAGCCCCGTCAGAGAAGCATATCGATCTCTAAAGCAACCGAGGGGTGCTAAATTAATTTAATCAGCCGGGTAAATATGCCATAGGTGTGACTGTGTTTCTGGTATTTTTGGGGGGGCGGCATAAATAATGGAAAGGACTGGACAGGCGGAAGAAAAGCTGATGGTGAGGGAGCCTGAATATATGTATGCATGACTGTGTGATTGACTGCTATGATGGTCCAGTGGGGCCAATTATGGGGGAGAATGAGAGTCTGTTGAGGAGACCAGGGTTCGAGTTAATGCTTGACTGAAAGAAAAAGCATAAATTACAAACGCATGGATGAGTTTTTGCACAAATACACATACACTGTTTAGAGCACTCATTTTGCGAGCTCGGGTTTTGTTGTAATTGAAAACAAAAGGTTGCGCTGTCAACCTAACCACAAAAGCTCAGTTTCAAAACTTGTGAACCATCTCAGTATGACCCCAGATCTCAACTGGTTGAGCATTGCATTCACAGTGCAGAGGTCATGGGTTCGATACCCCAGGAACAAATATAATGATGCGCATGCAAAACGAATAAATGTAGGCAGCGTTTTAAGGCACTGAAGGCACTTTATGCATTTATACTTTTGTTTCCCTGACACTGCTTGTATTGAAATCTGTTGTACTGCAAGTCAGTTCTCAGAAGACTCACAGCCATAATTAAAGCTACAGTTTATCTGCAAGAGAGAGTAACACAAGAGGTCAAGGTTTCCAAACATAGTCCAGTGTGTCTGCATGACTGGTTGTTCATGTCCACAAGGGACACAAAGTTCTTAATGAGAGTGTGCGTGTGTGTGTGTGTGTGTGTGTGCGATGGGGGCAAACAAAGTTAAATTTAGGACCAAATTAGGAACATATTCCTTCACTGTCTACTCTAAAGCAAAGCAAAAAATACAGAACAACAAATATAAATTCATCTAATGGCTTTATAAATCTAATATTCTGGCCACCCAGCAGTGGAATACATCTGTCAGTTTGACTAAATCCAGTTATGTTCATACACAGTTGGGTTAAAGAACTGATGGACAACCATATTCTATAACCAAAGCGACTATTCAGTTTTCAAGAGTCAAGTTTGGTTGAAATGTGCTGCAGTTGACACCTGTCACAATTGTTATGGCTGTCCATATTAGTGATGTATGGTCTGAGACTAAGACTGAATGAATACTTTATACATTACATTACTAAAGATACAATATAAGATCTTGAGGGCTACCAGAACTCCCTTGATGGTAGGGAGGTATTCAATTTGGTTACCTAACATTATCCTTAAAGGTGCAATGTGTAATATTAAGTAGGCTCTATTGACAGAAATGTAATATAATATACATAACTTTGTTTTCAAAGGAATATAAAAACCTTACATAATAAACCTAATAACATTTCTACAGTAGCCCTAAATGGACAAACTGCATTCCGTAAATACATTATCTCCTTTGGCAAAGAAGAGAAAACGTGACGACATCTTAGTCCTGTGTCAGCAACCATAGTGCTTCAAAAAAGAGCGGTGGAGTGAGCTGTTGGTTGCAATTCTCCACCTCGCCACTAGATGCCCCCAAAATCTCTACATAGCTCCTTCAACAGATAAGATGTGGCAATTGTCCATCCACACAAAATCAAGATGATTTAGACACAAAAAAACATTACATCAAAGTAAATATCTGGTTTCAAACTGTGATAAGCTTCACTTGGCCGTGACCATAATAGCTGCTCTATTAATACTGTGTGTATTGTGTCTACGGACACATTTTTGGTCTTGGTCTGTGTTCCCTGATCAGAAAAGGAAAGTAAAAAAATATATACAGTACTGGGCAAAAGTTTTAGGCAGGTGTGAAAAAATGCTGTAAACTAAGAATGCTTTCAAGACTAACTAATAATAGTTTTTTTTTTTTTAAATCAATTTAGAAAACGCGAAGTGATCGTTCAAAAGGAAAATTTAAATTAAATCAATATTTGGTGTTGCTAGCCTTTGCCTTCAAAACAGCATCAATTCTTATCGGTGCACTTGCACAAAGTCAGGGGTGAATGATCAATGAATTATACCAAACAGGTGCTAATGATCATCAATTTCACCAGAAGTGGTCTTCATGGAAGAGTTGCAGCCAAAAAGCAGAAAAGGCAGAAAAATGGCAGCAGGTGCTCTGGACTGATGAGTCAAAATGTGAAATATTTGGCTGTAGCAGAAGGCAGTTTGTTTGGCGAAGGGCTGGGGAGCGGTACAATAATGAGTGTCTGCAGGCAACGGTGAAGCATGGTGGAGGTTCCTTGCAAGTTTGGGGCTGCATTTCTGCAAATGATCTGGTCAGGATTAATGGTGTCCTCAATGCTGAGAAATACAGGCAGATACTTATCCATCATACCATACCATACCATCAAGGAGGCCCCAAATTTATTCTGCATCAAGACAACAACCCCAAACATACAACCAATGTCAATAAGAACCATCTTCAGCGAAAACAACAACAAGGAGTCCTGGAAGTGATTGTAAGGCCCCCACATAGCCCTGATCTCAACATCATCGAGTCTGTCTGGGATTATATGGAGACAGAAGGATTTGAGGAAGCCTACATCCACAGACGTGGTTAGTTCTCCAAGATGTTTGGAACAACCTACCTGCCAAGTTCCTTTTCGAAAATTGTGTGCAAGAGAACCTAGAAGAATTGATGCGGTTTAAAGTCAAAAGGGTGTTCACACCAAATATTGATTTTGATTTAGATTTCTCTTCTGTTCATTCACTGCATTTTGATGATTGATGAAAATAAATTACGAACACTTCCACTTTTAAATGCATTTTTAGTTTACAGCATTTTTTGATACCTGCCTAAAATGTTTGCACAGTACTGTACATATAAAACTTCTCAATTCATCTGAATCTGAATGAAATTAGCATAAGGCTGCCAATGGTCTTGCAGCACAAACCAAATGCCACGGTTTAAAGTTTAACAGCTCATTGGGGTGGTTTCCCAGAGAGGGATTATCTTAAACCTGGACTAGGCCTTAGTTTAATTGGGAAATTTAAGTAGTTTTAACAAACATACCTTACTAAAAACATTACTTGTATGCATTTTGAGACAACACAAAGGCACTGATTTATTTTGAGATATGTAAGTGCAAGTGGTTTTCAGTTTGGACAGCTCTTACGTTTCTTTTAGTCTAGGACTAGTACAATCCCGGTCCGGGAAACCACCCCAAAGTTTGTTAAATCAAAAGCTGCCCAATTTTCTCCGTCCTTGTTTACACATATCGACTAATCAAATGAGCTTATTTGCAACGCTGCCGAGTGACGGCATGTGCGTGCATCAAAAGTGAGAAGAATGTAAAGTAGTTTCAGCACCGACAGACAGAAAATGAGAAAACCAGAGAAACACAACTCAAAGGGTGACGGTAATCTGGTGCTGGGAAAGACAGAGTCGGAACAAAGAAAAAACATGCAGGGAAGGAGAAAGATGGAAAAGGGGGGGATAGAGAAGACAGAATCATGGGACTCGTGGGCTATTTTTTCTGTAGATAAATGAATGAGGGAATCAATAAGCAGAGCCCGGGGCCAAAGCAAATCAAACATAAATCCAGCACGCACACGTATGCGGCCGACACAGTAACGTGGCTTTGGAGAGATCATGAATTTCAAGAGAATCGTGAGAAGCGTGTTTATTGTGCATCAGGACGGAGCTTTGAGAGAGATTGTATTTATCAGGGATTAAACAAACAACACAACCAGGGGCCACTTCTGTCTGATTATATCTCTGCCTGCTATACAACACTATTCATCTGCTCCCTATTCAACTTATTACTGGAGTACACTTAAAACAACACTACCATAAAACCAAAAATTATACTTCATATACCATAAGATTGTTACAACAAAGCATGTCCATTAAACACAGTAATACTATGGTACATATCCAGAACAACCAGTATTATTAGTGTCCAATTTTCAATGATCCTACAAAACTAGGTTTCCTGCCACCTGGCTTGACTGACTTGTATTTGATCCCGTGGTCTATTAGCTAGAGTCGTGTACGTGTCAGTCATGCAAGGTCCCATAACATTAACTTCACCCCCAGGGCTTCTGCACAGGTGTGTGGCCTTGTTTAACCTCTCCAAAACTACAACTCCCATGATCCCCTGGGGCCTCGTGATTGAACATCACAGCCTAAAGCCCTGATACTCATTTATTCTGCAAACCTCTGTTGAACAAGCACACACACAAGGCAGCAGACTGCATCAAGATCAATGTGTAAAAACAGGACAAATAGCAAAATGGCTTCCTCACAGGTTGAAAAAACGTGAATACAATATTTGATCTTATCAGAGCATGCTAGTAAGTAATGATATGTGCTACAGGTTTATGCAATAAGCGGTAAAGGCAGGAGAAAAAGTATGCATAAACTTGTGCACGGTGCAGTTGTAAATGCCAAACATGTTTTGCAATAAAACTCGTACTCAAGGATGCAGATTCAAATGTTTGTGCTATTAAACCAGACACATTATTATTCAACTCTCCCATCACAAGAAATCCACATTGAAAACAGTTGACCAAAACGAGAAAAGTGACTGGGGAATATAGTTGATGCTAATGCACTATAGCGGCGCTTTGCTGAGAATGCAACACGTACTTGCAATGCGTTATGAATCGCGTTCCGCACATTTCGAAATGCATCCAGACGTGAAATTGAGCTTGCACAGTTAGAAGGCTTTGCATTCACGTACTTTTGTAGATTGTTTCGGGCCTAATGCTCATAATTATTGAAATCTGTCTGTGTTTGCAGCTAGAGGGAAAGTCTTGGAATTAGTATTCAGTGTCTGTTCTCTGCTAATGAGACAAACATCCCGTCTTATTCCGAAACCACCATGACATTTTAGGTATGTTTGCTCTGCACGTCACATATCAGCGAATCTGAAAATTATGAAATGTGTTTAAATCTTGTCTAAGGGAGTCGATAAGGTTTACTTTTACACAAAATCCCCCAGCCTCTTATCAAAAACTGTCTATCATCCTACCAACTTTCTAAATCACTCTCCTTGTGCACAACCTTGGAAACGTGAAATATTGGCATGCTACCTGCTACATACTTTACCAAATACAAAATATGAATATGAACAAAACCCATTATACAACAACTGTATGCATAATTCTGCATTAAATACATTGCGAGATTAAAAATTCTTCTGGTTGTATACAAGGCATTGCCAAATGTAGTATTTCACACATTAGTAGATTAGGGTGCATACTATATACTGCAGAAATAGTATGACAGCAAGCTATTCCAAACACAACCTCTCTCTCTCTCTCTCTCTCTCTCTCTCTCTCTCTCTCTCTCTCTCTCTCTCTCTCTCTCTCTCTCTCTCTCTCTCTCTCTCTCTCTCAGTTTGTCCTTTTCCACCATCTGGAGAGATTGTCTGGTTGTCTCCAAGCGGCTTATTTTCTGACCCACACACAAACTTTGAGACATGTCCTCATCCACTTTGCACACACAACACAACAAACACCTATCTTTGAGCAACATCACACAAGATTTACATCCCTCTCGCAAAATAACAACCACATTGTTCAACTGATGTACTCCGTGATATTATAATAATAATTTCTTAAGTACCTTGTTACGGTAAAGGGCGCAGGGTTGTTAATGTAAAGTTAATGTACCGTTTACAGCTTCCATTTCCACGGGGAGTAAATGCTTTCATCCACTCCTCCACTAAAACTGAGCTATGCGTGTGTAAATATACTAATCTTCCTCTTTTTACAGGCAATAATTACCGTCATTATATCAGCAATGTGAAGGCTGTGATTGAGGGTGAACCGCCGCGCACTCATTTGGGCAGAGGCATGTTTTCATAATTAAAGCGAAACATTTCCACAAGGCTGTTAAATGGATGCATTTCCATTGAGGGCTCTGCCTCCAAATGTCAGAATCATTCTGAAGGCCATTATGACATCATAATGGAGAACGGAGCCTAATGTGTGACTCGCTGAAAGACACGGCCAAAGATGAAAGCGCTCGAATGGGTCTAACCAGTTTCACAGCCAGGCATGTATTGTGTGTGATCAAATGGAGAGATTGAGGTGGATCGAACACATGTATGTGCTACATTCCCATACTTTCCTAAACGGCATCTAAGCAAAATGGAATTTTAAATGCAAACTATTGTAATATTTATACTAATATTTTGTTGAAATAGTGTAAACCATAAACAAACAAGTATATTAAGTATTATCGGTTTTCAAAACAAACAACAATAACGGTATCAATATTTGATCATTTGTAAACAAAATAGTTAGGAGTGTCACAATATACAAGTATTGACAATAACCGTGATATTACAAACCACAATTGTTTATACCAATCATATTAATTCATATGATATTTATAAAAAATAGGACATATTTAAAGTATTGTCTTAAGAGTCATAATGGTTACAATCTCTCAGTCTCCCTCCACTTTTGTTGTGTGTGATTCCATGACCAGAAAGAGAGAAAATGCAAAATAAATAAGGATACATTTGTAGCATCATTTATTTCTTTAAAAAAACAGCAGATATTTTTATATTATCATTACGGTGAGTCGTGCAGTGAAACATGACAACCCTAATTGCAATGCATTCTGGGATTGTCTTGCCCACAGATAATACACAATAATACAAACCGGTTTTACAATTTGGCCAAACAGAATTTCTTATGAGAGTGTATCTCCCATAAAAGCAGAGCAGATTAAGAATTTCCACATCAGTTTGTGCATCAATTGAACATCTGCAGTGTTTTTTTTTTTTTTGCATGCATTACAGGTTTTTATTTAGCACAAACACATCTACAAAACAACAGCATAATTACACAAATTGTCAGAGAATCCAAAGAACGCAGACATGAAGAAAAAGGCCGTTTCCTAAGCAGTTATACTCAATAGGCACATAGCTCAAGCGCTACTACAAACACATGTCCTCATATTTGTCCAGTGTTTTCATGTGCCCCAAAACTATTTTCACCCATGAGAAAATACGGACATCTTTGTTGCATTCATAAACTCCATAAGCTCTGTGTAATGCACATACACTAAACAGATCTGTAACTACTGTTAGAGATTTCTGTGATGCATGATGGCATATTCCACAGGTCCTAACCTAACCTTTCTCCATTAAAAGCAAAGCCTCAGGTCCAGTCTATGGCTTAGAAAAATATATATATATGCACGTGTTAAATTTCCAAAACTCCTTTGATTTATAAAAATGTTTCCACTCTGCCATCATGATATGGTACGAGCGTAACAGAATCCGATTCATCGGAGGGCCCGCAGGACTCAAGCAGAAGAACCCTGATCCCCGTCTATCATCTTTACTCTTCCACATCATATAGAGGCAAACCTCATCCATAATTCATCCCAACACGCGCAATTATATGATTGTAGTAATGAAATGAAAAATGAATTGCGGACCTAGTTATTGTGCCGCCGGTTTAATAATTCAAGTGAATTGGATCAACAAAAGCCCCTTTTCTCCAGTGAGACTGGTAATGGTGCAGGGAACGCAGATAAAACGCAATGCAGATTTCTTTACTGTCCGCCAAACCGTTTTATAAGGATTCACTGGCAGGGATCCTACTCTGAGACGCTGTGCTAACTATACAATTCATTTGGACGACTGAATGCTGTTGGTTTATCGCCTCTTCCAGCGTGGGCTCAAGGGGGATGTGTGTAGCCTTAAGAGAAATCAGCACAGAGATATTTAAACAGCTTAGAGACCAGGTTTAAATATTTAGAATATTCACTAGTTCATGATTTTTAAGCACATTTTATTTTGTTGTGAATGTGAAAAAATCTACACAAGCTCTGGGGCTGAAATTTGAAAACAATTAAGTCAAAACTTGTTCAATTTGACTCTTGAATATTCTTACCTCACTGACCCTGTAGCACAGTTGCTTTGACCTTTACAGTACACTAGAATACAAACATTTCAGCATGTTCCTCTCAAAGTAGCAGTGTTTAGCATTTATGGATAAACTTAAGATCTAAAACTATTTTTTTGTATTTCAAGTACAAATTGTGACCCTGGACCAGAAAACCAGTAACAAGGGTACATTTTTGAAACATGAAAGCTGACTATATAAGCTTTCTATTGATGTATGGTTTGTTAGGATAGAACAATATTTGGTTAAGATACTATTTGAAAATATGGCTGGGTAATTCCCAAAGAGCGGCAGCAGCGAGTGAAGTTTGTAGGCGTGTTTGTCAATTTTTGTTCGCATTTTGCTTTAATATATTCATGGAAATATCCTCATGGAACATGATTTCTACTTAACATCCTAATGATTTTTGGAATAAAAGAAAAATCTATCATTTTGACCCATACCATGTATTGTTGGCTACACTGTAAAAAAAATATTTTCTGTTAATTTCTTTTACAGATTTTCCACATAATTTTCAAAATGGGTAAAAAAAACAATTTACAAAAAACAGCTAACACAAGTTTACAGGAAAACCTTATTTTACATCTTATTTCTGACAAAAAAAAATTCATTTTTAACAGTGTATTGCTAAAAAAAACTAAAAAAAAATAAAAAAAACTTACGTAGATTTAAGTGAATTTGTACAGATTTTTCATGTAATTTTCAAAATGGGTAAAAAACGTAATTTACAAAAAACGGCCAAAACACAAGTTTACAAAAAAAACTTATTTTATGGTTCATTTCTGACAGGAAATGTTTTTTTGCAGTGTACAGTATTCCCACAAATATATCAGTTTTATGTATATTTAAGTGTATTTTAGTGCACTTTTTTCACATGGGTTAACATGCCCTGCAATTAAAGTGTTATTTTTTTATTTGCAATTTTTCTACACTGTCTCCTAGAGGGTTAAACAGCGCAGGTTTCAATACGGGCCTCAACATGACAGCAGCAAGTGTCACCATCTGATCGTCCAGCAATTCTATAATTGGAAGGCTGGCAGTGTGTCAGTGTCTAAAATCTTAACGCTTCACAGAGGCAGAAAACTGATCTGAGGAACACAGCAGCTAGAAGAAAAACTCTGGGCTCAATAATGGTCAATAGAGCAAAGAGAGAGAGAGCGAGAGGGGATTCTTCAAGAGAAGTAAAGGGATGAGAAAAAGCTTTAAAGCAGCAGCTTATCTGGTGCTTAATTTTAAGATTAGTGCAGGTGCGCACAGAGCAATAATACAAAAACTCCACTATGCAAATCACAAGAGAAAATCGATGTAAGAGAGTAAACAGAGATGCTATTAATCTAAATCTTCACCACTAAAAATGTAGCTGAACTTTTGTCCGTCCAAAACCTCCTTTTCATATCATTGGATGGATTATTTTAAATTAGCACCACCCCTTAAGTAGATTAGTAACTACTCAATATTAAATTGCTTCCCAGACACGGCAGACGACAAAAGACGATCAACCTCAGTGCTGCAAGAGAGAGTTCACAAGAGCAACACTAGTGCATCATTACAGGACGTCGGCCCAATGTGACAGTGTCGCTCTGAAAGAGACAGAGTTCGTTCTCCATCAGGGACTCGATGAGGACGGCGTATCTGGCAGCAGCTGAAGGTTACTGTCAATTTGAGTGAACAACAAACCCGTGCTCTCTCTCCACTTCACGTTGAGGGAATAATTGGAACGGAATGGTGGGCATCATTACTGCTTTGCTGGGAATACAACAAAACATCACAGACAAAGAAAGGATCAGAGACTTAACAGATTCTGACAGGTTTGGGATTGTTAACAACTTGCAAACAAGGTGTCATGCTTTGTGTTTGTGTATTTAACTGAACTGGTCATCAGCACAAAGCCACTTGAACACCGAAAGTGCAACTGATATGAACAAAAAAACATCAACAATTGATGGTGGATTGGGTAAAATCAGGTAGAGCCCGCAAGAAATAAAGGGAAGGTAAAAAAAAAACAGGACTCTTGTGCACGCTTGGATTATCGTGATAGATGACAAGATTAGACTGTGATGAATTAATGGGATACCTGGCCGAGAGATTATTAACATGACAAAACAGAGCCATTTTCTGTCACCAGATCATTCACACAGCTCACTGTGGGGAAACGCACGATCTATCACGTACAACTAGAAAAAAAATCGACACCGTCAGCACTTTTACACCTCGCTGCAGACAGCATCAGCAAGGGAGGACGAGAGAGCGGGAGACACCAGAGATGAGTGGAGAGAGAGCAAGGAAGACATGGACTCTATCCATCATGGAGGCTATTTCCCTGCAGTCATTATGACAATTTTGAGTGACTTTTTCCTGCATTATTTTTATACTAATGTTATGACAAGAAAATTCCATTTCAGCATAAATATGAAACCTCACTCGTGTCAACCTCAGGGCATGAGCGTCCATTTCCATAGCATACAAAAGAGTCCAAAAATGATTAGTTCCTCCATGCCCTCCGGACAAATTAGAATACGAGATGCATTCAGAAACTATCACAAAGTGACCCAATGAATCCACAAACGTTTCATACAGCCAAACCACCAGTTCACCGGTCACCACAAACATGACCCACCATTGCTCTTTGTGCTCCTTGGCTTTGGTAATGTGAAATCAGATCTAAGCTCTGCGTGAGATCTCCATTCATCTCTCCAAAGACCTGGTGGACTTCTGCCAGTAGGTTGGTTAGGAGGCAGCACCCTGGCACCTTTGAAGCCCCTTCCTATAAAGGGCACGAGGCTATGATGTCCACCAGGACGTCTATTAATGATTAATGATGTGCTATAGGGCCATACAGAGAGAACCAGTGCTATTAAAATTAATAACCTCAGGAAGCTAAAGCAGATAATTCGAGCGTCCTGAACATCCACCCGTCCTCATGAAAAAAGCATACATCTTCAAAGGGAAATTATGTAAATTGAAACTACATATGCTAAATGTATAAAACATGTGCGTTAACATTTGACTGAATCCTACCCAGCGGGTATTAGAGAGCTGCTGAAAGGATGTCTCATTGATGTGTTGTGCATATTAAGACATGCTACGAGTGTGATTGGTTAATGGCTAAACGGTAAAGCTACAAGAGATATTCGGAAGATGTGCAAAACCTGTATTCGCAATTGAACGAGGGATTTACAGACTCGTTCTTCACTATTCCAGAGGACAAAGCCAGAAAGATTCAATAAGAAGAAATGGATCAACTAAAGCCAGAGAGATGAATGGATGAAAGGGGTGCAAATAGAGAAAAACACAAGCTCTTCACAGATCTCTTCTTAAGGTGGTAAACATGACATGAATCATATGCCTGATCAACAGAAATGAACCGGTACCACCTTAAGTGCCGCAAAGGCAGGATACGTGATTGAATGAAATGTAATGTGAAAAGAATGGTTAGAAGACAATGAGTAAGATGAAAATGGGACTGGAGAGCAGCGCTTCTGTAAAAACCAAACTCTGTATCTCTACAACAATATAAACCATGTTTCTTGGCTCCTATAGTAGAACTTATGACATACTATAATAAAAATCTAAAAGGCTATCAGATTCAGGGGTTTTGGTCTCATCAACATTTGGACATATACAATATTTAATAACACATGTCATAATGCACCTTTTCCCTATATACCATATAGCGCACACAGCACTATTAACATTGCTTACAGAACAGGTTGTAACGTATATGTATGAATACATGTATATATGATGTATATATTAAAAAAATCAGCTCAAAAGGCTTGAGCATTGGCTGACCATTGAAAAATCTATTTAAAATCAAGTGATATCAAACTGGACACCACAACACGGTTCCTCAACTGTCCTCCGCCTCTCCCACAGCTCACAGAAACTACACCAGTGCTGCTTTGTCAGCCGTGACCTTGTTGTGCCGGTGATAAACGCCCGAGCGAATTGGGTCGGCTCCCTCTGAGAGAAGTCATCAGCGTTCCTGATCTGAGAAAATCGGCAGGTCGCCTCTTCTGCCTCGTTCTCCCCGCAGCGGAGAGTCTGATGTGTTCTGACGCAACACCCCGGCCACTCGCCCACTTCAAGGTAAAGGATGATGATGATGGTGGAGAGAGAGTGATGAAGACGGAGCACACACTTCGTCTCTGCCGAGCGGAGTAATACGAGATGAAAAATGATTGGATGAGACTCCCCCGGCCTTCGAATTACACGTATGTCGAGATGGATGCGGAGGGTGTTATTTCTTACAGTTGCCACGGAGACCTTGCCACTTTAAAGACTAATAGGTTGTGCATAAAGGCAAAGTCCGCAAAAAACACCAAAAAACAAGAGACAAGATGTTGGACAGAATTCAGGATAAAGCCAACACTTGAAATGCAAACCCCATTTATATTCAAACACATTGCAAGGCAAAACTTTAACTGGTTTTATTGCATGCTGGACCTTTCTTGACCAAGCACCACCCATTCAGATATAAACGGGCAAGTTAAATAACCAATCTTGTTTTTGTGAGATTTTGAAGGCATTAGTAATACAGGGTAACACTATTTTACAGTGTCCTTGTTACATGGACTTACTATAGTATTTATTATAAATTATGCATAATTACATGCAACCAACCTAAAACCACACCCTCATCCTAACCCTAACCCTATAGTAAGTACATGTGGTTAATTACTATTACTCTGTATTTAAATTTAGTAGTACACTGTAACACGGACACCTTAAAATAAAGTGTAACCGTAATACAGTGATGTACATATGATCATGAAAATCTTCAAAAGATTAGATGCTCCAAATCAGGGAATCTGTTCAAATAGATCAAATCGCATTACACCGCTGCCAAATAAATGTTTAACATTTGCACACACAGTATGCGTAGCTTGACATGTCAAGTTATTTAAATGTTTAAATGCGTCTGATACCCATCTCCTCACGCCAGGCATTGGACCGAACAGCTTCTCTTGGCAGCTTGCCTTCTTTAAATAATTAAATACTTAAGTGAATCAATTTTTCTTAAACAGACGCATGCGTACTCTTTAAATGGGTGACAAAACTTAAAACAGAGTAGAAACAAAAACCACAAATTGGAGACTTCAAGCAAGTCACAACACTCAAATTGTCGCAGTTTGGCACAAAGACAATATCCTAATTCGTTTTTCTCAATGCCATCTCATTTTCTACAATAAAGTTTTTTAAAAACCACTCAAATTATTTTGTCTTTGCCAGTCTAGGTCTAGGAAGGGTGCGCCAACGTCATTCAGACAGATGGTCCGAATCAGATGTGCAGTCCAAAACAACCCGTGGAGGTTCGGAACGCCAGTTCTATATTCTGCTTTTACGCAAACACAAAACTGAGATTTGGCCTGTGGCAAACAATGTGTGATCAGCCATATGGCTGCAAAAAACACCTAAGGAATATCAAAAGGGTCCCGTTTCCACATTCATTTAAAAGGTAGCGTTTACAAGGGCATTTATGTTTGCAATGCAATTGAAAGTGTTTATAAAGTGCAATTATCTGCATTTCTGTTTTTCTTTAGTGGATCAATGTCTCTAAACACATTTATATCATCTTAATGAACTGAATCGGAAGTATAATTATTTTGCTAAAAGGTCAGATTATATTCATTCAATGTTTATTCAAATGACAATTTCATTTACTCCAAGTGTGTACAAAGGCAAAATCAAGAAATAATGCAAGCCTGACCCAAACTCAACTCACCCGCATAAGCACCATCATGCACGCAATGTACCGAAGCGTGTGCGTTATGTGCACGGTCACATCTCCGAATAAATGTTTCCTTCAAACACACATTTCTAGTATCAAAATATGCCTGCAATTCTAATGCCTTCGGCTAGCTGCACCCGACTCTCCTGACCTTAGAGGTTAAAATGAGTAAAGGCTGATCTCAGTCAAAGCGCTTCACTGACATCTGTTAACTGTTGCTCTCCTCTCTTTCATCCTCTTATTCTTATTCTCCAGACTGCTTATAAGAAACAGATTTTCACCTTGCTGCAGGATGCTGGAGTATGATCAAATATCTGATGCCACTCACATCAAGGGTGGTCATACAGAGCACAATGCCACCCACGTGAGGACTGACCTAGGTAAATTCTGCCCCCCTCTGGCAGTGTGCCTTTATTTGCACTGGCCTGATATACCTATAGATGTGTTTGGTAATAGCAGTGGGCTAAAAGAACAAAAAAAGCTAATGCCAAATAAAAAGGTACATGATATAGAATGTATTGCTAAATTGTACAAATTATAATCTGACACTGTGATGATCTGATCCCTAAAGATTGTAAAGAAATAAGGACAGTTTTAAAAAACCCAGCAAAACATACTTTCATGGTAGGCAAAAATAAATAAATAAATAAATAAAGAAGTATTTTAGTAATTGAAAAGCATGGCAAGTAGAAAATAGTAGAAGCTCGTTTTATTTCAACCTCATTACAGAAAATCCATATCATACTCGCAGGGAGAAAAACCAGCAAAGCCAAAGGCTGTAAACAGAATAGATTATTGAGAGCAAAACAGATACGGAGCAACTCTCTGGGAATAAGCAAGACACAGCTAAGTTACATACTGTGCCAAAAACATCTCCTCCTCTCTCCCGTCTCCGGCCCTCGTGTCTCTCAATGTGTGCGTGCACTTGTTCGGTTGGCGAGTTGAGCATCTCGGATCTCGGAATCCCTGCAGCTCACCCCAGACCAGCTGAAATGTGAAATATAATGGAAGCCTGCCAGAGCACTGAAGTAAACACTGGAGATGTGAGAAATCTGAGCAGAGAACCAGTGGCTGCAGCCTCAATAATGTAACAAACAGCGGTCCTAGACTACAGCCCTGAGGACCTCCCACAGCTCAATACAAACCGGCTTCCATATAATTATGGCGGGTCCGCAGGAGCGAACCTTTCCGTATATTTCAGTGGTAACTTGCTGATTAATGAGCTAAGGAGTTATACGAGTGGAGCTGTACTCAATGTTGGGGTTCGAGGAGGTTGTAAGTAACAAGTTGCCACCTCCCAAATCCCCATGAGTAATTACAAGCAAATGGAAATATACAAGTAACAAAAGAACCAATTTAGGTTCATCCATTAACACCACACACCCTGCATTTCCCTTTGTGGTTATCAAGTTAAACAGTTTACAATGCATTATAGGCCAAATCAGAAAATAGATCAATTCAAGAGTTTTCATGAATCCTTTTATACAGACTTCTCCACTTAAAAGATGACAGTTACAAAAAAAACGCCTAATGTGTAACAACTTATTCCCAAACTAAAGATGTGTTTCAATCAATTAGAAGTGGGCTATAACATTTCCAATAAGCTTAATAACTAAGGGGCTTAGGACATCCACATGGGAAGTGTTTCCAGTTAATGTCTTCGGTCTAAATGCAAACCACAATTCTAATTAATCACACAGCACATGCTTATTAAAATATGCTAAGGCCTATTTTTACAGTCCACATGATAGAAAACAAACCCACCTGAACCCCGCCATGATAACTCATTTTCAGTTATCAGACAATAGCCACATCCTGGGATCAGAGCCATTGTTTTCTGCTGCCAAGAATCACAGCTACAGTGTGAGATATATATCGTCCACAGATTGGTGGAGGGTAATGTTACTCCCTAGCGCTGTGCCAAGATATTAAAGCACGCTTATCCCAAAACAAAACCTGCGGCAACAGATATTACATCACGCCCCGTCTGACCTCAGTCTCTGCGGGGCAGAGCACAGACAGGCGCTCACACAGGTTTATACAACCTATTTGACCAGGTAAGCATCATGATCTTCTAAAAGTCAAAAATGGTTGCAACACAGAACTAAGAAAAATGTTTTTAAACACTACTAATCAATTACTATATTTACTCGTAGTATCTGCAGCAGAAGGAGAATGTGTTTATTTTGGGAAAATACTAAAAATAAACGGAAAGGCTGACTATGAATTCATTCGAGTATTTACAGCAGTGAGACGAGAAACATGTCACATGCTGACGTGTGGAGAAAGGAGTGCATGTGCACGTCAATTACACAGGAAGGTGTCAAGAACGCAGCTGGTGATTTGATGCACATACGTGCATGCACGCACGCACGCACGCACACACGACAGTTCTGCAAAGGCGACGATGTGTTTGCGCATTTGCGCCACACTGCATCAGCTTCCCCTCGAGAGCTATGAAGATTAATTGCATAGTTAGAAGTCAGATCTGTTGACTGGGAATAATTAACCTTTTATATTTGCAGGGTGAAAAAAGAAGCAGCGTATTTAAAGAATCTGAATACATTTGCATACGGATGGTGACTCGGTTCCTCCTTGAAAAATCATTATCGTATTGCAACCATATTTTATTTCTGGCGGCCTACCGGGCGGACATTCCCGCACCTTAATTCCTGATGACGGGCTTTCATCTTTGAAGTAAACAATGTCACACGTTTCGCCGTGTGAGGATCACATGACCGGCGAATTATTATCTTTCGAAAACGTGCGATGTAGCGCCGCTCGACGCCGTGTCACACGTAGGCCTGATTAACACAAGCGATGATGGCCGCCTCGTCTTGCATACTCATGCAGAACTCGGGCCGTGTCTCATTAGGTACACTTATTTCTGCGGGCAGGAGTTTAGTAAATAAATAAATAAAGCCTTGCAGTGATGTACATTTCTGTCTCATATCACTCTTGTAAATGAGTAAAGAGGAGCGTTAGGGAGCATCGCTCAAGCCCCCGGTGTCGCTCTGATGAATACGGTTATCTGCGCTCTGCTCTCCAGACAAATGGCTTTTCAACAAGTTCAAACCCCCACAAATCCATCAGATGTCAACCGTGCCCCTAGACTGACCTTGCGGTGAACCTGGGGTCCCATAAAGACCCGTAACTCACCCAATCAGAGGAAAATACTGTATTTACCCAAAGAACTTAAACGTATAGTTAACAAAAAATATAAATTGTATAATTTAAATATCTTATTCACTTACCCTTGTGTGAATGCATAGAAAAGAACAAGCTACTACATACATTAAACATTGTCCTTTTGTGTTGCATGGATGAAAATCACATGGGTTTGAAACAAAACGAGAAAATTGCATTTTCGTTTTTTTCAGGGCACTGAATTATTATAATTATAAAAGAAAGGTGTTATTTTTAATGTATTGACATTCCTCTGCTCCTCTCACAGTCGCTTCCTCTTTCCATAAATCTCACAGACTCTTCTTCTCTAATAACATTCGGCTGTTAGATAACTCGAGGGTTCCGAAGGGACAGGAGCCAGCTGGAATTCCCATTGCAGCCCTAATCCATTTTACATCAGCCAGTTCAATCCAAACACAGACACACAATGGCCGGCCGCCAACCATATTACACAGTTGCCCGTGACCCTCTGGAACAGAGCTTTGAACGGTGTTCCTTCTGTACATCATATCCCATAATTATAACTTAAATCACTCAAACAATGTGATGAGGCCTCAGAATTAGAAGCTGGCCACTGTTTAATACCCCCCCTGATGGACAAGAACAAAAAGTGAGTAGGATGTCTGCAACAGGATGTTCTGGAGTCTTAATCAGCATCACAGATGCCAAATTCCCAGAAACATGAATGTCATGATGCCACATTGTCCTTTATGACTGTACACACACACACACACACACACACACAATGATGCAATCACAGCGCAGGCCAGCCACAGAAAACATTTAAATGCATTCATCAGATTAACTGTTATTTTCAGCATCCTGTATCATTAGCAATACAGTACATCCGACTATTCCAAGCACAAGTCCTGACTGTTTGATACTGCAAATCCCTTTGACCTCATCGAACAGGACAGGTCACTCTAATGACACTTAAACACACATCAAAATCCTTTTAATCCGCTTTCAAAAAAATCTAGTAAGAGTTTGTCATCTTCAAATGACGCAAACTAAACTTAAAATCAAATGACATTACATTTACATTTACATTTATTCATTTGGCAGACGCTTTTATCCAAAGCGACTTACAATTGAGGAAAACAGCAAGCGATTCGTCTAAGTAAGCAATATTCACGAGAGGTGCTAGTAATACAAGGTTTCAAATACAACGTCAAGATAGTATAAGCAAGTATATAGAGAACATTAGAAAAGGAAAAATAGGGGTAAAAATGTTTTTTTTTTTTTTTTTTTTTTATGAGACAGTTAAGTGCTCATGGAAGAGGTGGGTCTTCAGCTGTTTTTTGAATTGTGAAATTGATCCAGCAGTCCTGATGGAAACAGGAAGATCATTCCACCAGCCGGGAACGGAGAAAGAAAATGTCCTTGAGATGGATCTCACATTAAAATGTGAAAACATGTCGCTCTGAGCATATTCACTGTGGGAGTTCAAAGGTCACAGCATTACTATGCCACTGTCCAATCGAAAGCCGGTGCCAAAGCCCGACATTTCAGCACAACTTATATGACTGGTGAACCGAGGCCTCTGATTCTTCTCGATTTACATATTCGCATTTCGTGAGCCAGAGATTTTCTGGAGCCTTGTGCACGAGCCGAACTTTGATCCTCAGTGGCGGCAGATGTCGGCCGTTTGGCCTCAGTGTCGTTTCTGCATTTTTCTCGTTTCTGTACGTTTTTAATTGGAGTAAAATAAATCCTAAGGCTTAGCAATAAAAACAACTTATGAAAAACCATAGTGGCACCTTTTAAGAGAGATTTTCATGCCAAATACCTCCTCTTATGTATCTAATATGAAATCCTTGTCTCATTGCCCTCAGGTTAAGCCCTTAATTACATAAGCCATTTAACATGGTTTAGTTCAATCAGAAAGTGTTGATTAAAATCTCTGTGGCATAATCGGTTTTGGCTGGGATGATTTTTATGGCTATGAGTGTTAAGGGATTGTGTGAGGTAGAAGTGCAGCATTTTGATTGGTCATCAGATATAGGAAGATGGGAAGGAATCTTTTCAAGGTCACCATCCCATTGTTTCAGAGGTTTGTAATAGCAGTTACCACGACGACAGTTACAGTCAGTTCCCTAATAGGGCTCGCTCAGTTTGAAGTGTCCTGGCCCAGTCTGTGCATTGCTTTTAAGCACTGAAAGCGAAGCACCACCTCTCTGATTTGCTGACACGTTACATATTTTATTTGTCGTTTAGGTGCAACACGTGGCTTTTTTGAAGCAGTTTGATGTTTGGTGCTTACAGAGATATGTATGTATGGTTCAGAGAAAATCTGTACGTCTTCATGGATGGCTCCTATATTCTTAAGTGAGTAAGGGCAGATAAGCATACGCTAGTTTTCTTTTTTAAAAGAAAGTACATATAAAAATTCAATGCTCAAGCCTGTCGCCTCAGCCTGATTTGCAACATTAAGCTTATAATAATAGGTTGGATTTTGCAGGAAATGTAAGTTTCACATCATTTGACTTAAACCCGTGTAAAGATAAGTACAGTATAAAGTAACCTCCATTTTGTTTCAAACAGAGATGGTGACATGTCAAAAGCGGCCGTTCACCAACTTTACAAAGAAAATAAGATTAAGACGGATTAGTTTAATCTGTTAAGGATTATTATTATCCTAATTTTTGTGGTAAATTAAAATCTTTTCAAGTACCTCCTGGAGCTCGCTTAACTTCCCCCAATGTGATATGCACACACCTGGCACAGTGGGGCTCTGAAGTGCCCGCTCCCAGTGTAGAACACAATAAAATTTCACTCCTATTAGAAGCAAAGCATCAGCTCAATGTTAACTGTGTTTATTTTCTACCCTGCAGCCTACAAGATCCTTCTACCTGGAACCTGTCATTTGCAAATTAAGCATCGTTGCACATGAATGGCTGCGTGGCTCTTTAGCATGCGTGCGCTTGTGCACGTTGGTTGCACGCCTGAGCGTTGTTCTTTTGGCAATTTGGTGAGGGAACAGCGGGCACAGCTGTGGGGACGCTGTCAGTGGGTGCCATGTTTTCTATTGTCTGCGTGACATCATTCAACCAAAAAAAGCAACAAGTGGGAGTTCTAGACAGAAGGGCCTGGCATTGCACCCTCTACCCATAATTAGCCTGTTCTGTTAACACAATCTTGACAAGGGAAAAACAGCCTGTACTCTTCCTCCAAATTACACGCTATTTAGATCATCCGCGTTTCACTGAGAATTGCAGCGATGAAACGGCAAATTAATTTGGTTAAGGTACGATTCGTGGGATGCTTAATAAATCCTGAAATATCCTCTATTGGTAGCCTCTTGTATTGTATTGTATTTGTTAACAATAATGAACCTACAACAACAAAAGATTAACAAATGAACAAAGATTAATAAATGCTGAAAAACATTGAACATTATTTAATGCAATGTTAACAAATACAACCTTATCGTAACGTTTTATCGTAATCCCTTACATTAAATGTAACTTTTGGGATGGATAAGCAAATTTTAATTAATTCAGTTAACACCAACAGTACAGGTATGTAAGATTTACAGTACATAGATTATAACACCTAGTCCTACCAAGCGAATCACACTTAAGTGATTGAAAAACAACAGGAAAAATAATTAACAAAAATAAAGCATCTCGCTCCCACCACCATCGTTTTGAATAACAGCTACTGTAAAGCCCCTCCAATATGTATGACACTATGGAGGGTACCTTAAACACAGGTCACTAAGAGAAACGATCGATGTGGTTATACGGAGGGGCCGTAAAGCAGAGCAATAGTGTCGAAAGGGAGGAAACGACGCAGATGAGTGGAAAAGCATTTACAAATGAAAAACAGCCCACAGAGCTGCACCCAGCTGCTGGATCATTAACACACTCAATGACACGAAACAAAAAACTGAAAAACATTTGCCCTCAAAGTGTTTACAAGTAACGTGGGCGGACGCATAAGATTTCTACCCTTCATGATCCATCTCTCTCTTTCAGGTGAGTGTCTGAAAAACATACTGTAAGATACATTGTTTGGATTGATGCATTGGTCGATCAATTACAGTAGCAATGGAGCCATTTTCCCACAATGTAAAGGCGTTTGAAGCCTCTAGCTCTCGCGTGTGCATCCCTTCCCTGACGACTCTTGTCTGGGCATGGTATGCAACCATGGCAACCACATCCGCCTATAGAAATGGCACGTTCAATAGTGAAGATGAAGGCAAGATTATCCTTTTATCCAATTTATCCATACTTTGAGTTTTGAAAGTTTGCTTTAGAAAGGCCTAGTATGTTGACATGCTAACTTTTACACATTTGAAACGTCAAGGATATTTGTAACAGCAAAAAAGAGATTTTCGATGAATATAAAATATGAATTAAATTTCAGTCTGCACTTCACGCAAAGCTAGGACCTAGAAAAAGTCACGCAGGTTTGGATTCTAATAGACAGTGATGAAATAGGAAGTAGGTGGTCTTTTTATTACAAGTCAACTGATGTAAAACCAGTGTCTTCCTGTCATTCGACAATGCTCTCATCTCTTTTTCATGAATGATTGAGGTTGGAGAGGTTGCAGGAGGAGGAAGATACATTCTGCACAGATAAAGTGTGTCAGTGAATCGGCCAGTCCTGAAACTTAAGTCAAACAATTGATTGAAAGTAAGACACAAAAAAGGGCGTGAGAGAAAGACAGAGAGAGAGACGGATTGGCAAATGCATCAAGTGCCAACAGCTTCTGTAGGGCCTGCAGATGCCAATACTGTACACAAGAGGCACATGCATCTAGTTTTGTGAAGCCAAACCTTTGATTAAACGGCACAAGATCTCATACACAAAGCAGCTTATTTAAGCCAACACTGGAAAAAAACTGCCTGGCTGACACACAACAACCAACCAATGAACGATCATTTAGGTTTCGGATTGTAGGCAATACATGGGCATGGCATTTAAAACTAAAGACTACTGCCAAGCTCTGTACCCTATCAAGCTTTAAACTCAAGTAACCTCGATCAACACCTGCCGCATTCACATACGCACACATTCATGCATGGCTGGCCACAGAACGCCCCGTCATCTGCAAGTAGCCCTAACGTCCTCGATGAAAGACGAGAGGCCTCTCACCCGGTCAAGGACAAGCGCACGAGCCCGGTGCGCAAACAGCAAGCCATCCATTAACAGCCCAAGCGGCTCTCCGTGAGTTAGTGTCACCTGGAAAAGGACGAGCAGACCTCCATCTAATTACTCTGACACTCGCACCATCACTCCTCATAACCCTCACGTGTGGGGCAAACCAGGTTCTGGAAAAGTTGCGCCAATCAATTTGAATTACTCCTAATTATATGTGTGTGTTTATATACAGCGTCCCCAAAAAAAGTGACTTTCTGGTTGTCAAATGTACTAAAACACGTTTATGCTTACATGATGTGTCCAAATGTTTTGGGCTCACGGTGTGCGCGGAACAAGAGCTCGCTTCTAATTTTGGGACCCTCGTCTAAAACCATGTGACACCTACTCCTAAACATCAAAAGAAAGTGTGTCAGATAATAGATAAACATTCATCATGCGGGTAATTATGTGCCATCCAAACACACACCGAACGAAGGACAATCGGGGTTAAAATTCTCATTAGTCCCATGCAGGTTTGTCGATCCCAGCCATCCTTACCTAACAAAAATCCCTCCCTCCAACAATGGTGAGATCATCGTCAGCAAAGTGTGACGTCACTCACTCTTACATCAGCACATGTACCAGGCCACCATCTGGCATTACGGGCAGACTGCTGAACGATATGCATATAATGGGAACAAGCTCAAGGTTGTTGGCGCTGAGGATACTGGGAATCTGCAACACAAGAGTGTTTCTCCAGTGAGAGGTTATGGGTCTATGGTGTGTCCACATGGCATCATAAGTGTGATTACAGCCCAACCATCAAAGAGATGAGAAGATGAGATATAATCAGATGCCATCTGTAGAAATCGAGCTGAGAGGAGAAAAAGTGAGAGAGAAATAACAGGTGAGGTATGAAGGTAAGAAACGAACAGGCTGGACACTGTGGACCCTTAAGCAAGAACTGCTGGTTTGCCAAACCCCTAAAAGCTCAATTATTTACTTTATAATGATTTTACACTACGATTACTTTAAATATTTTAAAATATATATATTTAATGGCTTTCTTGAATGCTGCATATACAAATCAATATTTAATGTAAGGTACAATCTGCTGGTCACTGCAAAATAAACCGTTCAGAGGGATATAAAAACAGTACACATTGTATTTTATCATTATGCAATTGCATTTATGACTATCAATACACGACACAGAAGCATTTGACAAGCCAAGTGCCGTTTCCAAACACAGACGCACCACAAAACCAGCCACTCACGCAGACTTTCTAATGCACGTGTATCCAGACAGAAATCGATCACTAGAAACAGCATAAAATGCTGATATACTCGAACACAAAAACAAACTTCACAATTCAGAAAAACACATTTTTCACCAGACGCTTGCAGTGAATTTTATGAACGTATATCCATGCCAACAGAGAACAGCATTCATGACATCGTTTTGCTTTGAGCTGATAAACACGCATCTATCAGTAGGGCACGAGACCGAGAGAGAGGGCGAGTGACACTGACATGTTTCTAATGCGATGCCAGTTGAGATTGGTTCTTCATTAGGCCAATTAAAGGTCGCTGGAGGGTTCGAGGCGACGAGATGATACGTTCACCTGATTAAACAGAGAAATTACTAAAGAATTACAGCAATTTACTCCGTCTCAACCTGAGCAAGTCACTGGAGTAATTCATTACCCAGCAATAATTGCTTAGCACAGATGTTAATTGAACATGCTATACGACTCGAATAAAAATGGTGGATCAAACGGACCGAAAGGTGCCTTCAGACAGATACAACGGGGCATAGGCACCTACTGTATAAACAGGAGTTTGGTCAATAGATCCATTAGCATTACGAATACTGATGACTCATCTTGCACTCGTAGGCGTATCCAAATCGTCGTTTAATAAAAATCTTTCTGTAAGAACTTTGATTTATTGATTCAGAAATACATGTTAGGTCACTCATATAAATAAAGCAGCCACACATTTGTTAGGCAAGATGATCCACTTACAAGTATGAAGTAAACTAATATATATGGGTTTTCAATTGTTTAAAGGTTAGTGAAAACTAAGAGAAGGGGAGAGAAGACTTGTATACTGTAGGTGGGTTTCCAGCTACTGTAAGCGGACAGAGGTGTTTGTTTATGGTTATGAGACTGTTGTTGGCACTTCAGTTATCTGAATAATGCATCATGGGTACTTTACGCATAAAGAAGGACAAACACTTTTGCGTCCTGAACAGCAGCAGAAGCCACACTGCAATGCGTGTACACACACACTTTAAGTCTAGAGATTTTAGGCAAATATGTTAATTATGCAATGTATTATTATGCAATTCCAGCAATAAAATGGGCATTTTTCTTCCGCAGAACACAAAAGAAGCTATTTTGAAGAAAGTCGTACAGGTTTAAAATGACAAGAGAGTACAGGTAAATGACAGAATGGAATTTCATTTTTGGGTGAACTATCACTTTAAGGCTGTCAATATGCTAGTGCACTCCTAAAGTCTTAATACAAAATACTGCTCATCCTACACTTAATAATAATCAAATGTAAACCCAATAAACGTTCTACAATGAGAACTTTGTAACAAATCATCTGTGACAAAGAGTTACTAGCTATTCGAAGGGGTGCAACCTCTCAAATGTACCACCAAAACTACCCGTTTCAATAGGAAATCAACACAGGACAGAGAAACTGCTATTCTTTTTTTTTTTAAGGCACATAGAAATACATGCGTAAAATACACAGGAACAAGGTGTTCCTTACACGTCGTGTTGGATATAGAAGCCACACAGAGATTCACAATGTGAACTAGACACACATACACAAAAACACACACATATACCTCCACCTCTGACTGCACTAGTGGCCCATTTCCCCCAAGGGCTCTGCTTTTGTACAGATGAACTGGGTTAGGAGAGAAAGAGAGAGAAATTAATGAAAGCATTAATGTAAAAATTCGATAGATGTGTGTTATATTTTGAAGTGTGAAATATAAATCTGTTTCTCATCTCAGTGGTGTGAAAGCCTCAAAGTGGAAGAGTGCCATTGATATTTAAAAATATGAGAATAAATGATGAGAAATCAGGAGGGAAAAATGATGCTCAGATCCTCTGGTCTGTTAATGGGCTGGACCGATGCGTCATCTTTCCTGGATTAGAATTCCGGCTCATAAAAATAGGAGAAGTATTTTTATCCCTAGTCTTCTTCACTTTCACACCCCTTCCTTCCTATGCTGAATAGTATTAATTGCAAATCATCAGTTCAGCCTAATAATACACATACAAATGCAACAATTGCGTGCAAATGACGCAGCCATTAGAATCCATTTACAGTTCTTAACGCTGGGTCGTTTTTCTACCATAGGTCGCAGTCTTAAAAAACAGATCGTGAAATCACAGTATGATGATCAGAGAGGGCAGATGAGAAAGCGAGAGATGATAATAGAGGGTAGAGGAGAGATAGAGAACTGGCTGGTTGGTAAGTGGGCAGACTGCAGTGGTCTGTTCAGCTGCCCAGATGGTCAGAGGGAAGAAGAATAACAAGAACAAAACCGGCATCACAAAACGCAAAAATTCTCTCTATAAGACTTTCGTTTGGGAAAATACAACAATTTTACATTTAGTCCAAAAAGAGGTCAATTATGATAATTTAGAAAAAAGAAAAAACAGTGATATTTTCTAAGCATCTTGGTGATATTCTGAGACCTAGCATCATGTTAATATATGAACATGGTAATCATTTAAAGGCTAAATTCACCCCAAAATTTTAATTCTGTCTTTTATTTACCCTCATGTCATTTCAAACCTGTATGACTTATTTTTTATGCAGAACACAAAATAAGATATTTTTAAGAACGTTGGTAACCGAACAACGGCGGTGTGCATTCATTCTATTGTATAGGACACAAAACCAATGCAAGGCAATGGGTACCGCCGTTGTTCGGTTACCAACATTCTTCAAAATATCTTCTTTTACGTTCTGCATAAAAAAAGAAAGCCATACAGGTTTGAAATTACAAGTATTTTCATTTTTGAGTGAACATTAATACCACGCTATGATGCTAAAAAGTATTTGACTTTTTTCTTTCAAAAGATAACATTTCAGAAAAGTAGACAATTTAAATAAACTAGCGGGTTTAAAACGTGTCTTAAGGGAGTTTTCGAAACATCTACAAGTGTCCAAAAACGATGTAAAACCCATAAATCAAACAGATTTCAGAATAGTCCTCACTTAATCATTTATCAACATCATGTATGACAGTCCTAACTAATGTTCCTTGCTATTACACTGAGTTCATATAGTGTCTGCTGCCATCAAGTGGACAAAGTGTAAAGCTGCACCCAGTTGGGTTACTCCACATTCTTACAAACATGTGCTCTTCCTAAATATATATGTGCATAGGTACGCATGTTTAAAGTTAACAGACTTGGTTAAAGATCTGCCACGGCACACCCAGAAACGCATTTACACACAGCGAGCCTAATATATTGGCATGCTGTATCACAGCACCTTAATAATTTAGCCTACTTTTCCTCCCGCTACAAAATTCCATTCCTCCCAGAGTATCAATTGAAGCTCCTATTCATGATTCATGAAGAAAAATTGAAGGCAGTATATTTTCCATTAGCATGGATTAGGCTGGATATGACTCCGGGCAAGGTTTCGGCATGCTTCGGGGTTATGCGACTGAAACAACATACAATTCTGAGCTTTGCATGCATGGGTCTATGCATTCATTTACATACGTGTGTATCATACATTTATAATAAAAAGGCACACGTATGAATTAATCTCGCACAAAGGGTGTTTATCTCTGCAAGTACTCTCGCTTTCACATTTAGATGTGCAGAGAGCAGTAGGCCTAAGTGGAAAAAGCAGGTGATGGAAACTTCCCATCGTGCCCGCAATCTGTCCTCTCTGCCAGTAAACTCAGCAGATTGCGTTTCCTGATAAGACAACCAATCCCTTCCATTAAACAGCGTTGCCATGACTCCTGAGCAATAGTGAGGAAACACTCCAAGCATCCACCTCGACACCTACCATAACGAGTGCTGCCAAAACAAACACACACTGGAAATATTATTGGATCTGATCCATACAGGCTATTATTCAAACTAGAAAAAAAACAAATGTATCAGACCTAAAAATTCAGACCTGGCAGTGCTCCACACTTTCCGTCTGATAATAAAGCCACTTGATCAAACACTGTCCAAGGAAGGACAACGTGCCCTGCTATACCTCCGTCCACATGTGCAAGGTCGCGACGTGACTGTTCCACACACACCAGGTGTTAAAATGTCCCCTCTCCCATTAAATAGCTTTTCCCCTTCTGTTCCTTTTTCCGCTATCACTATAATTAGACATCAGCCTGAACGACTCGACTGTGTCTGCGTGACAGCTTGATTTCCAAAACCACACAGCCGTCATTGCCTTTTACATCCTCATTACAAATGAGCAGAAATCGATTAGGTTTTTGTCATCCTCTTAAGATGGGCGATATCTAGACATACCTGGAGGCTGGACCCGGGGACAAAAAGAAAGGAGATTGATACGCTTTCGAAGAGGAAGTTCTGGAGCTGCTGAAGTTGAGAGGGTGAGACAGCCGGGGACCTAGAATATCTGTATTTGCAGAAAGAGTGACAGCTGTATCTGGGGATACAGGTACCACAAGTTCTGCAGTGCACAAAATAGAAACGAAGAAAGAAACTGGATTTGATGGTTATAATGGGACTAACAATAGGTAGCCTATTGGTTTTATTGGATCTACCACAGCCTCTGTGGGTCTCCATTGATAATATGTGGATGGTAAATATTATGGATGGAAACCAACAGAACACCATTTAATCTGAAAATTGGAATAAGGCCTGTAAGGATTTTGTAATGGTTTCAAATGGTAAAACCTAACCCTGCTTGAAAACAACAACAATAGAAAGCATTTATTTCAGCAAGAAAAAAATTAAATGCATTTGATGATGTAATGACAATAATAATAAAAAATCAATTTAAATCAACTGAACATTTCACTTAGAAGAAAAGAAGTGCACAGACATCGCGTATACGACAAGGACAGATATTACGATACCTGGGTTATGACGGGCACACAGCAAACATTAATGGATCTTACGCAACCAAGGTGACCACAGGTGATGAAGCTGATAACTTCTGCTTTCCTCTTTTCCCAAAGCTATCGTCCTGTTCCTCGCCTCCGTGTTGTTTCTGCACCTGTAAAAGTCACATTCTCGTTATTACATGTGTGGGAAAACGTCTTTTAACCAGCTTCATGTGCAGTTTAAACCAGCTAGAATGTTTGAAAACAGCTGCTACAACACCCTGCTGGAAAAAAAAACATAGAAATCGTCACAGAAAAGGTTTCCATTAATATACCATTATGAACAATTAGCTTTTTCCATTAAAACTATTCAAAATCCCATTTTGGGCATTATTCCAATAGGATTCAGACCACTACCAGACACCATTATAGTCTCCATTAAAACCAATACAATTCCCTTTAAAACCATTCAAACCATTACAAGTGTTTTGATGGTTTCTATGGGGTTTTTTCAGCAGGGTAGATGTTGGTTATTTAAGACACGCTTAGCCTATTTTGCAAACACTGATAGCTTACATAATAAACGAATCCATCTCGCGATCCGCACGCGCGCTTGTTTTAAAATGTTTGCAAATTGTGAACGTCGCTGTCTCTTCTACAGAGCTTCAACAGATGCTTTTGAGTTTTAAACAAACACGGTTTTTGTCATCTCATCTTCAATTATACGAGTTGCAGTGCTTTTAAACTTTGAGTGTTCAACACAATTGGTAAAAGCGATGCTACCCTCCTTTAAATGTTTGCAAGCAATGAGTTCATTTGCAGATCAACAGGTGCATTTTGTCAAGCGACGCGTGCACATTGATATTATAGTTGTTTGCGCAATGCGCATGGATATTTAATCAAGTGCGCACAGATTTCACGCGCGGAGGCGGATAACATCTTTGGTATCGCTGGGATTAGTTTTGTAAACCCATAAATCGAATGTGTTGATTTTATTTAAGTGTGTGAAATGTTGCTTAAACTGGGCCTAAAACTAACCTTAACCTTGGGTTTATAAATAATATTAGCCTACTCAAAAATAAGTGCTGTGTGATAAGAACAAATCACGGGACTGGGATAGAACTGAACTCTGATCTAAAATATCTTATTTAATCTAAAACCCGTGAAAATACGAGCAGAACTACACATTATAAATGTAATAAATGTGACAAAACAAAGTAGCCTATTGTTGCCATTAACAGGCTTATCTTTTGCCAAATAATATATGCTTGCATGAACTAATTGCATTTATTTAAAATAAAATGTTATAAAATCATGGCACAAAGAAAATGAAAATTAAAGGTTGTGCATTTGCATTTAGTAATAACCTTTTCCAATACAAACAGACAAACACATTGGCAAAACCCCCCACAAAAGTTTGGAAAAGCAAGTACATGGAAACCCAGTCAGACCCTTATATAGGCTACTCTTGTGTAGCTGTCTGAAGAAAAACTCGCACTGTAATGTTCTTTTTGGTTAGTGAGACCTTTTTAAAAAAAGCAACTAGACAAAGAATTTAGCCCAAAGCCACACAGTAACAAAGACAAAATGAGTTTTAACTGCATCACTTTGGGGACTGCAAGAGTGCAATTCTTTAAAGCTGCGTGTGTGTGTGTGTCTCTGGTCAAGCCTGGGGAATTTCAGCAAAAATGCGATTGTCATCATTTCTGTAACATTACTCACCACAGCACACAGAGATGTTATATCACTAGATCAGCAGTCTTTGACAAATAATCAGATGACTTTCAAAGCATAGATCTACCCGGAAAGAGAGGAAAAATACTGCTTTAAAATGGCAATCAATGGGATCTTTCAAACACTGACCTGAAGAACCTTTTTCCTTTGGGAAATCGACACCTGTAACCTCTAATTTCTCATTAAGGCCTCTCACTAACACATGTGTAATGACATTGTGTGAGATTGCCCTCTAGTGCCGGTGAAAGAAATGACAACAAACCAAACAGACACGTCTAATGTCACGTAACTAAACCGGTAAACAGGTTTTGTTACATCCGCTTGTTAAAAAACGTGTTTACAGTATTAACTATCAGTGATATATATGGATTTTTAAGGTAATCAGATAACCTAGCTAGCTTTATGCTATTGCGTTTTATGCTATTTTAATAATCAAATGTCTTTGAGAAGAAAATTTTAAAAAAAACGTTTATATATAAATCTGTTTATGTGGTGCGCATCGATTTTGATCATATTTGGTTGCTAATTTTTGAGTAAAACGGCTCTTTTTGTAATGAAGCGCATAAGACTTCAACCGGATGCGATGAGACTTGTTTCGGCATATACCTCATTCTTAAAATACTTGCATGTATGTGATGAACTTAATATAAAAAGAAAAATCATTTAAAAAAATTAATAAATGAATGCACACGTTAAATCTAGCAATTAAAACTTTAATATGCCAGCACAGTTTTACCAAACAGTAGGTTAAAATATCAAACAATTAGTGTCTCTTCATACATTTCTATTTTAAATCCATACATATAAAATCACTATAAAATGTCGCTCTTAAACATTGTGTCACTGTAAAAACCGTGGGTTTTCAAACATTCACATGCTTTACGGCTTTTGCTACACCGCTTAGTACAAAAATCTCATCTAACAGACCCAGTGTGAGCTTAAAACATCTAACTTCAACCAAGCCTGATCCAGACTCTTTTAGTGTTTAAGAGACAAAATTGTGTTATTGCATCATAAAAAATAAGACCAGTTTTAACAACAGATAAAAAAAAGATTAAATAAGTGAGCTGTTAATTTATGTCTGCAAATGGTCCGGACAGTAACCTTATTCATAACAACGTGGATTTAGCGAAACCTCACTTTTCCCTTTTCTGTTCAATAAAGCAACTGCTGGGCATTGCAAACTCGATTCATCGTTCACTTCCTTCAAACATTCACTAATCTCACAACCTCAAAAATAACAATGTAGTACAAAATAAGTTTGGGTACATAACCGAGTGTGTGAAATGAACACAATAAGTGTGCTTACATGCATGACCGTACACCGGTTATGCTTATAAACCCAACCGTGTATTATTGAGCAAATATCAATTGGCACGTGTGAATTTTGTCATCTTAAAACACCTGGCGGGTCTGGAGGAATACTCATTCATATTTGTGGGCTTAACCCAGATGACTTCCAAATCTCATGTAAACGCTATTTTGCATTGTCTGATTTTTGAGATGCTTTTTACTTATCAGCAACATGTAAACACACTCGGTGTCACTTCTGGTAAAGCGTATGCACATACGGAACACGACTGGCACGTGATCTTGCCGATATCAATCGAGAGGTCCTGATTGCTTGTAAAACACAGCGAGTGAATATATCATCAAAAGGTCCGGGACTAACAATAGAGTCTTTCCATAGCGAGGGAGTCTTTTTTAAGGCACTGTGACGTGGAAAGGGCTTCCGGGCACCATCTCCTCTCCCCACTTGACTATGAGTATGTAGTCTCCTTTCTCCTTCACCGTGTATGTGACATTGTACATTCTGTTGCCCATGTGTTTGACGTACACTTCCTCACATGGAGTTTTTGGCCCGTGCACTCCCACCATCAACATGTTCGTCCCTGCGAGATGAAAACAAAATATTTATTCATTTAGATTTGTGTTGGATATTATGATATATAATGTAATGTGTGTGTGTGTTACTGTACCTGCTTTACTGCAGTCGACTGTGAAGGTGTTCTTCTGACCGATGAAGGCTTTGGAGAGTCCAGCCCCCCTCGAGACCACCTTACTGGCATCGGATGAGAACTTGGGCAGAGAGGAGAAAGATCCGGCCACTGAGGATGATTTTGTGACCGTCTCAACCAACACAGAGGATGTCTCGTGCAGAGAGTGTCCGCCGGACAGACGTGCACCTGCAGAAGATATTAATATTTCAAATTCGTTTTATGTATATTTTATGCATTCATGTATACACCAGTAAATCTTAGGAAGAAAGATCAGGGGAATATTCCACCCACAAAATAAAAAAATTTATTTGCATAAATACTTTTAGAGGAAGTATATCCTCTCAATCTCATATACACGGTTTCATAAATCTCCATATTTTTCATAAGCTTATTTATTTCCAAATCCACTCCAGCATATTGCATTATAATCCCGACTGATCATATAATCTCATAATCATGTTTTTCCATTTTAGCATGGGAGCTATAAACCTTTTAAAGCTCGCCTAGTTAGTCACTGCGATTTACTTTACGCGTCTTTATTTATCGTCTGCCGTAGTGCAATGTAGTGCGTGATCCCTCACCTGAGACTTTGGCTTTGAAGGGGCTGCCCACGATATGCTGTGGTCCTCCGTATTTGATGGAGATGAGGTAGCTGCCGGGAGCCATGGGTGTGTAGGTGACCTTGTACCCCTCAGGACACTCCTGACAATCCATCTTTACCTTCGACGGACCATCAATTGTGACAGACAGAGCCCCTGACCCGGTGTTGCACGTGTTCACGATAAAGTCAGAGGGTACGCCTGTGGGAACAGAACATTGTCAACACTTGTTTATGGCCCCCCACAACACACAACAGTGCTCACATACCTGTAGTTCCTCCTTCCAAACCAGGCCCGAAAGCAGTCACCATTCCAGGATCTCCAGCCTGCCCGGGTTCTCCAACGCGGATCTTGAATGGGCTTCCTGGGATGTGGCTTCCGTTAAAACGGACGTCGATGGAGTGGACGCCGTTCTCACGTGGAATAAACCGTATCGCATGTTTATCTGCACAAACAGACACGGAATATTGAATTAAATGAGGGTCTTTTGTTGGTCTTTGTTCTTTACTTTGACCCTGTCTGTATGCTCACCGTTGTCCAATTCGGTGATGTAACACTCCTCCATTGCTCCGGAGGGTGTGTGCACCTTCGCGTCAATCGCTCCTCTCGCTCCGTTCAGCTGCACGGCGAACGAGGCTTCTTGATTCACCTTGAGCCCCATTTCCTGCAGAGACACACATGAGTATGATGTGGCCATCGCATACGTGATGTCCTTGTTTTATTACGCATGTGTGTGATCTCAATTTTGTCATTTTCCTCTCTTTATCCGTTTCTTGACGTTTAAATAAGGAGAGTATTTTATAGAAACCACGTTTCAGCTGTGAATATATGACAAGGGTTATTGTTATTTTTCGTCACAAAACAACAATGCTGTCATCATTTTGTCATAGCAAGGCTAGATAACACACAGTGTTTGTGAATCTCAAGGTAGAGTCAAGCACAGTCCCCTAAAAACATGATCACAATGGCCCACATAAAAAAATCTGCCAATACTTATTCTTCTTTCTGTGAAGGAAAGTGCGAGGGTAGGCTTGTCTCGTCTGATGATAAACTGTGATAACCCTGTTCTCGGCTCTCTGTCAAGTGCATTTACACGCTCTCAGAGTCTGCCATCTGTACTCAAGGAGTCCCTGAACCAATTCCTGTGTGTGTGTGTGTGTGTGTGTGTGTGTGTGTGTGTGTGTGTGTGTGTGTGTTTGATGTGAAATCACTCACTTGCAGGCTGGTGACGGTAAGCAGACGGGCATCATCTGACAGTGATGCAATAGGGACAATGAAGGGGCTGTCTGGGATGTGCTCATCGTTAAATTTGATTGACACCTCATAGTCGCCTGGTGTTAAACATATGAATGAAATGAGGATGTCATCAAGATGGAATGACAGAGTGTTGGGTTAAATTATATTCATAAAATGTTACACTTCGGAAGCAAAACTAGGCTGAAATTATTCTTACCGGGTTCCTGGACCACGTAGGCCACCCCGCACGACCCGTCCTTGCGGTCCTCGAAGGAAATTTCGGCTTTGCTGGGCCCTTCGACAGCTATGGACAAACCGCCGGCACCGGCCTCACGCGTCCAGATGCTAAACTCGGCTAAACATCAGACAAATACGCACAGAAGTCGATCAAAACACGACCGTCGTCTTTAAAACGTTATATATCATATTTTGTCTCCCTATCGCTTACCAAGAACTCCGGCCACTCCCCTGTCCAGTCCAGTACCACCGGCTCGAACCTTGTGAGCCCCTCCCTCTCCCAGCGGTCCTACGGTGAACTGGAAGGGGCTTCCGGGGACATGTTGACCCCTGTATTTGACGTTGACGGTGTGGGGGCCCATTTCGTTGGGAACAAAACGCACGCTGTATGTGCTGTCCTCTCCCTCGATGATCTCAGCGTCCTCCGTCTTACCGCCGGGACTCGTCACCTGCGCCGTCATCTCCTGAACGCCTGACTCACCTGAGAGAGGAAGACAAGCAAACAAGAAAGTAAGAGAGACAGAAGTGAAAGGAAGAGAGAGAGAGGAGAGTCTTTTCAAAGTTCAAGCATTTCTTCTATAAATTGTGTTTTTGGCTGGACCGGCTGCACAGCTCAGATTTTCCAGCTCGTAATAGAAAGGCTCTGCTCAATTCCAATGAAAACCCCATAAACATCCCACACAACGGACAGCATCGCGAGCACACACACACACCCTCTGATTGTCGGGCCTGGACGCTGCTGAAAGGACCCAGCGTCTCTCTGCCCATGAATCCGCCGAAAACTTCTCTGAAGGGGTCGCCCCCCACCTGGGTGCTCTCCTCCACCCGCACCTCGCGTTTGGTCTCTCCCGCACGGGTCTTGCTGATCTCGGTGCGCTCCGTGCGCGTGTACGTGTGACTGCTGCGGGTGAAGGTTCGAGTGAGCCGCTCCTGAGCTGAAACCATCTGAAACCAGTTCCCTACAGACGGGAAGACCCAAGGAAGAGGAAAAGGACAGAAAGGAAGTGATGAATAAAGAGAAACAGGAAATGCATGCGCTTGCTTTCTTTCTGTCATCATTTTGAATCAAGAGACAGGAAGCGACACGTGCAACAGTGACAGTTGGTGAGAGTCAAGTGGAAAGAGAGAGGGAGACGTGACCTCTCCGAAGCCATGACATTTTATTTTTCATGTTAACCTCTGGGAAAGCAAAACTCCTCACCTGGAATCTTAAGGTTGAGGTCACATGTGCTGCCCACTGTGGCGATAGAGGGCGCCTGTCTCCTTCTGGTGATGCTCTCCTTCATTCGTCCCTCACCCAGAACCTTCACCGTAAATGGACTTCCTGTGGAATCATAAGAAACGGCTTTAAAAGAGACGTCCACCTCGAAAAAACAAGAATCGTGCATTTCGAGGTCAGCGATGTACCTGGCACATGTTGGTCTGCAAATTTGATGTTGATAATGTAAGTTCCAGGCTCGGTCGGGCAGTAGGTCACTTTGCACGTTCCGTCGTCCACATCCGAACAGTTGATGTCAACTTTGCTGGGTCCCTCGATGGACAGACCCAGACCTCCATAACCTAACGTATGAACCAGAACCAAGATGAACCAAGAACTCATCAATTTCATCATGGATGCCGAACGTGACAGAATTGTATTCACCTGCACTCCTGGTGTCCACAATGAACTCGGCCACTTCAAAGGTGTGTCCTTCAACCAGACCTTTCCCAAACACTTTCACTTTACTGGCGTCTCCGATCTCTGACTGGCCCACCATGATCTTGAAGGGGCTGTTGGTCACGTGTTTTCCGTTCTTCTTCACGCTGACCACATGCTCGCCCACTTCTTTAGGGGTAAAAGATATTCCTAAGAGTGAATAAAGAATATTCCTGAATCTCTTCAGTATCACCATCATATATCTAACAAAAAAAAGAGAGGCTTCGAGGGTTCTGATTTAAATCAAAGCTTTTGTGAGCTGATAGTCGATTCCCTTTGAAATCGCAGGAGAAACAGCTAGCTGGAGAAACACGAGCATCACTACATCAAAAAGTCTCAGTGTTTGAATGCTGACTGAAGATTGTGATTTTTTTGTTTTGTTTTGAAACACCTCTAGAAGACTTTTTGTGTCCTCAAACCAATTTTATGTTTCCGAATGTACTATAATTAATGCAGTATCAGCAAAACACTGGGTTTTTTTTGCAAAATGTGCAATTCTGAACCAAATGCAGTTGCAAGTTTTCCAAACTCTCCTGTTCTCCCTTGTTCAATCCCAAACTCTTGTAATCAGTTACATCAATGCCACTATATCAGGTCAGGAAATTCTATCAAAAAAAATAGATGACTTTTTTACAGATTATCATCTAATAATATGCTTGCTAGAATCAGTGATGTCAGCAATGGGGTTTCTTCGTTGCTTCGAGTCACTCACCGATGTGGCGGTTTGGCAGTCTCTTCAGCAGGCAGGGCTCTTCATTGCCAGACGGGGCTCTGATGCTCGCGCTCAGAGAGCTCAGATCCGTCTCTGTGATCTTTAGAGAAACGTCGGTGGCCGTGCCAACGTTCAGCTGAGATGTCCTCATGGAATCGTCACCTTTAACAACAGAGAGCGGGATGGGAGATAAAAACATATTTAGAAACAAAATGTATAGTATAATGCGATGTAAGTCGCTTCGATAAAAGCATCTGCCAAGTGCATAAATGTAAAAACAGTATCAAAATGAGAGAAAACTGTATTTGGGTCCAAAAACGTATTATTAGGATCGATTTTTTTGTTTACATTTTTAAAGGAATTCGAGCCATGTTTGGTGTCTTGTGCATAGTATAAAATGTATTTAATTATTATGATTTAATAGAACTCATTTGAACTATTAGACATAATAGTATAAAGTATCAAATAAAGTAATAAAAATAAACGTTCAGGGTGCAACTCCGGTACTGTTGCCCACAGCGTGCCACATGAGTGAGAGTGAAAGAGAGAGGAAACGGGTACTTCCTGTTACTAAAAAAAATGAACGTGCCTCCCGTTTTAGCAGCGCTGCACACCTGCGGTTTTGTGGTTAACTTCTCCAGGTGTAAAAACACACACACATTTAACACTCATTCACATTTACAGACATTCATAAACACACATTCTAATTGAGTGATTCAGAGACTTTTTAGAGAGACATAACTTTGCCCCTTCTTTCTCCTTCACACACACTCTCTCTCTCTCTCTCTCTCTCTCTCTCTCTCTCTCTCTCTCTCTCTCTCTCTCTCATATGCATCTGGGCTCACCCAAACCCCTACCTGTGATCTTGGCTGTAAAGGGGCTTCCAGCGATGTGCTTGTCATCAAACTTGACAATTATGTTGTAGTCTCCTGGGGCCGTTGGCATGTAGGACACAGTGCAGGTGCCGTCTTTATTATCCTTACAACTGATCTCTGCCTTAGAGGGGCCCTCCACTGCCAAAGATAGACCACCTGAGAAGAGATGAGAAAAGACATTATAGTTAATCTCTCCCTGCCTAAGTTGCTGACAAGCAAGACTGATGCTGCCGAGTTTACCTTCTCCCGCATCTTTAGTGACGATTGTAAAGACGGCGGGTTTGTTCACCATGCCGTGACTCAGACCGGGGCCGTGCGCGTTCACATGCCCGCTGTTAATAGCATCCACATAGAACTGCAGTGGACTTCCTGTAGGGAGATATTAAAAAGATGTCACTTCCTGTTCTTGACAAACGATGGCTAACAAAACAAAATTGTGTATTGCATTCAGAGCAGTGTTTTAATACCTGGTATGTGATTCCCGTCATATTTGATGTCCATCTCGTGAAGGCCTTTCTCAGTGGGGGCGTATTTGACTGTCACCGTCCCGTCCTTGTTATCGGTGATGTGGGGACGAGCAGTCTTACCAGAGGGCATACGCACCTCACCTGGAACAAGACAAGTGGTTGCTAGGGAGTCTTAAAATCCTAAGGCTGATTATCTAAACAAGTAATAGCACATCTCTCAATAACCCTTATGAGTGTTGTTCATGTTTATAGGAAATAAAAAGCAAATCTTTTAGCCAAAAATAATTATCTGTTATTTTATTAGTGTTTATTATACCTGTAATCTCTCCCTTTTGCACTGTAAATGGAATGACCAGATTAAAGGGGCGGAGCATTTGCTCAATGCTGTCCACCGCATCAACCGGCTCTTCTGTGGCCTGCAGGATAAGAAATTTACAGTAAGCATCACTGTACTGCTAACTAAGAGCAGCAGGCAGATTTTGTGCATGCAAAAGTTAGTGGATGTGATTTTGCATTGAAAAAACAAACAAAAAATGTTGTCTGCCATAGATAAAAAGCTGTGTAGAAGCAGACGCTATGCGCTTTCAGCCAATGAAATGGAAGGAAAAATATGTTCATTATAATATGTTTGTCAGCAGAAAAGCTCGTGGCAAATGAAGGAAAGATGGATGAAATGAAGCAGAGAGCGTTTAGGATGGTATTTGATGACTAAGGGCGGCGTGTACCCAGTGAGGGGTGTAACCCTGGTAGGGGGCGTAGGGCTGCTGTAACTGTAGTTTATCACAAGGTTCCTCGATTATAGGGATGGTATCAGATGCCTGGAGAGGGAGGTGGTCACATGGTTAGGGGTTCACGCTACACACATTTCCATGCTGCTAATTCAATTCGACTCCAAGAACTGGAATTGAATTGCTTGGTTGAAGGATTAGTTCAAAAATAAGAAAGTGGTCGATATATTGTTCTGAACTCTTTTTCTGGAACACAAAGTCTGTTTAAAATTCGTACAAATGTTCCTTTACGTTTATCAGAAAAATACATTGTGTGTAAAACACACCATGCACTGGTAGCTTTATACTTTGGATCGTTTGATCCCTATGTTAAAAATAGCGCACAGTGAAAGAAGGTGCTCACCACCACATGGAAGGGACTGTTGGGAATGTGCTCTCCTCCAAAGCGGATGGTAATGACGTATTTTCCGGGTTCAGGAGCGGTATAGTAGATGTCAAAGGTCCCGTCTGAGTTCTCCACCACGTCCACGTCTAGCTCCGCCCCATCTGGAGTTGACACCTTGCAGGTGACCTTTCCCTTCCCTGCGGCCTTTGCATCCACAGTGATAACCGTCTCCTCTCCGATCTGAATAGTGGGTCCAAGTCCTGAACCTAACAATGGTGCAGGTGTATAGTTATAGGATCAATTTAAACATTGTCCTATTTTTTTGCCATTTGTTTTGAAGGTGGTCTAACTGTATTGAACAAACATAAACACATAAATATAAATAAAAGTCATGCTTTTAAAACTTACCTAGTCCATGTCCCCCAATAGACACTATAAAGCAAATCAAAACAAAGAGCTGAAATCATGATCATAAAAGTTGGCCGACCTACTGCTCTAAAATGGGCCGTAAAGTCTTCTGTAAGTTAACTCACCTGTAACCAGACATTTGCTGGCGTCTCCTGTAGGCAGCGCGTGAATGCGGTAGGGAGAGTACGGGATCTCATCTCCTCCGTATTTGATTGTAATTGTGTAACGTCCCGTCATATCTGGTACATAGGACACGGTGTACGTTCCATCTCTGTTATCACGAATATTGGCCTTCTTTGGCTTTCCTTCTGGGTCCTGTAAAACAGAATTGTTAAAGTGAGACGTTGATGTTGGATCCTGTGAGCCGGTGCATTGGTTTTAAAACATATTTTGTACGGCAATATTCCCACTGCACCAGAAGGAACAAATACGTTCAGATTGGATAGCAAGCATCTCGAACTGTTAGTCATGTAGTGAAAAACCACATATATTAATTTAAATCTAATGACAGGTAAGTCCACAGAGACCAGTAGACCAGTACAGGGCAAGATTAAGGGTGTGAGTTCCCCTCAAAATGTGGGAGAAACTTTCACTCTCACATCCAAAACCACTTTTGTGCTTCAAAGATGCTTTTGAATGCAGTTTGAGAACACCAGGCTTGATCTGAGTGAAGTTTCTCTCTTTGTCAAAGCTTGGCATCTGAACCTGACACTAAGTGTACACTAGCAAGGGGACAGACCGTGAGCACTCAGGGGCCCAGGTCTGACGGATGGAAGGGAGGGTGGATGGGAGCGACATCAGACATAACAACAAGGGGACGGCGAAAAGAGAGGCCGCCTTACACATCCTTTCCTAAGAATATGGAAGGGGATGGTGCCCTTTACAATGTGGTTCTCCCACACCCTCCTACCCCAGTCCTCCACATACACAGAGGCCTCTCGCCTGCTCCCATCCGGATCCTATGGCAACAGCAGGGGAGGGGTCAGAAGGAGGGCGGGAGGGCGTTAAGTATATGTGAACATCAGGTCTCCTAAAAAAAATGCAAGAAGAAAGAGGCCTGAAGATGTGGGCATGGCACCCACCAGTATCTGTACGGTAAGAAGCCCTTCTCCTGCGTCACGGGCGTCGATGGTAAACTCCACGGGCAGGCTGGCGGGCACGCCGGATGCGTTTAGACCGGGACCACTGGCACGCACTTTGCTGGCATCGTGAGCGGGCAACACCTTGATCTTAAACGGACTGATGAAAAGGAAACAAATCATCTCAAATTTACATATTTAGCTTTTCATACTTCATACATTTGGTGTTGTGTAACTAGGAAGTCATTGAAAATGTGACGTTTCTGAGCTTTATTCTCACCTGCGTGGCACCTCTTGGTCTGCATACTTGACACACACGCTGTAGGGTCCATCTTTCGCAGGTGTGTAGATCACTGTGTGTGTGCCGTCACCGTTGTCTGTGATATCCACCGGTTCTGTCATTCCTAATAACAGAATAAAACAGTTTGTCATGAAGTAAAGAAGAATGTAATATACTTAAGTACAGTATAGTTTGTGTTTCCAACCTGTGGGTCCATACAGCAGAACCTCCAGCGGGGCGAGTCCGGCTTTGCTGCAGTCCACGGTGAAGGTTTGAGGGATGTAGGCTCTGACGCCACTGCCCAGGCCCGGACCAGAACATTTTACCATACTGGGGTCCACCAGCCCCCTTACGGGCACCCTGAACGGACTCCCTAAAACATTTAAATTGAATAAAGTGTTTACTTGCTTAGAAATCCATCGTGATAAAATAATAACATAAAGTAGGAAATGACACCATACCTGGAATAGGCAGGCCTCCGAAAGTAATATTGACATCATATTCCCCAGGAGTGAAGGGAATATACTCCACGCTACAGCTTCCGTCTTTGTTGTCTTTACAGGACATCTTAGCTTCTGATGGGCCTTCGATTGCCAAACCAAGCCCACCTGTACCAGCACCCCTGAAAGAAAATAAATACAGGAAGAATATAATTTCAAGAAAAACAATTGACACACTGAGTCGCTGGTCTGAAATTTGTACCTTGTCTCCACAGTAAACCGGTTAGGTTTGTTAACCAGTCCCTCTTCCAGACCTGGGCCGTAGGCACGTACACGGCTGGGGTCACAGCCTTCGGTTACCGCCACCCTAAACGGACTCTTGGGAACGGGTACGTCATCATACAGCACCTCTATGAGATGCACACCTGTATATATACAAAAACAACAACATTCAGTCTACAAATATAAACCTGCTTACGACAAATGATGACATATTTGTATGTCTTACCGTCCTCATATGCTGTATACTCCACTCTGTATATGCCGTCCCCTTTGTCTGTGATGTAAGCATCCGTGTTGCCACCTGATGGGTTAACAATACGAACTTTGATGTGGTTGCCTCCCATCTTGTTGTGAACCCGGGTGTCAACGGCAAAGTGTGTTGTGACCTCTCGGAGTACACCTGAGAATACACACCAGTGTTAAAACAACTCAACTCAAAATTTCGCCAATATATATTGTACATTTTTCCCTCACCTCGGGCTTCCACTCCCGGACCATAGACCTTGATTCCACTTGTATCGAGAGCTGGATCAACTTGCACTCTCGCGGGGAACTTCGGCACTGCGTGTCCTCCGTATTTAATCGTGATGGTGTACATTCCGTGGAAAGGCGGGATGTAGGTGATGGAATACGTCCCATCGCTGTTGTTCTGGACGTGGACCTCCGCCTGTGCTCCTGAATCTGAAATAATCTCGATGGTCAGCTCTGCCTCCCCTGCTTTGGAGCAGTCCACCGTGAAAGATGCCGCTTCATCGACCTTTCCTCTCTCCAGCCCTGGGCCGCTGGCCGTCACTTTGCTGGGATCGAAGACGGACTGAACCATGGCTTTAAAGGGGGAACCAGGAATGTGGGCATCAGCGAACAGGATGTTGATGGAGTACTCTCCAGACTCGGTGGGCAGATAGGACACTGAGCAAGAGCCGTCTCCGTTGTCCTGGCACTCGATTTTGGCCTCACATGGACCTTCCACCGTCAACCCGAGACCACCGGTACCTGCACCTTTGGTGTCAATGGCAAATGGAGCAGGCTTACCCACAATGCCTCCCTTCAGGCCAGGGCCATAGGCTCGAACCTTGAACAGAAGATATGATCGATAATAAGAACTTAATCAACAACAAATCTGCATCTAAAAGTTGGGACTTCTGTCCATACAGCCAGGAGTACTGTACTTTCTCCTATTTAATTTTGATAATATTTTTTTATTTTATTTTTATCTGGAAATATTTACAGTGTATTTGCAAAAAAAATATTTTACATATATAATACATAAATAATAAGTATAATACATTTATTATCAATAATAATATTTTATTTATTTTATTTCAGTTGTATTTTTAGTTTAGTTTTTTTCTGGTTAATAATTTTACACTTATTTCTGTTTATCTCTATTTTCTCATTTCTCATTTTTGTGTGATTTTATCATATTAATTACTAATATATTTCATTTGATTTATGTAACATAAACGTTTTAATCATTTTAGTTAACCAAATACATAAAAATACAACTTTGATATGAAATTAAAAATAGATAATACAGTATACATTTATCATATTTAAGAGAGTTTTGGTTCATACACAGATATGCCTTCACATAAACGCATGTTCATGTGGTAAGCAGAATAACTGATGCCAGACCATTGCATTATTAAACATTAATGCATACTCAATGCGTAACTCATTTTCAATAATTTAATAATGCAATTCCATTTCATGTTGGAACATGCTTGAAAAGTACTGCGGTGGAAAGTCAAAGTCGAATGGCCTTCATCATCTGTAACCATTTATGGTCAGAGATCCATATCTGATCTGCTAATATAAAAAAGACAAAACTCACAGTGTAACCTCGGTCCAATGACATCCAGTCATTCCAGATGTGCATGAAGCACCTTGTTTGGCCACTATCCTTGAGTTCACCCCTCCCTGTAGTAATATTTAAACACTCCATTGTTTCCTACAATGGTTAAATGTCCTTTGGTGTTTGCTTTAAGCTTCTCCAGTGAATGAACTGATACCACAAAGTAAAGCATCTGCTTCACAGAAAGGAGCGATTCAACACTGCTGAGCCTCCCTCACAGAGTCATCTGATACACAGCACACGCACATACGCACGCATACAAAAACGTGCACTTAATCTGAATCACTGAGGCAGAATAAGGTCCCGGGCAAATGATGATTTATAACAGTCATTAAAAACCCTTCAAAGGATGGCATTAATGCTTTCGTGGTGAAATGTGACTCGGACATTGTTCTTTGAAATTTAGCCTCCGGTTTTGAGGAATATAAGTGCCAGCAGGAAACTCTGCAACAATACAACTACACACACATAAAACTAGCTTGCTGAAATACAAACAGAAATGCTCTTGCGTAAAAGAACCAAGAAATATTGTTTTAGTTTAGTTTCGACATTCTGACACTACTTAGTGGCTCATAAACTGAAGGTCTCTGAATCAGATTTGTGAGGTACAGACTGCACTCCGCGTTTCTCTGGTAACTCCCTAAACACATCCTGTTCCTCTCCTCATAAGGAGCGTTTTATCTACCCCTTAATACACTTTAGCCTTGAGCACAAGATGCATGAATGACTCGGGTTCTCTCAACCAATGGAATTATTTAGGTAACAAATGTTCTCCAACCAAACCGATTAGCAGTAACCATGACAATATCGGCTGAATAACACGATGATTCATAAACAAATGAATCACGTTTCCATTTTGTACCTTTGCTGGATCAGGAGGCATCACCCCCTCCACGGTGAAGGGACTTCCAGGCACAGGGTTTCCATCGTAAGTGATGTCTATTTTGTAGGCTCCTTCCTCCGGGGGGATGTACTTAACAGAGTGCACCTCATTAGCCGCTCCAGATTCAATCTTGCATGGGATTGGTCGGCGGGAGGGTGAGGTAATCTTGACGTCCACCTTTCCTTGACCTCCGGCGCCTCGCGTGTTGATGGTGAATTCTTCATCGTTCCCGACGTCCACTTCTTCACGAAAGACAATGACACGCAATAAATGAGCATTAATAGACTTGTTTACAGTATCCCACAATGCAATGTGGTCAACAGTACACTCTTCGAGCTGCCTACGAGCTTCCCATAGACTTACTGTTGTTGAGTCCTTGAACTTTAACCTTGTTCAGATCCAAAGGAGGAGCAACAGTGATGGTAAAAGGGCTTTTGGGGATGGGGTCTCCACCGTGGCAAACAGATATGCTTATGTTACCCTGCATCAACAAATCGAGGTTTACCAAGTAGAAATGCAATTATATTATGTGACATCTCAGTGTCTTTTCCACGCACCGCAGGCCAGTGCTGGAGTATCTCACCTGCTGTAAGGCCGTGTAGCGCACAGTGAAGGAATAATCGTGGTTATCGATGATCTCAAAGTCATTGACGGCTTCTCCTTTTCCAGATGCGGTAAAGCAAACCTCAGGGGTGGCCTTGCCCGCACCTTTAGTGTAGATCGTAAAGTGTGTCGGCTTGCCCACTTCCACACCTGTCACACATAAACATACGTCAAACATATAAACTGAGATGACTTGTTTTCATTTTTAAATCACTAAAATGGAAATGGACCTGTTTTGTTGAGTCCGGGACCCTCTGCCTTCACCTTATTAGCATCATGAGACGGGTCGACTTTGATACGGAAGGGGCTGATGGGAATTTCCTGTATATTTTTAAAAGCAGACATTTCTCAAAAACAAGTATCTACCTTGTAAATCAGAATCATACAACACCTCAGAGCCCGAGTCTGACCTGATCGGCAAACAGCACCATGATGGTGTAGCGTCCGGCTCCAGGAGGTGTGTACTTCACTGTGAATGTGTCGTTGTCGTTTTTGATGATGTCAAAATCAATGTCTGCTTCAGCGGGTCCCACCACACCAGGAGCACACTTAATCCCGATGCTAACATCTCCTACAGAGTCATAAAAATCCACAACCATGTATGAGAATTAAAAGAATATGAATAACCATCTAATATGTCTACTATAGTGAGAGTTTACAATTTTTATTTTTTAAGTCATTCTCAAATACTCATGTTTGAAAGTGTACAAATAGTTTCTTAGTAGTATCAAGCGTTTTCTCATACCTTGCCCAGCCTCGCTACAATCCACAGTAAAGTATGTGGGTTCATTGGCCTTCAAGCCCGTCTTCTCCACACCTGGCCCATGCACCTTCACATTCTCTGGGTGACTACCTTCTCCAATGGTCACCTGAGAAATGAGAGAGTCCATAGTTTTATATTCCAAAAACAGGGAATAGAAAGGTTTTCATGCGCAATAATGGTTCTTGTAAAGCCATGATCCAATTTGGAATCTATGACCTAACACAGTCTTGTAAAAATCCAATGCTGGAAAATCTTGCTCATAAACCGTCAGTGAAAGACTGATGTCGTTTCAGTTCCAATTCATGGACGATTTGACAAACGGCAACCTAAAATGTCATTGGTTGGCTGAACTGAGCGTGTAGACAGAAAGCCCTCACCCTGAATGGACTGTTGGGAACGTTGACCTCTCCCCAGGTGATGATAATGGTGTGTTTGATGGGCTTGGTGGGTATATAGATGCAGAAATATGTGCTGTCACCATTATCTGTGATCTGGATGTCGATGGGGAAACCTTCAGAGTCCTTCATTGAAAAAACAAAGGAAAGATAAAACATATGAAGACCATCTGTTAAAAACACAACACTTGCATGTAAAGGGGACCTGGAACCAACAACTTTCTCAGTCTCATGATCACTATCAAGACTAAAAGTAAGAGGAAAATATACCTGAGCATAAATCTGTAGATGCCCTCTACCGGCTCCACGGGCATCGATTGTGAATTCGGCAGGTTTGTTTACAATGCACCCGGTTGGCTCCAATCCAGGGCCGTAGCACTTGACCTGCAAACGAACATGAGTTTTTGTCATTGCTGTCCATTATCATTCCTAAATTCATTACGCATGTTATCAGTCAATAGTCATTGGGCAGACCTTCTCAGGGAAGACGTCATTGGCTGCTGGAAGGATGTGGGCCATAAAGGGGCTGTCCTTGATATCTTCATCATCACAAATGACATGGACCGCATAGTCGCCCGGCTCGGTGGGCCAGTAGAGAACATCACATGATCCGTCACCTTTGTCATCACACTCAATCTTAGCCTGCGACGGTCCCTCGATGGAAAACCCTGCACGCAGAAGTAACTATGAAAGTAATGCCCTTTCTTTTTTCAGATCTCTGGATCCAGTTTAGTCTGAGACGTTTAATATAGGAAGAAGACTTGCCTAAAGTTCCAACCTCCGTGCCAATGGCCTCAACCACAAAGTCAGCGGATTTGCCCACCATGCCAGTCTCCAAGCCAGGACCCCACGCCCTCACCTTCTGGGGCCCTGCATCCTCACTGATGGTTACCTCGAATGGGCTGCAGACACAAATGAAACGCACACATCAGAAGTGAAACATCTGACTTTGGTCAAAAATCAGGCTTGAGGTACAAACGCCCTTACCTGCGAGGAATAGCGTGGCCACCCCATGTAATAGTGATGATGTACTTTCCAGAGAAAATTGGGTAGTAGTCACATTCATACACACCATCTCCCACTTCCTGGACCTTCACAGGTTCATCCCCACCTCCTTATAACACACACATTTAAAAATACACCAATAAAATGCAATCCAGTCTTAACTTTACAGTGTTAGTTAAAAAACAAACATTGTGTTTTCACACATACTTGGCCCTTTGACTTGAACGCGTAGTTCTCCGCTGCCCGCTCCCTTCGTATACACCTTAAAGTCCGCCACCTCCTTGACACGCACGCCCTTGGGCTGCAGGCCACGCCCGATGGCCCGACAGGCGTTTGGGTTACTCGCTGCAAAAATGGAAAGAGGGTTATTTATGATGTCACAAAAAGGCCAAAAATAGAAGTGGAAGGCGATGACGGAGTTAGTTAGCGTATGAGAGTTATGCATGGACCGTCACGAATAAAGCCAAAGGTATCGGCCAATAAAGAACAGTCAGTGAAAGTAAGTTTCCATTGAAAGCCTATGATAAAAGACAAAGCCATTAGGATTTTCATTCAGACTGTTTTTACCTAACACATACATAAACTAATGAATTTAGTAAGACTACAACTAAGAAAACTACAGGCAAGCTATGAAGTGTGTTCAAGAGCTATGAGAAAGATTTCCAGTATCTATAATTTAATGGAGGAACCAGCTGTGAAAGAGTAAAATATAATATGTGGTTTACTGGCACGGTTTGGTGTTAACAGTAAGTTTACTAATGAGATCTTTTAGTGCAATTAAATGTCTATTGAAGCAGCCCGACTGGGTTGTAAGTTCTTTGATTTGCTTAAAGTATCAGTTTCTTACAGATTTTTTTGTTAATTTAATCACTTATGCTGTAACGTTACATCACAGTATGCTTTTGACAAAAAAAATCACCTTAAGACATAATAAAAGCATTCAAATCTTGAGTTAGTATTTATGGAATGACATCACCAAGACTGCAGAAAAGATGATGATGTTGGAACAATGCAACAAAGAGGACGTGATGCAGATATAACACCCAGACAGTCACTCAGACATTGACCCACAAATGCCGAATCAAGCACTGTCATAATGGCTTATTTACAAATCTGGTTCTAAAAAATGTTGAATTTTGAATCCAAGATCAGTATAGACGGTTTCATCGGATGCACGAACCTGGCCTGAAGTTAACTTCCGGTCTATGTTTGCTGATCGGTCTGGCTAGTGGCTAATAATATAACTATTTATATATTTTATTTAATTAATATTAATTTATGTTTAAAATGTATTAAATAAACAATTTGTTTAATTTTATTGTATATTCATTTTCAATTTGTTCAATTGATCGTGTAACTTTTGTTGCATTTAAGTTTAGCCAAGTAGCAATTCTTCTACTGGTAACCCAAACCAATACTGGCTAGACATACTTTTAACTTGCTAGCTAATATTATTTACTTGTTATTTCTTTTGCTTGTTACCAAAATTAATCTGCAGGGACTTTATTCTTTGTGGATGTGTACCGGAAGATAAGTTTAGGCCACAAAAGCGTGCATGAGCAGTAACGTTTGTTTACTGTATGTTGTTGCTTTGAAACCATCTATAAAATAAATCATTTAAACCAATTTGTTAATTTAATTTTTAATATTAACTAAATAATTCATATTTAGAATTAGTTAAATTAGTTTGGCATGACTGAATAACAAAATAATCCAATCCAGCATCTGTTAGGTGATGATGCAGTCCCAATGCCGTATGCAACTCTTCTGAATTGATGCACAATTCTGTCTAATTCTTCTCTTATTCATTGCTCAAAAACAATTTCTTAGGAAGAATTTTGTCTTGTTTTCCAGTTAAAATATCAAAAAAAATTTTTTAGCCCACTGGCTTATTTAAAGCACAAACTGTGTAAAACAAAAATATAGCCTACTTCATTCAAGATCCTTTGTCTCTCAGATAAATGGAGCTTAAAGCAAAATATCATTCAAAATATCACAGCGTAACTGAAAAACAAGACAAATTTACTTCATTACAAATAATTTGTGTTCACCCTCTTATTTTTACTCACACACTCTCACACACACAACTTCCTGTCTCTCTATAAGCTTCCTGTTTAGCTGCCATAGAGGGCAAAGCATCAGCGCATGCCAACGTGCCAGAGGTGATGTGCCCGAGAGGACACATCCGGGTGAGGGGGAAGAGACAAGGGGCGGGACCAAGCTCGAGCAGGCATCTGCCACGCCCCCCGGGTGGCCCGTACTAACTTGGTCGCCTGGGTTTGGGTGGAGTTGGGGGAGGCACTTTCTTGCCCTTTTCTGAGGGTGGCGTGCGTATAGACTGAGGAATTATGTTAACCGGGGAGCCGATCTGCCGGCCGCTCGTAGGAGCTAGAATGACACACACAGGCGAAAGGAGAGAAACACAATGAAGCGTTTCGTCGGGAGGGTGGTGGAAACCCCTGGAGCAGAGGACACACGGAGTTCAAACCAAACATATCTGTGTCACTCGGTTCCACAGGATTTGCATGCTGTCAATCAAACAACCCTGAAGTCATTAGAGGAGGAAATAAGTCAAACAATTTACAAAGCAATAATGCCCCTGCTTAAAAGACCAGAATAAAAAGGACAGGGCTGCTTAAAGGGATCATTCAACCAAAAATTAAAATTGTTTTTTATTTATGCATCCTCAGGTCATTCATAAAAAAGATATTTTGAGAAATGACTCCATACAATAGAAGTGAATAGGTGTCAATGTTGTTTGGCTACCAACATACTTCTAAATATATTCAATTGTGTTCTGCAAAAGAAACCAGGACTAACAAGCACAAACTAGTCTGGAAAATCAAGCCGGTCTTTTCAGCAGGGGTACTTGACATTTTAGAAAGATATGAATCCACACTCACTCTACATAAATGTGAGCATTTAATGCAACAAAAAACAACAAGCCTTCAAATTCAGGTACTATTTTATTACTCCTTGTTGTTTTCTTGGTGCATTTCCGTGTTAAATACTGTGAACGTGACAACAAAGATTTAAAATAACCTCTGGCCAAAAAAGTTTTAATAAGTTTTTCTTCATTATTACCTTAAACGAAAGCTTTTGAATTAAGAAAGCAAAAAAAAGGAACATCATTGACAGAAAAAGTTGCTAAATACCCAAATATATTTTTTGCACTCAGTCTGATCAGATGCCCAGACAGCACACTGGTCTCACCTTCTGAAATGTGAACGGTGAAAGGGCTTCTGGGTATCTGCTGACCGGCGAATGTCACATACACGGTGTGAGGGCCCTCTAAAATGGGGACGTAGGTGCAGCGGAAAACACTGTCGCCCTTATTCTCCAGAATGATTTCCACTGTGTCTCTGCGGCTCTGAGAGTCCACAATGATTACGCCGACATCACCCGCGCCAGCACCTAAGGGGCCACGAACACATGAAACACCTCCAACTACTTTCTATCAAACAGCTGTTTTTTTAAATGACAATTTATTTTTTAGCAAACAGACACCATTATTCTCCCAACCTGCTGTGTAGATGTCAAAATAAGTGGGTTTGTTGGCCACGTTCCCCATCGGTTCCAAACCAGGACCACGAGCCTGAACCTTATTTGGGTCTCCCAATGCTTTCGACACATTGACCAGAAAAGGGCTCCTGTCGATATCCTGGCCAGCAAACAGCACCTTCACCTGGAGGACGACAGAAACATTGTTATAGGTCAGAGATGGAGATCTAGCCTGTGACATTTCAGCTCTTACTATCAAAGCGTCTTTTGTTAAATCAAAGCTGTTTCAAAGCCAACTGTGCTGTGCAGAAACTCGAACTTGAAAAGAACACGTTGTGCATTACTTGGTGATAAATAAACAAAGATGTTGTGTTTGGGTTTGATTGGTACCTTATGCAGACCCTCTACTTTTGGCACATAGATCACGGAGTAGCTTCGGTTTCTGTCATTGTTGGGAATGACTCTGGCCTGCGAAAAACACACATTAAGAGATCGAGAACACGAATCTTGTTTCGCAAATATTTTCAGAATAGTAAACGGTGCTTGACCCTGACCTCTTCTGTGTGACCCTCTGGATCCTCTATGTAGACCAACACCTCTCCAAGTCCCGCCTCCACGGTCTCAACGACAAACTCAGCCGGCCTCAACACCACGTTACCTCTGGGCTCAATACCTGCAGAGAAAAATAAAACGTTGAAATTGGTTCACAGAGGTGGCATATAACCTAACAGCTGTCCGTCAGTCTCACCTGGCCCGTAAGCTTTAGCTTTTTTGGGGTGCAGGGTTTTGGACCGCAGAGGTGCACCGGGTTTGAGTTTGGCTTTGGGGAACTGAGACAGATAGGTCATCACTGAGTGCTCATCCACGTTGGGATCCACGATCTCCTCGGGAGCGATCACCTGGAGGAAACCGAAACCAAAGTCAAGTTACGTGCCAGTTAATCTGCAGGAACAGTCAACATTGTGCTTTTCCGCACACACTGAAGCATCTGCTGTGCACATGTGTGCGTTTCATCACGAGTGGCTCCGATTAGATTCCTGGATGCCATTAGATCCCTCCAGCTCCTGGGGGCCCCCCAGCACTGCACATTTTGGAAGTCATCCACATAAAACACACCTGGTTCATCTCATCGCTTCATTAGCCGAGACTTCATGACATGAATTGGGTGTGTCAGATTATTTAGACACCTTAAATGAGAAATGCTAGAGGCCTGCAGGAGCGAGCGACTCGTAAAACAAAGCAAGATGCACGTCTCGCTGACACTATTTGACATTCTGTGCATTTGACAAACTCTATTTAGTGTATTTTAAGTGATGATATAAACAGCTGTGATGGTCTACGGCACATGATGGGGTGAGCTGTGGAAAATATTGTCTCTTCTCTCTCTTCACTCCCATGTCCTACTGGTTAAGTGTCCTGCTATATTTAACGGTGGGCTAGAAGGTTGAGAGCTATCTGTGAATAGCTCGATGTGGTATTTAACAGAGCTAAAGAGAGAGAGAGAGAGACCACCAGGGATGAAGAGAAATAAGCACCTTGTCATACGTGCTCAAAACATTTAATGGGAAGCCGGTTCCACGAATACAGACACAAGAATTCGGACAGTATGGTCACGTAAAGTGAAGGTGACGTACCTGAGGCACACCGAGCCAATCGTCAGCCTGCTGCATGGCTTCTCTCGCGTTCTCCACAGGCTGGCTTGGGTCCCATGTCTCCCAGTCCGGACACAGGCCTTAGATGGAAATAAAAAAGCAACGTCAGCAGATGGATGTAAACATTGTCTTCAGTTCATGAGATCAATTCCGAGACGTCACATTATCTCTATATATTTACAATATTATATTTTTATTTTATAACATAATATAAAAAAGGCCCAGCCTTTCACACAGAGGATCTATTAAACCCGTTTAACTTGACATGAAATAGTCTCATATGAGTAGTTTCACTTTGCTCTTTTTCCAAGCTCTGTCAGGCACGTAGCACCAAAGCGCTTCCCTGAAGCGAACACACGCGAGGTGCCGTCTGGAGTAAAAACTGTTAGGTTATTATATGCAGGATTGAACTCCAAGAGAAAGAGGCGTTTAGTTCGAATGGAAGCAGAGACCCTTGAAACCGCGAGACTTCACAGCGACTGCCAAGCTTTAATATCGGATCTGGTTTTGTTTTCCTAGATCCACCAGCGTCACAGAGCACGGCCCCATACTTGGCTTGGTCGGTGAGTATTTGTAATGGGTGGCCTCCTACTGCTAACGCGGACACATTTTGAGGTTCTTAATACACTTTAAGCTGCCAAGAGTAGCATTTGCAGGTCCCTGTAGATCCAACATGGCAGCCAAAGGTAAGAGAAATATTATTTATATAGGAAAACAAATATATTTGTGGAAATAAACAGAACATTTTGAGATCTGATGAATGTAAAAAAAAATGTTTGATGTTAGGTAGTGTGAAGGTTGTGTAGTATTTCTATAGGTCATTCAAATTAGTGGATAGAAACATTAAACATTTTTAGAAAAAAACAATGTTTCCAATAAAACTTGGGTAATATGTATCATCCACGTTTTACTCCTTACCAGTTTAAGTGCCAAATATGATTAACTACTATTAAACTACTATATTTCCAGTGGAATAAATTGTAAAGCTGACAATACAAATTTTACAGAAAAAAAGCTAAGCAGTGTTTGCAAAAATTTTCTGCCAGTTTTCCCAGACTTTCCCTCATATTAAAAAATAACATAATTTAAAAAACAAAATTTAAGTAAAAAGAGAGAAATTATTTGAAAAATCAGACCTAATTATGGCTCACTTGAACAATTTAATTCAATTATCCTATTAAAATAATAAATAATACCATATAATAATCAATAATACTAATAACTTAATATGCAAATATTAATGACATCATTACTTTATAATTTGGTTCAATTTTATAAACACCAACAATGTAAATAAAAAAATATGATGTGTAATTGGACACATACGAAACACTGAAATACTTATCATCTAACTTTTCTAGCATGAAACTTCCAGTGTCAATCCAGCTAATGGATGCTAACCTTTGACCAATCCCCAATGCAGATATATTTCACACACACACACACAGAAAAAAATATAATGAAGTGTGTATTGGCAGGAAATATAGCAGCATGTGTTTTCACTTGTATGTATGTTTGCTGTCTTAACCTCTGACACTTTGTGTTCAGTAAGACGCCAGACCGACAGCTCATTATCCAGCCGGTACAGCCTGGCCGACACACACCTGAAACATGCATCTATGATAACATGATATGTGTCAGGAATTACTTCTCTTTAGCGCCACAACGTCAGCCAGTCATGGCCAAGATCATTTCTTCTCGGCCATTTTAAAAGAGAAACATTTTAGCTATGTGAGGAATAGTGCAACACTAGCATTTAAATGTACATTTCTTCAATCAACAAAAATGTTATAAACTTTAGTAGTTTTCTACTCTCAAATCTACAAATCCTCATACTGCTCTGCCCTAACTAATGTCACAGCCCAAAGATTTTGCTCCAAAACAACGTAATGGCTCAAAAAAGCTCAGTTCTCATTATTCTGCATCTATCCTTGCACACACCCACCCTCATGTAATATATGGCCAAACACTGAGACAAAGCCAGCCGAGCAAACAGTATATTCATAATGCTGACAGCTGCTTTTCATTACGGTGTGGACGAGGATGGACACACATTTCCAGACGGACCTGACTTTTCCACTGAACCCTCTCTCGACTGCGCAAGATTTTAGATTTTCCACTAGCGTAACTCCAAAACCTACCAGAAATATTTGATTTATGAATCGCTGTTTCAGGCGAGAGCGATTGAACTTGGTTTGAGGTTGTTTCTCTCTCTCTCTCTTTCTTTTCTTGGCTTAGATCTTCTCTGAATGAGGTCATGTGCTGTACTGACACTATAATTGTGCGACCATCTTTTTGTCTGAGACAAAGCTGATAACCACAAAGTAACATCTGCACATCTGAGGACATTTACCTGATGAGAATTACTGCTTCCTAAATGTATTTAATGAACTTAATGGGCTTGAGTTTCTATTTTAGACCATGTGTTATTACTGTACATGACACATTTGCTGGCAAGAACACAATTTAAAGTAATTTCCATCATATGGAGCCTGTTAATGTGATACCTCAGATCCTTAGAAGTTCAACTAAGGCCAGACTTTACATGGCTCCCCTTAATGTCAAAACCTACAAAATCAGCTTCTGTACAATACATAGAATTGTATGCATTAGTCTGACCAAAAACTAACTCACCGGGTGCGCAGTTATCCACCAGAGCTCCCAGTGCTTTGCCATCTCTCCAGTCCCTGTGAAAGTTGTTGATGGGTAGCTGTGGGACCTTGTTTTGGATCCAGCCCAGAAGTCGCTGTTTGGGCGTCAGCTTCCTGGCATCTTCATCGTCTTCATCCTCCCACATGGGCATGGAAATAGAGTAGTGCAGAATAAGGGTCCATATCAGGCCCAAAATTAGCTTTAGGTTGCCATCCACTATAGCTTTACTATCTGAAATGAAAGAGAGAGAGAGAGAGAGAGAGAGAGAGAGAGAGAGAGAGAGAGAGAGTGTTAATCCACAGGTGATGAACAAATAAATATTGGTCTCTGGCAGTGAGGCTTGTGTATGAGGCCCAAATCCCGTTGAGAAAAACTTTCAAGCCAGATGTGATTTCAGGACGCACAATTTTACCTTGGCTGGAATAATGACAACATCTGTGTTTATTTTTCACCTAGTCCACCCCGGCATTGTGTGTTTGGTTTCCGGGCCTCGGCCGGGCTATCCATTGTTTATCCAGAGAGATTCACAACCCGCTGTTTGTTCTGTTCGCCTGCTGTGTTGATGGCTTTCACAGTTTCAGATGTGCACAAATAAACAGCGAGGACAAACTTGATGCTGAGCTCACGTCATGTGTTAATAAAACACACATGTACAGTACATCACCTCAATTCTCTTACAGTTGGGGTACAAAGACACTGTACATACAATCTCCCAATTAAAAATGGTACAAACCATAACATTATGAAACACAGGAAGTGACATCATTTGGATCCTTTTAATAGTCGAATAGAATAGACGAGTTCTATTTTCTTATATAAACTGTAATGTCGACTCTTATTCACGCTCAAATATTCAACCCTTTTACCGAATGCATTGTAAGCACAAATGCTCACATAAGTATTCGTATGCAATGTAACTTTATTAATAGCCAAAAAAACATTAGTAACAAGCCCAGTTTTGTGCAGTACCTATAAAAAGTTCAGGTCAACCCCACATTGCCGTGTTCAAGCTTAGACGACAGCACGGAACATGAATCAAAATGGACCCTAGTAAGCCACCAGCTAAACGCCAAAGGCTGACGTCATGCAGCGCTGGATCTGTGGAATGAGGTCAGTTTAAATAAAACACACAGACAGCTGAAACTCAATCAGGACGTTGGATAAATCCGACTACACTTTACTTCAACCCCCAGTGGAGCTGTCTACAGTGAACGCTGCAGTGTGCATGGACAGATCTGACGGCAACATGATCCCTTGCATCAAAGAACGAAGCTCTGTTTCTCTTTTTCTCATTATGTTTTGGTTGCTATAATCAAAAAACCATCCAGGTTAAATTCTTCATCGCTCTTTGAGAAATGACTTTTGGGATTTTCTCATGCGTTTGGCGAGCACGCCGTGTTCAGCCGACCTACTCTCAAGAACAGGCCTTTTGGGATCCTAGGATATCTACAGATGCTTAGAGAGGATTGGAGAGCCAATCATAACATTGAGAAAATGGAGAAATGGGAAATAAAGAAAAAGCACCTGAGAAGAACTTCCTGTACACAAACTAATTTCATCTACTTTCCCTTCAAGGTGACAGTCAATTTCAGATTTCCAGTTTTTTACATAGTGCGCACTATACGTCTATTTTTCCCAATCAAATTCCCAACTAAGCCATGTTGCACCCCAGCAGAACACAGTCACATACAGCACTGGCAAAACAGCTGGAATCAAACAAGCCTAATGAAAGACGTCAGAAGAAAACGTTTCCTTCCGACAACATAAAGCAGAGCTGCAAATGAACCCTCCGTGTTTTGAGGAACCGCTGATAACACCGGCCAAGAATTCCAAGCTGCTCGGATACAGAACAACCACGTAATGAGGGGGAAAACAAACATGGAATCAGCGGCTGGGAAAAGACCAGGCATTTGAAAGATGTGGCATCTGTAACACATGAATGATACACTGTTATGCATCTATATTGCAAGTTTCCATGTGTATGTGTATGACTTTAAAGAATAATGTGATGTGATTTTTCTGGCAAATTGCTCCTTGAGGAATTTCCTCTGTGATTAAAGGAGGTCGGCATCATTTGTGTCCTCCATCCATTGAGACACAGAATTAAAAAGACGATGAAACAGATCCTGGAAGCTCTTTATAAGCCACTGTTGGGATGAATGTACAGTATGTGCTGATGAAAATAAAATAAACGGAAGATTTTTCTTTATATGCAAGCAACAAATTCTTCAGCAAGTTTCTGGAGTATGGAGATCCTCTCCATAAACACTTTGGAACAGTTTGGCAGCGTCACAAAAAGGAATTTTTCCTGGCAAACTTTCTAACAATGTCATCTTACTCATTGTTTTCTATTAATTTTTGTTACCTATTCATTATTTATTTAGGCCCACGTATGAACTGTTTATCTTATCTTTGTGAAGATCTCTATAATTCTACCTCACCCTCTCGAGTTATCAGAACATCGAGCTTGCGTTGGCTAGCTGTACCGGGTGACGGTTGTGCATATCATTTGGGGTCCCAACAAACATCCCTGGAGAAGATGGAAAGATTTTCACGATCAGTGGAGACATGAACACAATGACTTCTATGTGAAACAGATATTTTGCCTCTGGAAATATTCAACCTACACCCACACAAGCATATGCCTAAACACACACACACATCTCTTTCAGAGAGAATGTAAAATAAATGAGGCTCTGAACTCTTTTGTTTCTGTGAAGACAAACTAATCAATCAAAATATAAACAATAAAGGGCCAAAAGGCTGGAAAAAGAAACAAATGAGATATACGTGTATGCATGCCATGCACAAAAATCGTAATTTGAGGTTCAAAGGCAAAAGAAAAACTTAAAGGAGAAGTTCATCCAAAAAATCTAAGTTTGTCCAAATCTGTAAGAGCAGATCTGTAAAGTTACAAGGGTGAAAATGAACTGATGTTATGGTAGATAGACAAAACACTATTTAAACACACAAAGTCACCAAGTTAAAGTCTTGGATGCCTGGAAGCCTTGAAAGGAGAAGCAATGAAGCACATGACATGAATATCAGAGAAGAGATCTGAGTTGTAAACAAAACACACAAGGGCCTGACAGACATTAAGCAGGTCAGCAACACACACACACACACATACACGCACGCACGCACACCCTTGTATGTCCTGATTGAAGCCATAAATGTTTTTTGTAAAATGATTGATGACGTTTGTTATAGTCAATATTCTGTGTCTTTGGTTGTGTCTGGTTTCCACTCTTACACACTTTTTTAAAACTGACTGAGCTTTTCATTTCCCAAACAATTTGTCACAAGCAATTTAGACTGTTTTCGTCTAAAAACAGCACATAACAAAATTCTGTTTTCATGTCTTGCAGTGACATGCTCTATGTAAAACGTGTTTTTATATTGTCATATTGCAGAACTAAACATGTAAGTCGAAAACACAAATGAAAACATTTTAAAAGAAATGTTGACTTGCCACAACATAATCTGATAATCACACTGATCTGAATACAAATGAATATAAATGTAAATGACATCAACCTAAACGCGGTCGTTCTTTAGTCTCTGATCAACGTCAGTCTGACAGAGAGAGAGAGAGAAAGTGAGCGAGCCAGGGATTCCCCAGTAGCTGTGGAAGGATTAGATAAGGTTCCTGTTATCTGACGTTCTCCAAGAGCAACACAAAACACACAGGCCTGCCTGAAATCACATCCTGAAGACCCCAAACACAGATTGCATTGTGTCGAGCGTGTCCCCACTCGCTGTCCGAGAGGGAAAATTCACAATTCTCTGAAGAGGCAGGAAAATATAATTCCATTACTGCAGCTCTCCAAGAGACAAAGAGACGTGAAGAGAGAGAGTGAAATGTGCCCGTGGACACATGCCATCAAGCCTCATAATTTCCACAGGATCTCTGAAGGACAATAGATGTGTGTATGTAATAGAAAACACACACACACACACACACACACACACACACACACGAAGTGACTTTCAACAACAACCCTACAGGCAAAGCACTATAACTGATTCTTAGCACAAGTATATACTGAAGCACCAAATCTTACACCGAGAAAAAGTTTAATGCCAATGTTAAAGCTCAGAAAGTCTATTAACATACAAAAAACGCTTTAAGAAACAAACTTTAAGAGTGCAGAATGATATGTTAGGTGTGCTGTGAAATGCTGGAGCGCAGTTGCCAAATGCTGTCAGACGGCAGCCATTGGGAGCGTTCGCAGGGCAGCAGCTGACTGACTCACTCCACGCTATACCAGAACGCACATTTAGGTCAAACAGAAACAAACTGTGACACCCGGGTTCACACAGCAGGTCTGGACGTTGACAGAGTGGTTCATTTATCAACGTCCATTACACATAAATACATTTTACACATGCTGAAACCGGTCAGCCAACTACAGACTCGGCCCCTTCACGCTATCACAGTGCTTGGCAAAATATACCCAACTTTTGGTGATCCTGGAGAACGTTTCCACAAGTCTACCTCGAGACATGACACAGGTGTTATAGCAGGTGGTGTCATAAAGGGGCATCGATGACCCGCATTTTTGGTTTTCCCACACGGTCCCGTCTAACCTGTGATGACAATGAGGATAAACAACACACTCGAGCTCGACTGATGTATGTTGGACATATGTGAGAACAGCTGAATACATTATGAATGGCTCATGAAAGGAAATGGCTCCAGTGGGCTATAAAAACGGCTCCTTTGAGCGAAAACTTGAGCTTTGGAATTGCTGACACTGACACTTTAAGGTCATTCACCTCCAGCTTATAATAGTAAAACATTTCACGCATAATCTGAATCCTGGTGATGGGAGCAATTCACTTTAATGTAGCAAATAACAAGCGTGTGACAAGATTATTTACATCCATGTCCACATTTCCCTAGACAACAAAACCAGTCTTAAGGGTAAATCTTTCAAAATTGAGATTTTTAAATAAGCTTTCCAGTGATATATAATTTTGACCCATACAATGTATTTTTGGCTATTACTTCAAATCATCTCGTGCTACTTAAGACTACTTTGCCTGTGATCCAGGCAAAATTCCACACATTCCCTCGTGTTTGTTTATTAAATAGTTGCTTCATTTTAATCCCAGGGTGAAATAAATAAAACAGTTAAACCAAGGTTAAAGCAAAAACTGCACGTGCTGTATGAAACACTGTAAAAATGTAGTGTTTACAGCTGTGTTTAACACTTAAAACCAGAAATCCACAGATTCTGTGTGCCGCACTAATGACAAATAGCCACCTGGATATAAAGGAAACATATTATATCAAATATAAAAGTATGTTTTATCAGAGGCTCTTATACAACTAACTCTGGCTCATTTCTTCCAGTCAAACAAGCAGAAAAAATCCCGTCTCTAATGTAAACCAGTAATAAAACACTGTAATAAGTCTGTCAGAGCTCAGGGGGCCCAAAGCAAAAGCTTTTTTCCTCTCCAAACCCAAACTCTACAGGAGATATTTCACACAGCGAAAAAAAAAACAACTAAATGGTACATGAGAAATCCTTATCTTCCCATTGTCGGTAGGTGAATCATTTCAGAAAAGCCTGAGAAAAACATTTCGCCAAACTTTTTTCATTCAACAAAAGCGACAGAATGACACAGTGCTGATCATTCATTGCTTGAAAGATCAGTGCGATTTTTTTTTCTGAGGGAATCAAAGTTTTATCTGTAGTTAGTGGAGCACGAAGGCCATCTTCTCTCCTCAGTGAACCCAGTCAGCTGTCTTCACAGCTGCTAACAGGCGTCCGACAACTGATGTGTTCAAAGATGTTCCTTCCCCTGCTGGGCCTAACACACAGTCTGTTAACAGCATATAGCCACTCTCTATCTCTCGCTCTCTCTGGGCCAAACTGCTCAACAAAGCTTTAGATTTTAAGTCCCATCCATAAGAGACACACAGAACCCTTTGTCCCAATTTCCCATTCTGGAACAGGACAGACTTGGTCGCCCCAGGGCTCAGGAAAGAAGGTCACAGATAAGAAACTCAAAGTATAAAGTAAGTGTATTCTGAAAATTAAGTTCTTCAATTTAAGCCTTCACTCAAACTTTTATGGGGCTCCATACAAAAGAAAAATTACAAATAAGATGTGTTCCAACGATTATCTCTTTAAGATGGAGAGCAAACACACTTTTGCTTAAACGTCCTCAATCTCTGAGATTTTTCCTAAGAAAAAGACCTATAAATCTCACAAATGTCTCTATCAGTTTCAGAGATCTCATTGTCACAAACGGAGCTCAGATATCGTCTGCAAACAGTCAATATTATTGAAGATTATGAGGAATAATACAATTTGTATTGAAAATCCAAGTAGGTTGACTCTTTTGCACAAACAAAAACATCAGTGAAGATTCTGTTTTTTTTAAGGGTCAAAGAAAAAGATAAACAGTATTTAGAGAAGGAGCTTTCAGCACATCAGGTCACATTGCTATAAACACAGACAGACACATGAGACGTGCATACAGCTCACAGGAAATAGCTCCCCGTCACATGCCTATGGTGCGCCACTTCTCTGTCGACATCCAACAAAAACAAAAAGACACCTTTGAGATAAAGATGTTAACTGTCAGTCAGAAGAGCTTTTTACTGCCTTGTTAAGCTCTGAAAGATGCCAGATCCTCTTAAACTCAATGTGCAGAATACGCTAAAAAGTTCAAAATGAATGAGAGAAAAGATAAAGTTGTTTTCCATAGTTATGATGGAGAAACTTCACATCTGGGTTTCCTGTTAGGAAATTCAACAGGATGTTAAAGATGTGAATGCCTTCAACATTTCTTTCACTAAATCACTATGAAATGGATGGAAAGTATGTTCTTGTTTTGGATTCGTTGATATTGAGGTTAATAATTTATAGTTACGAAGGCTAGCATCACTATTACAGTTGTTATCGTGTACTCTCTTGACTTAGACAAGCAACCTCAAAGAATAATCTGGCACTTGCAAAATCTCCTTTCATTCAGGAAATATAAAGATTAAAAGACACAGGACACAGCTGTGCAACATATGCACACACAAACAAACCATCCGCACAAAACTCCCACACCGTGATTAACAAGGAAAATATCTTCTTATCATGTTATTAGTTATTTGTCCACCTAAAAACCTCTCTGTTGAATCATTTCTGCATGTGCGATGGAGAAAGTGAGGCTCTCGTTCATGTTTCCCTGTTCGATTCAATCTGGCAACCCACACTAAGGCAGCTGATGACATCATCAGGACACCGCCGCAGCCTGACACCATTGACACCAAATACCCCAGAGTGCACTAGTGCTGTCTGATTCCCAGCTTCGCAGATAACACAAAAAAAACAACTTTATGTCTGCCAAGGGCTGCACGCACAGAGAAATGATATCCCAGAAGGCATTGCACTGACATAAAAAAACAAAGCGATAGCTGCCGTTACACACCTGTTGTTCGCTGTTATCAGTCAGCGCACCATCTATGAACTTGACCTCTGACCTTGCTACTAACCCCGACATGCGTGCTGTTAGAGATAGAGTAGCATTCCACTGCCAGGAAGTCTCAAAAAAACATGTGCATGAATTTAATTTGCAAGTTACTAGAATGATCTGTTTTTACATATTTCCAATACGACACATTAACATTCTACAGTTTTAGAAATCCGTGTTAAAAAAAATGTATACTTATAACTAGATGACTATTATATTATTATTATAATTTATATCCATTAAATGGTCATTTTATGTTTTTTTCTTGTACGCATTGGCGCAACAGAAGAAAATCAGCCATATAGTCTGGGGGGGAAAGGGTGGATGAATAATGCCATCATTTAATAGTAATTTAAATTTTAGAGTGAACCGTCCCTTTAAGAGGACCAAATCCTACATCTCAGACTTGCATTAAAACGCATTAGCATGTTGTATGATGTGTTTCTCTATCCCAGCATCACTGTGAGCAGCTGAACATACAGGAGAGTAGTTCAGATATCAGTTACAACCAAGATCCTCAGTCAGCCATCCAACACATACATATCAACCCTGATTTACGCCCATTTGCCCTCATCTACTTCTCATTATTATCTAATCTTCCTCATGGTCCATGAAGCACTTAAGATTAAAGATGCTCAAACCTTATCATGAATAAAGCTTTCTTTATCTGCCATTAAAATACAGTATAGGAATTAATATATATAAATAACAGATATTTGTTTGTGTGGCCGCAGACTAACTATGTGAGTAAACTAAACTATTAATATGAATGAAACAAATCATATCAAATAAAAATAACGTATTTTAAGTTTCCCACAGGAACTGTAAAGATACGAGCGGAAACGGTTACTGCAAAACTGTTACCCACGCGCACCTGATATACTCCTACCCAGGATGCACCTGGTCCATCTGTAGGCCCGCTCGATAAAATCCAACACAACAACAAAACTGTGCATATTAGCTTTCATCAGCAAATTTATTAAAAATACAAGTGGGATTAGATCAAATTCCAAAAAGGACCGTGTCGGATCTCTGGGGAGAGTGAGTGTAATGTGTGTGAGTGTGTGTTGGGGGTGTTCGCTGGCCGTGCTCAAACATTCCAGCAGGATGACGCGTCTCTGACACATGGTAACAATTAAAGACGCTGTTGTACACGGAGAGCGAGAGGACACGGCGGAGAAAGAGAGAGAGATACTCAGTTTGCAAGCAAGAGAGGCCGAAGATTGCTCAATATAGTCGCATGCTTCTTGTCGATTTTAAGGGTCCGATTCCCAAAAACATTCTGTATTGACATTTTTCTTTCCATGGCTGAAGATTACAGTGAACCAACCACAGGAATTAACTCTGAGAAAAGCACTGCAACATTCAGCAGAAATAACATCAGAAGTGAACAAGAGGGACGAATCGATATACAAACTGTAAAGTTTAATGGGCTAGAAAAGTGTTATGTTTGAAGATCATTCACTAAAGTCACAAAAGGACTGTAGGGATTCGTGCAAGCGCATCTTAAATCAAATTCAATCTCGTCTCAAGGATCAAGCATATGCCCATCTAAACAATCTATTTTATGTCAATAGGGGACAGATCTTTCAACTTTCTTTCAGAGAATGAGAGATACAGAGAAGTGCACAAGGCCAGTGTCAGAGAGTTCAGGCCTGTGACATCAAATTTTATCCTAAGATTTAATCACAAATTTATTTGTGTCATTCAAATGCAAAACTAGGCAACACTTTACAATAAGGTTGCATTTGTTAAATGCATAGGTAAATATAGTTTTTTTTTTAACAAGTATTGGAAAATTATCATCATTTTAGGTGTTTAGGTAAAATGATTATTCTAGTTTCATTCATTCTGTCAACTACTAACAATATTTCTCCCAAATTTCAAACAAAAATATTGTTTCTATTTGCATTTATTAAATGAAAACTGGAGAAACAGGTCAAATTAACAGAAAATATATTTTTTCAGACCTCAAATAAGTTCATATTTACTTTTAAGCAATACAACAATAATATTTGTACATGTATTAGGAAAATGTCATTTTTGTGTGAGTTTCAGGTGTCGTGTCATGTTTCATTCATGGCTTATTGAATGAAAATTTGGAATGATCTCTTCATTTTTTCCACGGCTGCATTTTCTTCTTTTGCTATATTGTATATTTTCTGCACAAGCTACTTATACACTTCCTATCCAAATAACCTACAGCAACCCCCCTGCACTCTGTGTCTGTGGGACTATTTAAAGCACCTGTTACTAGATGGATCACAGAGCCCAGCTGTCTATATATAAATCACTCACTCAGAGAGAGCAGCTAAACACTAAAGATCACTGTCCCAAAGCCATTATCACTACAAAAAACTCCAATATCTTTCTTTTTATTATGTATATAGTTTAACAGAAAAAAACTTAAAGCAGATGTACAGTGGAGTGAAAGTTCGCTTTACATTTAAATTTGATGTTTTATTTCTGTAAGACATTTAAGAGCACAGTACAGAACCTGTGCATTTCTGTCTTGATATGTATGTGAACACATATCTAGACATTTTCACACTACATGAGTGACTGAGTGCATAGGGATCAAATAAATGAGGTGAGTGGCGTTTCCTGCTCATACAGCAGCCCATGTGACAGTCACTTCCATGTCACGCATAGTTTCTTGGACGAGAGTGTGAGTTTTCCTGCCTGTCACCATACACTCACATAAGGGGGGGTTATGAGAGTCAGGTGCCCTTCTGGAAAGATCCGTCTCATAACCAATGACAGGCGGACTGAAAGCAATGCTGCCATGTGCTAGACGCTCGTCTCGTTCCCTTGCATCTGTACTGTGGTATGGAGGCCACATGGAAGGAAAATCAAGCCTTTGTTGTCCAACCTCAATTATTCTGTCCCTGTCATCGGATAAATCATTTGTCTGCTTTTATTCCGTTTGACTTTTTTTGCATTTGGCATACCCATTTATCCATAGTGACCTACACAAGATTTTGTTTTGAACGTTTTGCCACACTGCCAGGCCCTGACTGCTATCTGTTAGCCAACAGAACAATGTGCCACTTTCCCTGCTGCAAAAACACAAACACTGACCCTGGAACAGATCCAATGGTCCTTGTACAATGCAAGCCAACATCATACAGAACACGGCATCCTGTTTATTACATAAAAGTGCTTGATCATGCTTTTTGGTGCATTATGATAAATCAAAACAACAGCCTGGACCTCATGTAATGCTAACCTCTAAAAAGTCACCTGACGCGTCACACAAATGATGCTCAGACCTTTTCTCATGAATACGATCAGCCTTGATTCACTAGATCAGCCCATAATTACTGGTGATAATGTAATGACAGTACACAACTAATATAATTGTTTTAAAAATCAACTTTAAAATAGTTGACAGGAAGCACACAACATACAACTTTAATCAATGGGCATTTCATGCCTGCTGGTGTTATCCAAATGAAGTGGATCCATAAATCCATAACGGCATTGATCTTGGTTGCTGGGTTTGGGAGCATGTGACATCACCATGCCCTAAATAAATCTAAATGCCCCCTTATCACCAAATATTCCTAAAGAAAGTTGCCTTAGGATGTGTTTTAGCCATTCATATGGTGATGTTTATGTACTAAATATTATAAAGTTACTAAAGACATATACCTGAGTATGTCATTTTTCAATTCTATCACATCTAACAAACTAGAATTAAACTTTAATATACAATTTCCTTACATAATATTATAACAGATCATTCTCTAATGTAGGATTTTAAAAGTTAGAAATGTCATAACACAGAGCCATTTATTTTCATAATTAAATATGCATGCACTTATAATCTGTTTAGCATTGTATACTTTTTATTAGTAAAAGTATTAATAACGTGATATAGCCTATGTAAACGAACACATGCTGACGGGCTTCGTCAAGGTAAAACAAGTGTGGAAAACCTAACATAACGCATTGCTATTTCGATTATTATTATGAACAGCAAATATTCACTTCAAAGACATTCATAAAGTAATTTTGTAAGCTTGACTCAAAAACGCCCCCTCATAGCTACATCACGAGCGGACAACAAGTTTCTCTCGCATACAAGCACCACGCAGTGATCTTACACAAGTTAATAAAACAACACTTACCTATCGAAACTAGCTTGATATGTTCCCTTTCCAGAAACTCCAACGCGACGGACACATTCTCCAGTTTCATCTGCCTGAAATTGGGTCTGGAGTGATATTTTCGATACATTTTCTTCTGACTGAGCACTTCCAGGAGCCCGATGAGCTTGAGCCCGTCGCTCAGGTCCTTCTGCAGGTCGTTGATCTTCTTGTTGAGACATTTCAGGTGCTCGTTGCACCATCTGGTGAAGGTGTTCTGCTGGATCTTCTTCCAGGGCGCATCTTCCGCCAGGTCCTTCTCCGTGGCCGGCATCTCCTCGTCCAGGTCCTCGCCGTTGTCCGTGCCCTGATAATACTGCGGCGGCAGCTGCTGGTCGTAGTATGTATTATTACTCATCATGTTTTCCCTATTTTCGTGCCCCCCTTTATACTGGAATCAGCGTGCGGAACTTCTACAGGGGGAGCGGGGCAGTGCCAGGCGCGCGCGCTCTCGTGTGGAAAAAAAACGTTTAAAAGTTAGGAAAAAACCCTCACAAGGCTGAGAAAGAGCGGAGATGTCGGTGGTTGTTCAGATAAGAACCAAGCAACTTGTGCAGAAATATCGCAGCGTTATTTTTATCACTTCAAAACTTTCCGCTTTTTAAAACGTAAAACAACGCGAGAAAAGCTCGTTCTTTCCAAAGTACCTACAAGTTTTTCTAGACTAAAAGAAAAGTAAGACAGGATAAAGAGGAGCACGGCGGAGAGGAGAGCGCCTTCATATAACCTACTTGAGTAGTTAAATGAAGCGCTTTAAAAATGTGAGACCCCTCCAGGAGCGCTTACACGTCAGTCTGCTGGATTTCCTGGCATGCCGCTGTCATCATGACCATATACAACTTCAGGATGGGTGATTCTCTAATCTGGCCGAGATAGCGAGACGGCCGCCCGATTGGGCGACGCGCACGGCGGTGAAGGTGATTGGATAGACCCCCCGAGCGCCGAGACAGTTGGGACGCTCAAACTTATTTTTAGGAACACCAAATGGGCACGTGGGGGGGCTGGAGTTGGGCTTGTTGTAAAAGTAATGCGCTCTCTTTTTACAATTGGGGCTGGGAAAAGCAAATGACAGCATAGTTCAGATGAAGTCAGTGCGACATTTTAACCCAGTGTGCTAAATACACTCCCAAAGATGTTTATTAATAAACAATAATATCCTCAATTGACAAAACTCTATTCCGGTCAATGAAGTCATCTGGCCTATGCATGGTTCGAAATATCTTCTGGCTGTTTGGATGTATGTAGCCCTTGTGACAACGTGCCCCGGCCTCCTCTAAAAAGTACACAGCAGTGCATAGTAAACAATGATGTCATTTCAGCCTCCAAAATAACTGCTTACAAGCTCATGACTTCAGGTCTTAATGCTGTCAGATGTCACAACCTGGAAGCTTGAGTCATATGACATGTTGCATGGTTTAAGCATCTTGTGAAAACATTACACAAGCGGGGCACAAGTGAAGCAATAAAACAGTCATACAATCATTTTGAAATGTTTTAAATGTATTGATATCCAGAATGCATTGAATATTTTGAATTTATAACAGTCTGCTGGAGTCATTTAGTTTTTGCCCCTTCTGTGAATGGTGACTAAACCATACCGGCATACGGTCCACTTACTGGAAAAGTAGGAACCCCCCTATTTGATGAGTCATACCCCCTTGACCCCATATCCACATTTCAAAATGGTCCACTGAAAACAATCCTTTCCCAAACACGGACACCAAAAACCCAAAATAGCATTGGTTTGCGTGCCCATAATGATGTCACACCTGTGACTCAGTACCTCAGCGTGCCCAACTCATCGATGATGTGACACCGGCGATTAAACAAGATGGGCAGGTAATGAATTAAAAAACAATCATTAAGATCTGTTGACAAATGACAGAAATAATTCATTACACGTATTAAATCAGGATGCTATTGATAAACTACTTTATTGTTGCTCATTTATTTACAAAATATACATGATTAGCAAAATACTCCAAACTTTATTGTATCTTTTACATAAAGGCCTGTAAAGGCAGGACAACATATAAACATGTCAAAGACGCTGTACAGAACAGTTACAATTACACAACCACATACTATTCACACAAGCAGCAGCAGTACCACAACGCCACGAACCAACACTTCCATACATTTATAACTCCCCAGCGCCCAGTAAACAACTCCACTGACAAATGTCCAAGACAATATGTCCAAACAAAACTTAAACTGGGAGACTAAACAGAAGACAGACACGGGACAGTATGGACTTAAGACGAGAATATTGAGATACATTATAGCATGGAGCTTAGACTTGATATAGTCGGTCTATTTGATAATATGATCCATTTGAAGAACTGACTCACAACGCGCTCGTGAATAAAACAATATCGGGTTTCGAAATGCAATTTCTCTGTGTTTATAAGTTAAATTGGTTTTATCCGCAAAGTAACTCAGTATTAAACTAATCAGACAACAAACAGAACACACATGACATCATCCTTTAAAGATCTTAAATACAAAACAGACTTAAAATTGCAACAGAACAAACTGGAATTTTAACAACGATTTCAGGTGGACAGTTCATGCTACTGTAAATCTATTACAATTGTTACATGTGCTAAAATATCTAACACTGGTTTCTATCACTCTGCATGCAGATTCCACTGCAACGGACATGCAGATATGCAGTCTGTAAATATTACATCATTTACAAGTGCTGAGTGGAAGAGTGTTGAAATATAGCTTGTGTTCGACTATATTCATCATCATTAGTCGGCTACTTTTGATGTGAAACCAATTCACATCACGACCTACCAAACAAAACAGTAACGTTCCGATACGGTGCAGGACAAATACCACGTTTTTATTTTAAAGACAAAGATGTCACTGTGCGACATGCACTGCTTTATAGAAAGAAGTCTGTTAAGCATTGATACATTGAACATTGAGTTGTGCTACTATTGAGTTCTGAATTTATCAACAAGACTGGAACAAACTTGAATCTCAGTGCAACTAATGCCAGGTCTGAGAGTTTGAAATACACATTACATAGAGATGCACCAGTTCACTGCCACAATGCTATTCAAACTACGATTGAATCACTTTGTCAAACTATCGTCTACGCCGTGTTGTTGAAAGCCTCAAAAACACACCATGTGAATCTTCATACAGTAAAGATTATACAGTAATACATATTAACATGATAGATTTAGTTCTTAACAATAGTACCTCAAGTCTCATTCATTTACCAGGAAATTAATTCCGTGGAAGTAATATTCATTTTTATATAAGAAAGTAATTTTGAAGTCCACAGAGACCCCAAAAAATAACTGTCTGGAACTTTTGACACAAAAAGCTACATATGCCTTGTCAAACATAATTTAAGACATGTTTTATAATATTATGTGACCCTGGACCACAAAACCAGTCATAAGTAGCACAGGGAAAGTTTGTAGTAATAGCCAAAAATACATTGTATGGGTCAAAATTAATAATTTTTCTTTTATGCCAAAACTCATTAGGACATTAAGTAAAGCTGATGTTCAATGAAGATATTTTGTAAATTTTCTATCGTAAACGTATGTAATATGTTATGCTCAGGACTTCATTTGGACAACTTTAAAGACGATTTTCTTAAAATTTGGATTTTTTTTTGCACCCTCAGATTCTAGATTTTCAAATAGTTGCATCTCGGCTAAATTTCGTCCTTTCCTAACAAACCATAAAGTCAATGGAAAGTTTATTTATTCATCTTACAGATTACGTAAAAATCTCAAATTGACCCTTAAGACTGGTTTTGTTGACCAGGGTCACATCTTTTTTGGTGAAAGTATGTAGGTTTGTACTTACAGCTGTTCTTATTACTTGAATTGTCAAGTTGTGTTTGCTACAGATTGCATTGTAAGCAAAAGATCCTCTTCGACATGATTTTACGACAGTGGTTCTCAAATGGTTTGCATCAGGACCTACAGTAGATTTAACATCGAGTGGCAACCTAACAGAACATCAAAAAACCAACACTAAATTTGATTGATAGCTACACAGGACCAACATGCAAAATGTTTAATATTACATGAACAGAAAATTAGACAATATTGTAAATGCTTAGCCAAATAATGCTAACATTTTATAAATTTGTACATTTTAAACACTCTATTTATTTTGTTATTCTCAGTATACATGATTTTGTGATTAACTGCATTCAGAATGATTCTTTCCAGCTGTGATCCTATCAAAACAAACCTGTTTTGGGCTGTGACTCACCAGTTGAGAACCACTGTTTCACAACATTTTGGGCATTCTGCAAAATCTTGCCAACATCACGAAGAAAACTCAATTGCATCAGTATCTTGGCATGACAAGATCATATGGATACATTATGTGTTCAGTCATTGCAAACATGCAATAGGAACAAATAACCTCGGATAATATCATTGCAACAATGGAATCATGGTACATCTGTGCTGGTTCATTACATGTTGGTTTCAGAGCTACTGTAGTGTACACATTAGTCGACCCTTGTATAAAAAATAATCCCCAATCTATTTAGCATCATTTATCAGTCTATACGCACAAAATCAATCTATAAATTTCATGTCTTGGAATAAACAATTCAGATACAAAAATATCTGTGTAGGTTTAAAATAAGTCATAAGTAAAGAGCGTCTTTACCTGCTGGGATAATCTTAACTCGCCTTGTCCCCCTGAATTCCTAAAACTCTGGATTCTCTTCACTGCCAAAAACAATAGATTTTTCAAGACACACAATATACATTGATCGCATATACTGTAGATGTTTTGTACAATTCAGTAAAAGAAAACATGCCCTAAAAAGTGAAAAAACACTGGTTTTTCACCTAAACACAAATGACAGTAATTGTGACTTCAATACATTACAGAATTATTAAGAATTTCAGGGAAGATCCAAGAAGGTTAACAAGTACCGCATGCTCCTACCTAAAAAGCAATGATGAGAAAAGATCCAAAGCATTGCTGATGAGGAACGCTAATCCTTTGGGGTCCACAAAAGAACTATTGATAGACAGAAAGGTCAAATGTGCAAACATTTTTTCAAAAGTAATAATAAGGCAAATAGTTTCTGGAGGACCTGGTCAATTGTCCATTAAGGAAGGAAAGAAACTTATGAAACGGGGAGCTGGACCAGCTCATGGGAGTTCTTCTCCACGGCATCAATGTTCGTAGCACTGCTGGTCGAAACAGATATGATTGTCTACAGAAGCAGAGCAAAGCATTTGAGACAGCAAACAACCAGCATTACAATGCACATCAAAAAGCGTCAAATTTGGAAGCCGCGCGTAACTGTGTTTCCGTGTGACACGGGTTCACGGTGGTTTCGACTCCCATTTAAACGTGGTCTAGGTGATTGTGTGCCATGGGTTGAGCTGATGGTTGTGGATGAGGTCACTTCCTGTCCAGCTCTCAAGCCAGGGCTCTGGTCAAACTGGGAATGAGTAGAACTGCTGCTGCTGCCACGGCAACAACCATCACCAGGTTCCAGTCTCCCTCAATCTCCTGAGGTTAACGGAAGAAAATAACGACAAAGAGCAAAGGTCACACGGCAGGTCGATTGAAATACTGGAATTTCTGTTATATGTAAATTCGGGTAACTGAATCCAAGTACTGATGACTCATCTTGCACTATAGAGTTTTCTATATATTTCTAAACCTGTTTGACTTTTTTACTTCTGCAGAACACAAAAGAAGATATTTTGAAGAACGTTGGTTACAAAACAACATTGGCCTCCATTGACTCCACTGTATGGACATTTCTCAAAATATCTTCTTTTGTGTTCCACAGAAGAAACTGAAAAAGATGCTACAAAACAGATCTGGTCCATATTTGAAGCACCTAACATGGTTTTAATGAATCATCCGAGTGCTTGTTGTTTATTTCCAATAATCCGCTGTAATAGCACTAGACACGAGAGCTAAATATACCCATCTAGAAACCTGGAGAGACATGAAGCCAGGAGCAATGACCCAGTAAACACTCCAATCGCTTTCACACACTCGCTCTCCTGCATACTCCATTTCTGACTCTCTCTCTCTTTCCATCTGGCACTGAGATTGGCAGCAAAAAGCACATGACTGTCCAGGGAAGTTAAGCACTGTGTGTGTGCATGGCTTCGGTTGGTCCTGCTGTACAGCCAGACTGAGCGGTGCGGTTGAAATCGGAGTTGTGCCATGTGTTTTGGCAAGGATAATAATCTTGGGATATCTCTGAAGACATGTGAATATGACTTCATGTCATGCAAGCTGATGTCACTGATGGTGGCGAATGCCCTGCAGTTCTTTTTTAAAGCATCTCAAACATGATCGTGATGTTTTTTTGTAGCAACTACAAAATACGGCAATGATTGACATTACATTTGTGCAGTTGGCAGACACTTCGGTTAATTCCGACATACAGTACACTTTTGTCAGTGCATGCATTCCCTAGAAATCAAATCCATGACTTTGGCATTCCTAGAACCATGCTGACCCATTTTTCTAAGTTCTTGAATCTAAATTTGTTAAGTTTCTTAAGGTTTTAAACCTGCTTGAATAAATTTGGATGCTAAAATATTCTGTCCAGTAATAAGTTTAAAAAGCAATGCAAAAAATAAAGATACATTTTGTTTTGTTTTATAAGTAACACTTTAGCAAAATCTGCTTATTCATTTATTAGACTTTTTTTACAAAACAAAAACGTTTTTCTTGCAACAAGAATTAAGGCTCTGTTCTTTCACACCCTAAAACTACGATTGTGAAACAATGTGCACATCCATAAAAGGCCCCCATGGCGGTCTGACCTACAGCAAAACATGCTTGTTTACAGTAAAACAGCTATGATTCATTACATCATATAAAAAGTGACATTTTTGTCCAGGATAAGGATGAAGTTTACAGTACAGCAGGGACAAAAAAGCTCGTCTCTGTTCTCGTACAGAAAGAAAAGGCAAAGTCATACCTTTCCCCCTTTAGGACAAGAGCTCCATCCAGCAGCACCATATCAGGCCCATTATTACAACCATTCCTATGAAGGGTATGGAGAGAATAGGGGACTCAGACGAAGGAGTGGAGCTCTGAGGAAAAACACAAGGGGGTGCAGGGATGGAGAGAGGAGGAGGAGGAGGAAGAGGAGGTGAGAGAGACAAACGAAAAAGAATAAAAGACGTAAAAATAAGGATATGATTACACATGGGAGGTTTGTGCACATGTCGAATAACACGTAAATCAAACATGGAGAATAATCAAATTAAAACAAAGAGAAAGAGAATGAGGAGTGTGAGGATGAAAGGGAGACCGAACACAACCAGATAGATAGATAGATAGATAGATAGATAGATAGATAGATAGATAGATAGATAGATAGATAGATAGATAGATAGATAGATAGATAGATAGATAGATAGATAGATAGATAGATAGATAGATAGATAGATGCCAGCAGTTTATAAAGAACCATCAAATTTGTTTGGAATTTGATATATTGCGTGTGCATTGTGAGCGTATGGTTGTTTATGGCATGTATGTGTATGCAGTGGTCAGAAAGCAACAAAACAATGTGATGGAAGACCACGAGAGAGCAGGGAAACAGGAAAATACACCCAGATTAGATACACAGCAAAGATGGTTAAACACAAAATGGAAACCTTGTGCTCGGTTCGACCCTCCGGCTTACGAACACTGAGCCAAGGTTGCCATCTTGGCATTTAAAGATCCTTGCCCACACCGCACAGCCAGTCCGATCTGTTAAAGGAATGTTCCGGGTTACATCGATCGACTGTGACAGACAAATCCTTGCATGATCGCTCCACAGACTTACAGTGTACATGCAACTGTCAAAGTGTATTTGCAAACTGAGGGACGAGACAAAACAGAGCACAAGAGTGAGAAGGACCTTCCAAAAATGGTTCAAATTCCTCATTTTCCTCATCTCTCACAGTTGGTACTAAAGGGATTTTAGGAAAACTTTCACATGAAGAACTTTAAGTAGCAATCCGTAACTTTTGCGCCTCTATCTCTGTTTGAAACATAAAATTGCAGGTTAATTTATGTAAGTCAAATGGTGGCAAACTGACATTTCCCGACATTGTTATAAGTTTACCAATCTGGATAAAGTTAAGATGTATTATGTACTTGCTTAATAGTTGATTTTTGTTCATTTTTAACCTCAAGAATGTTACGGATTGCGGCTTTAACTTGGAACATTCCTTTTGAAAGATCATGGGGATATTAGGCAGCAGACCAGAGTGAGTGAGGGGTTATTCGCACCAATAAAGACCCCATGAAAGCCTGACCAACATTTTCATTTTTGTGTTTCCTAAACTTCTTTAAAATGAAAAGTTTGGGTGGAACATGCATTGTACCTTTTATACATAGCCAATAGCTTTAGTTAAGTCACAGCCATGACCCGTGATTCGCTACTCTATTGAGCATTTCATTGGATTAAAATCTGTGCGGTGCAGGATGAGTCATCAATTTTAAATGCATTTATCTGTAGTTAAGATTATGTTGATAGCTTTTAGATGTATGTTAGAATATAGTAATGGCTTGGCCAATACACAGTACATGGTCTAAAAATGCCAACATTATTGCATTCTGGGGGCTTTTTGATTTCATGGGGTCTTTAAACTACTGCTATGGAGGACGAATGATTGACATGGGACATGGGTACTCAGACTGGACAGAGTCTTTTCTTGGAAAAGTCTTTACATTGGAGTATCGATGGGGGAATTCATGGGGAAGATCTCTATGGAACATTTTTAGTACAGGGGTTAGACCTCTATGTCAGTGCACATCGTACAAACACAAAAGCAGATTAAGGAAGCATAATTATTTTGTGGATCAAGAAGCTACTCAAGTTAGCTGCTAGAGGTTTGACAAACACAAGACGAGAAAAAACACACAGCCCAGAATCAATGTGTGTGACAAAAACATCCCAAGGTGACACATAGACACTCGTCCGAGAATGGCAGAGTGGTTTAGTAGACAGGATGCGCTTTGAAAGACAAATACTGCCGGCGCTTTATCCCGCATGCAAACATTAGTCATGTACAAAGCATCTTCAAATGCTGACAAACATGTAGGCTGATGGAGTCATGGGTTCATTCGGTTGAAAATATTTCACCCTGCTTGCTGTGTGAGTAATGCCTGCGTGTACAGTACGATGATTTATTTGAGGTAATGTCACATTTTTGTCCACACGGTTCTCAAGTTCCTGAGAGATTATTGTGGATCAGTGTATGTGACTGATGTCCGACCCCCTATAGAACCTCTCACCTGAGCCTTCCTTCCACCCAGCCGATCTAGCTCCGCCCTACAGCGCTGCAGCTCCGCCTCCAGCTCCGCCCTCTCCCTCTGGCTGCACTCGTAATGCCCCTGAAGTTCAAGAAGCTCTCCTTTTAGTCCCTCACACTAAAAGAGAAACAGATATAAAGAAATGAACAGAAATGGAAAGTAAGATAATAGATCTTTTAGTAAAGTTCATGCGTAGATGTGCTTTACCTTTTTCTGAACCTGTGTGGCCTTCTCCTCAACCTGCTTCAGCTGGTCTCTAAGAGAAAACACTTCCGAAAATCCTCCGCTCCTGCCTGTCGGGGTGACGGGTTTCCCCTCAAACGAGATGTTCTTCTGTGTATACGCATCCACCCACTTTCCACCCTGTTCTACCCCCAGCGTGCTCACGTAACCTTCGGTCTTCACTTCCTTGTCTCCATCTTTATCTGTGTCATCGCCATCGTTCTGCTCTGTTGTTAAGCTCAGATATGAGTCACTGGAGCTATGAGGATGAAAACAGGAAGCGGTCATTTATTATACATAGACACATGTTGTGACTCATGTCAATCTAATGGATTTACTGTGTTATGGAGGTATAATTATTAAATGAACAAAGCAATTCTTCACATGTGTGTTAAAACCGCACTGCAGTGCTCATTGTTATTTATTCACACTTTCTCTATAAAATTAAATATATTATTATTATTGCATCATGATGCTTCACTTCCTTTTAAATTGCTTTACAGAGTGTCTATTGAGATAATGTCTAAATGTTTGACCTAATAGTAATCTGTTTGTGATTGATTGACAGGTTACGTGGCCAATCACCTGGCTCTCTGCTGCTCCAGTGTCTCCAGTTTCTCAGAGAGCTGCTTGTTGTCATTTTTCAGCGTCTGACACTCGTCCTTCAAAGAGCGACACTCCTCCATCAGTTGGTCCACGTCACCTGTTCAATCACAACATAAATCAGAACAACAGCTGCAGGTCAAAGCACAAGGAAAACACACTGGATATTACGAGAATAGCTATACACAGTTTCAAAGGAATAACATAAACAAAAATTCCTGCACATGCACGCTTTTGTGGCCTAAACTTAACTTCTGGTACACATCCACAAAGAATAAAGTCCCTGCAGATTATTTTTGATAACAAGCAAAAGAAATAACAAGTAAATGACATTAGCTAGCAAGTTAAAAGTATGTCTAGTCAGTATTATTTTAGGTTACCAGTAGAAGAACCGTTACTTGGCTAAACGTAAATGCAACAAAGTTACACGACCCATTCAACAAATTGATTATTTAATAAAATTCATATACAATCAAATATTAATATAATTTAAACAAAATATAAATATCATTAACCACTAGCTAGACCGATCACGCGCATCAACCTGGAGTACCACAACGTTTATCCTCCCATTACTGTAAGTACGATATTCAAGACATAAAAAATTATCAAGGAATTGCGAAAACTAGCTTGTCAAGCATTGATTTGACTTAATTTTTGGTAAATAATGATGTAAAGAAGAACTACACCAAAATAGTTGTTTTCACACATACAGTATGTAAAAAAGAGCTGTAAATAAGCAAACCCTGCAACTAGTCTCCATGGAAACAACTCATTCCCGGTCGCAGCAGTTTGACCTGTCAATCAAGAGTCCTGTTTGGTTTCCCCATCCCCCATAATGCAACATTCAACCCCCGAGAGAATTGCCTCTAGTCTGGAAGTATTCTCACATACACAGAATCTGCATTCTGCCAGCCGGTGCGTGTATGTGCTGTAAATGAATAACCGTAAAATTTCTCTCTGGCATCTGACCCCAGATCAGAAGGAAGCTGAAAGCATTAACCAAAGCCTTTAATGTCCTCTTGTTTTGTGACGAGTTGTACCGATTGCTCCCCCATGTATGTTGTATTTTAACACATCTTAATATAGTAAAGTTTTAAAGGCAATAGGGGAGAAGAAAGCCGCCCCGGTGCCCTCAGAGACTGAGAAAGATGTTAACATCAGCACCACAACTTAAGACAAATGAGGCTCTAGAGGTCCTGCTCTCTGTCAGAATGTCAAACACACACTCAGACGATGAGGGAACGTACAACGCTTGTAATACACACACATATATGTCAGTGGAAGTGCATTCTGGGTATAGCGCAACCCATATGTAACGTTTCTGTCATGTTTGGATGTGTTTTATCAGGGCGACGGTCAATGTTGCATTAGTGCTATTTGTCAAATTGTTAGGTTGTGTGATATAAAAAAAAGTCATACTGGAAAAATTTACCAAAGCCTAGCACCTTGAACTTTTACGTTTGTTTACGTTCCCCTTACCTCCAGCTTTCTCCCTCTCCTCCTTGCATTGGCTCTTCATGCTGATCTCGGCCCGCAGCGTTGTCAGCTCCAACTCGTACTCCTGCGTGGTGCCACGCAGACGCTCCAGCTCGGCGCGCAGACGGCACAGCTCCTCCTGCAGCAGAGCGATGTCATTTTCCCGCTCGGCTGCGGCCTCCTCCGCCGCCTGCTGGAGCTCCTGCACCTCCTCCTGAGCCACACGCAGCTCCTCCTGCGCCTCCCACAACTCGCTGGCCTTCTCCTCCTCCAGGCTGTCCAGCTCCTCCTGAACCGAGTGCAGCTGAGCTGTGGGTCAGAACATTATAGATGAAATAAGACAACATTTAGACGGGATACATTTCAGAGTACTAGGTGTTTTTCCACAAAAAATGCAGAATTAAAGGGACAGTACACCTAAAATTATCATTTCTTACGCAAATAGTAGGGTGAATTTAGGAAAAATGGGACACTATTTTGACAATGTGAAAACGTTTCCCAATTTAACTGCATTCATCCTAAACGTACATGCCGTGTGGAACTGAAGGCCTCACTCACCATTTACTCTCATTACATAGAAAAAAAGAGCAATGTCAACATTTTACACTTTTTAAAAAAAAATGTAATCTCTCTGGCAGCTGTTTAGGGAAGAAATAAAGTCATATGAGACTGAGTAAATGAACAACAAATGAACACTTCAATTTTAGGTGAACTGTACCTTTAAGCAAAAGTTTCCACTAAAGTTAAATTAAAATACACAGAAGGTTGCTGAAACGCTGGAGGCACAGTGTAGCCTGGTTTAAAGTGACAAAAGAATTTATGAAGAGAGAAAATATATGAGAAAATATAAAATAGGCAAAACAAGCTGTCAACTATTATTTGATTATATAACATTTCAAGGATCTATAAAGACCACAATCAACCCTGGACTGAAAATCGAGGGCATTTGGAGTAAAACAATACAAGCCTTCATTTCCCATCTCATTACAGCCATCACTCGGCACGCACAGCTGTCAAAAACTGTCACAGCAACTCAAACTAACCACGCAAAGAGGGAATTTTACTCTGCAGGGACTTTTCTGGATAGCTATAATCAGTCTTTTTCTAAAAATGCAGCAACACGGTTTGCAAAAAAAAACCTACAGCTGTGATGAAACTGAGCAATCTGTTTCTCTATCATTCAGCTGTACTATAATAATCCGATTCTGGCAGGAATTTGCGTGATTCATATTTGTCATTTCAGCCAGGCAGTGCAGTAAATGCTGGTTTACTTTGTGTCCTCACAGTTCATTTAATTTAATTAATCTGAAGTCACTTCACAGCGGAGCAAAGTGGAGTCGCTGGGAAAATTCATCGTCTCTCTATTCTCTATTCTTACTATCTGTACCTAGACAGTACTCACTCAGTCCTCAGACAAGGAAGTAAAGTATAAGCCACAGGAAGTGACAACTCGTTGTGCTGTGTGTGCATTCTAATGGAAATAATCTCCATCAAAAATGATCACCAGATAACATTGAACATAACAAGCCTTTGCGGAAGACCGTTAATGTCGTGCTGGCCTTTATGAAATTAATTTTGATATTATCGTACAGCATGTACTGTGATATCGACTCACTGGAAATGTTAAGGTCATGTTGAATGCATTGCATTGTGGGATACAGTACCCCACTGCAATGTTTTTTGTTGTGTACTGCTTTGTAGCAAATGTACCTTTTTTGCACCCTAGCCACACTATGTACTGCATACTGCATATAATATGATTTATATTCCTAAAAAAAGTTCCTTTTCCAACACAAAGGTATAAAGGAATCATTAAAATGATCAGTGATGATGTCATATGAAGAATGTTTATTTATTAGTGATGGACACAGCTGTTATCTAACATGTCTCATATGAAGATATGAGGACAAAAACAGCTGCTTGATGACTCGGAGTAAGACAATCTGTGTCCCAATATACATGACAGAAAATCATATTTGACAACTAATATTTTATGTCCTCAAATACATTTTTGGCGCTAACTTTGTGATGTGTCTGGTGTGTGTGTCCACTGTGATACCTTGAAGCCTTTGGATCTGTCTTGTAAAGCTTTCAGCCTGGTGGGCACTTGCCAGACGTTCTTCTTCCAGAAGACCTACAAAGCAAAATAATGATAAATAAATATAAGCTTTACTATTAATATCAATAAAATGAATAAAACAGTAATGTGTATAATATCGATGTAACAACATATAAATGTATTGCATATGGACTGAGTTATGTTTATTGCTATTTGGCTGAGCTGCCAGCAGGTGACCTGCGTAAACAAATTTAACTTTTTAATGTTTATGTTTGATTTTGTGTTTTCTTATAGAGTTTAGCTTTCTTAAATCCTCAATTTAATATTGTGTTAAAATTCTGTTTTATTTTTCAATGACAGATCTATTCAATATATATTAGTTTACATACAGACGGTTCAATTAAATCTCGAATGTTGTCAATACTTTAACAAAATAACAAATGATAAAGAAATTGGTTGAATTAATCTGTTGAATTTCATTCAAAATATTCTGGTACAATCGTTATTGTGAGCCTAGGATTGTGCATTGTATGTAGATCACCCGTAGTAAAAAATAACTCATTACTGTCATACTTGAGACTGATATCAAACATCAAATGAATATTTCATCCAAAAATAAAAATGTAATTATAAATTTAGCCGATGATCCGATTTCAAATGCAGATTAGTAGTGAACAACAGGTGTGTCAGTCAGTGACAGCTGAGCATGCTCATAGGGTGCTCCCCACTGATGATGTCACACCTCAGAAAACTCCCACTCGGCTATCATTAGCACTAAACGTAGCACACACACACACACACACACGTGCGCACACACACCCTGAATCTCGTTGTAGCTCTCCTCGTGTCGTTGTGACACCTCTCTGGTCTCCTCCAACTCCAAAAGCAGCTGCACCATCTGCGATCTCAGAAGCTCCAGCTCTTCTTCCTCATCCGTTCCTTTCTGTTCCTCCTCCGTATTCTCCTCCTTGATCTCCTTCTTCTCTCGCTCATCCTCTTGCCCCTTCTCTCCATTTCCAACCTCTGTGTCCTTCTGATCTCTGTCCTCGTTCTCCTCCAGTGACTCCCGCTCTTTAGCCGTCATGTCGATGCCTATGCCTGGCCGCTCGGTTTTCAGGTCGCATACATCATCTGAGACAAAGATAAAGACAATTCATTTTACAGATGAATGATATATTAAATAAGCTGTAATGATGGGTTATGACCCTCGTGAAAGGCATGGCAAATATCAACCATTTGTTTGAGTTTGAGTAAAATGTTTTATTATTAATGTTATTAAGTCTTGTAACTGTGAATATATTGTATATCCCGCAATTGGTAAATTTTAGCTTGTTATTGCGATATCTCATAATTTAGACATGATGTAATACTATAACCTATAATAAGCCTTTTAATCATTTCATTAACCAGCATTAAGTTATATTTACTGTATTTACCTATAAATGTGTTTCTCAACGTATCTGGGTTTACCTCGCACTACACACATCAGCTTATCCAGCAAATTGTCTTTAAAGCTTAAACATTCTTTTGAGATGTGCAGATATGCATGTCCCAGACCCCCACCCCCAGTCTCCACCTGTTGTCCCTTGTGGGCACCCGCTAAATCCATCCAGTTCAGCACCTTTATCTGAGGGAACCACTTCATCACCTGCCAGTCCCCCTCCAGACCTCCCTCAAGCAATCCAAACACCCACCCAGAGCCGACAGGGCCCCAGTGCTGGAGGAATGTCTGCTATTTTAAGGATATAAGCCAAGCCCACAGTGAAATTAATTGCCCCCACTTCCATCACCTGTTGTCAACACACACCAGAGTCAATAGCACAGAGGTGTAAATTGCAAGAGACCAAGCGCGCCCTCTAGTGGTAGGAGTGAGAATAGACAGTAAAAAGAGAAAAAACTAAAATAATATAGACTTTTCATTAAATGTAAAAAGCTGTATAGCAACCTGGTTAAAAAATAACCCACTCTCTCCACCTTAATCTCCTCCCTCACTTTCCACATCATCTCATTTCCATCCCAGCAATCTCATTTTCAACATTATCCTTCTGTTGTTCACATGATTCATCTGTCATTCAAACACTTACCTGTTTCTCTATGTTCTCAGTTTCACACCCTCTCACCAGGTCTGACCCAGAAATCTAGTGTCAACAGGTGGTGTCGGCTGTGGATTCTCTCACCTGAACTTTAACTTCTGAACTCAGAGAACCGGGCCATCCAAATGGTCAGATATTTGTACACACTCTCCTTTCTTACTCTCTCAGTTTTGAGTGTAAAACGGAAATAACAAATGTCCTTTTTTTATGTAAACACATTCATAGTGAGAACACGGTCTTATACGGTGTTACCCAAGATCAAGTCTAAAATCTCAACCCGAAACATTCATGTTTCAAATGTAAATTTTCTTTAGTTGTGCATGCACCTCTTGCCTTACAAACATGCCTGCAATCTGACTTTCACACACAGCGACACAGAAGACAGTCGGCCGTGCCAAACCCGACTAGACGATTCACCTCTCTGATCCTCTTAAATCAGATGCCTGGGAGGGATTAACAAAATCTGTCGAAGTCTTGCCAGACTTTCCTCCCTCTTCATTTCTCTCTCCATCATTTGTTTACTCACTGCTTCTCATTTTCTTTTTTTCTTCCTCTCATATGTTTGCTTTCTTTCCATCTCTCATTTTCTCTTTTCCTCAGTGATATATATGCCACTGTAATGAGCCCTGTGCTGTATTATTGATTATGTTTTACAGATTAAAATGTTCAAAACATCTATCAAATAATATGACCCAGTGGGAAACCTCTCTTCTGTCACATGCACGGGCTTCAAGCAGAAGACAGGCTGGGTCTTGAGCTCTCAGGATTACAGACAGCTTTGATAGTAAACAATCAGCTTTCTGAGCTATGAATTATTCTGTAGGAGTAGAGAATCATACACACAGAAATCCAGATCTATCACAGGATGAGATGACCATACTGTACACTTTAATCATGAAATGTCCCTCAGGACAAAAAATAAAGTTAATAGTTCACATAAACATATATTATACAGTATATCAGATGAGGCATGATAATGACAAAATTTTTTATTTCCTGTGCTTTATGATGACATGAAGTTATGGGTTTGCAGTGCATGAGGCTGCCAAAAAGATGACATATTTCATCAAAAAAATTCTAAACACTAAATGTACCTGTAATTTCTAAAGTCTCAAATCATCACAAAATCATGATTTAAAATTTCATACAACACTACATGACTGACAGAATGCAGATCTCATTTCCAGTTTAGGACAGATTCTTTATTTTAGTTTGAGCATGACGCGACGGCCCGAGAATAGAGCGCTTTGTTCGTTATGCAGAACAGACATAAACTGAATAGTTTGACTAATAGAATTTGATTGTCGTCTTTAAATGGTTTTTTAAATGATTAAAAAATGTGGAATATAAAATGCTGTTAAAGTAGGGCACAAACCAGACATGTGCTTAGCACTTTGGAGCTAATGATACAAAAGAGATCATTTAAATGTCATAATATGATATTTAAGTTACTTCAGACCATATCTGGAGGGTCGTATTTGATGTCATTGGTACTCAATTTCATCGTACAAAGAGTCCCATCGCTGATGAGACACGAATATAGTTTTCATGCTTCGGCATGAGCTCACAGGATTAATATCATTCCGGTCACAAGTGTGGCTTTGGGAATGGCCTGTGGTGCTGGTGGAAAGCCAGAGCAACTTCTCCAGATAACAAAAACAGCATCAATCAAACAACGACACCATTCAGATGCCGGAATGCCTCCCTGTTCTTGTTTTGCACACTTCCTTACTTGTTTTTAAGGCTACGTTTGTTGTATTGCACAATACTTTACTACTATAAAAATATGTAAATGTAAAACCAGAGCAGCTTGATCTCATTGAAGGAGGGGTCAGTATAGCTGTATGAATAAACTGCTCCAAATACCTAAAACACTGATTCATTTCTAATTCCTCCCACTATTTTATACTACAATAAAGCCCACTGTTCTCTCTTTTTTATACACCAGATTAAATGCACATTCTGACCATGATCTGTCCATGTCTAAAGTCCAGATGGTGACATCAGTTTCCTGTTTATAGTTTTGCTCGCATTGCCATCGCTGGTCCGGGGTAACACTACACTGACCTTAACCTTAACACACACGTATATGCTTTGCACTTTAACTCAACCTGCTGCCATCACCCTTCCATTAAACAGAGTCTAAAAATTATTTACAGTCTTGCTTCAATCCTATAATAGAAATGTTGGTGGGCACGGTGGCCTCGAGCAAGTTCAAGGTTGAAAAATCTGCCAACGTGCACACAAAATCAATAAGTGAAGTACGAAGTCAAAGGACTGTGTTTGAAACCTAAGACAGCTGTCAGGACAACATTCAAATTTAGGTGAGCTTTAGACAAAAGATGATATTTTGAAGAATGTTGCTAACCAAATAACTGACTCCCATTGACTTTCATTGCATTGACACAAAACCACATTGTATGGAGACATTTCACAAAATATTTTCTCTTGTGTTCCACAGAAAAAGAGGTTTTGAGGGTGAATAAATGATAACATAATTGTTATTTTAGGGTGTATTATCCCTTTAAGAAAAACAGAGAAAAAAACATACATACATACATATATATATTTGGAGTATACACACATATATCACAAATATACTTTTTTTTATAACTTGCCAGATAAAAAAAGTCTTACAGGATGGGATTCAAGCTTTGATATCTTTCTCAGTATTTTCCAGCTTTCACCAATACTAAAACACACACAGAGACACTTAGGAATTTTCGAAGTAAATTACATTCCTTCTCCTTATTAAAGCGTGACTGCAATGCAGTGTGCTGTTTTTCAACCCTAACCTACTGCCAATAACAAGTACTGCAACTGCACAGGCATATTCAGTAATGGGTCAAAAGTTGCACTTGTCATAATGTTAAACAGCTGTCATGCAGTCAAGAGAAAGCTACAAGGCTCTAACAGAGGGAAATGATGTGGTTGCAGCATTAACCACAGGATAAATTTAGAGCACAGGACCCAGACTGAAGAACTAAATGGTGCCTGTCAATAAATAACAATGACAGTAATGGTACAAAACACGGATATATGCGCACTAAAAACTATTGTGGTAAAAACACACAATATGTACACACATCTCTGTGTTTAGTAAGGACAACCCATTTTATGTTACTTATATATTTTTTTATAAATACATTTTAGATACATCTGTTTCCTACCACTACTGTCATTGTTATTTACTGACAAAAAATTGTATTTTATTAACTCAACCATGTTTTGTTTATTTAACACAAAATCAACAGAAAATGTTTGTGTAAAATTCCATAACGCATCTTAATGTGGAATATGTGTGAAAACCACAGCAGAGAAGATTTTCAATAAATGTTAAAAAATTCTGTATATTCTGTAAAAATACAGTATTACTGGCAGCAGTTTGCCCGTAACTTACTGTAGATTTATATTTATCTGACTTATTGACAACAGTTTGTTCTAAGATTAATTAACATTAACAAGTCTTTAAAAAACTATGAAATAACAGCGTCATGCAAGCATTTCTGGGAACCGAAAATCTGAAAAAACCCAGAAAAAGGTTAATGAGGATTTTTCTGTTAAGATAAAGACTTGTTAATATTTAATGTTCATTTATCTTTGAACAAACTGTTGCCGATAAATAAGATCAAATATAAATCTACAGTAACTTACTGGCAAACTGCTGCATAACTACAGCAAATTTATTTACAGTGCAAAAGGATAACAAGGGCTAATGATACTGATCAACAAAGGACTATTATTGCGTTTTCCTTGGCCTAGGACAGATTGCAAAATTTGCCAATGCTTTTTCAGTGCTCCATAATGCGTAAATGAAGACATAATATACAATTTTGGGGCTAAACTTTAAAAAACAACATTGCCTGCGCTCAACATTTTTATTCTTGAATGAAATACAAGTCTACATTGCAATCTGTATTGAACAAAGCTTATGTGGCCCTATAACAATACTACGCAAACACAATTTCGATTATCAGCATCCGGTCGTAAAGACAGATTTCAAGATCATCACTGAGTGCTCACAGGTGCGGAAGCAATATCTACAATTACATTACATTTATGCATTTGGCCGACACGTTTATCCAAAGCGAGTTACAGTTCATCACTTTGTGTGTTCCCCGAGTATCAAACCCATGAGCTATGCTCTGCTAACACGAAGCTCTACCATCTGATCTACACCAATATCTGTTCACAAAACAACCCAATTACAGATTACAGCAATTATGCATCTTTGCTCTTCTCCTCTATTGTGACGCTGTACCATTGGCTCGAATTCATTAATAACAACATACGGTAGCTGTTCAGATGGCAGCAAACCTGTTTGCATAATCTGTGTGTGTGTGTGTGTGTCCCTTCCAATGACACCCACAAACACACAGCACGGCATCACACTGTCGAATAGGATGTCAATGCTATAAAGCAGGAAAACATCAACAAAAAATAGAGAAATAAGTGAATCTGGCAAGGGAATGATGAGCGGTCGGTTTAAGTGAGATTGTACTCGTTCCCAAAAGCATTAGAGCACTTTAAATGTCTGTGCGTAAGCGTGTCTGGTTTCTGGCGCAGTGAAGAGAGCAATGAATTATTCACTCGGCTTGGATGGTAGGAAGAAAGGTAGAGAGAGAAGTGAGGAGGGCAGAAGTGGGAAGCAGGAATAAGGGAGTCAGTGGGGAGAGAAAGTTGCTGCTTGCTCGCTCTTTCTCTCTCTGACATACGCAAGGGGAGGGGCAAGATGACGTAAAGGTTTGCATGAGTTCACACGCATGCCTTGTTGCTATGGTTACAGCCCCGTGCAAAAGCCCCAATGGCTCTTACTTTCTTTTGTGTGCTAATAACATAAAATCTTCATAAAGTAAGCAACTTTGACATTGAGAGAGATACGTAGTTTGTAACAAAATCTGTTTGGATAAGGTATTTCTTACATACAGTCATGGCCGACAGTAGCCAGGATTCCATTACAGATCTGCGTAAAACTTGAGTGATATTTTTCTAAATACTGTGACTTTGTCTTATGCCACGTGACTTGCAAATGCGACAAAAAGCATTTCCATTGCAGTTTTGCGAGATATGCCTTTATCATATTGCCCGAAAAAACACCCCATGCGAGCGTGAAAACTTTTTTGCGACACATGGGAGTTTTCGCGAAATTTAAGTGTTGCAGCTAGTGATGACCAACTTTAGAAAATTGACTTTTCGCTATTTATCTAAATAAATAAAATATGTGTTAAAAACTTTGTATTTATGTTGCATAGGTGTACTTGGAATGTAAACTAAAGCTCAGATACGAGAAGTTTGTAAGGAGGCTTGGCAAAGAAATGAACAAATAACAGATAAAACTGTATGCTTTATTGCATGATTTTTGTATTTTTCTATGCATTTGTTTGAATTAAACCAATGGTCCCTTTTTGTCACATGATTTAAATCTAACTTGAAGGGGGAAATAAAAGCAAATACTGTACCAAAGAAAACCTACTTTACCATTAAACTACCATTTTGGCAGAACATTTTCAAGACATGCACCTCAAAAATATCAAATTCAATTAGTTACAGAAAATATTGCCCCCAAATATGTGTCATTGTTTGCTTAGATTATGTGAGATAAGTCTGGGAAAATAAGTTTTGGTTTCATTTGGTTAATTTTATACAAGCACAAAGAAAGCACATCACAGAAAGTTGAAGAGAGACATACACTGACAGAAAGAAAGAAAATATCCATGTGAATCTGAAGAAACTGAAAAGTTAGTGCTCTCTGTGGACTCGAAGCGTTCACTGTTGAGAAAGTTTCTCTTCTTCTCTGTCAGTGTGTGTGGGCCTTCACTTACCCGCACAATGCATATACTGCGCTTCTCTCAGAACTAAACTTTTCTTGCTAACTGAGCATGAGCTCGCTTGCCCATCAGCTCTTCTGAAGAGCAACTCCTCACATCTGAGCCAGCCAAAGCAGAGGGAGGAAGCCCACAGGACGCAGAAAAAGATGGGAGGAAGGAAAGCTGGGATAGGCCTTGTTTGTGTCACCACAGTTCAGAGGTCAACATATGTAAACCTCAAGAGCATTTACACAAAAACAAACCTCCACCCTAACAGAACGTTCCGGGTTCAAAATAAGTTCAGCTTTAGCGGCCACATCTGTGGCATGCTGTCAAATGCACAAATAAGATTAATAAGAAACTTCATCGCGTTCCCATGTGACCATGTAGCTTTAGCCATATCTTAATATTCAATTACACAAACTGGGAAATATTTTCGGTGGTTATGAGACTTTAGACAGAATTTAACTTGCTGTGAACCCGAAACATTCCTTTAACACAAGCCCCTATCAGTGTGAAAAGAAGAAAAAAAACATACTGCAGGCAAAAATAAATCTAACTTTTCAATCTCTTAGCGTCAGTTATCAGTGGAATTTTCTAGGCAAACTTGCACGGACAAAACCTAAAAAGGCCTAATATTAAAAAAAGAAAAAGCGGTCTCCACATGTAAGAGAAGTCAGTAACTGCAGCAGCAGAAACTTCAGGGTTCGACCGGATCCTGTGTGGGCGCTACGGCACCCAGGAATGTGGGCGACGGGGGAAAAAAATGTGTTTTCATCATCCGGGGGTGGACAGGGAATGCAAGTGGCACTCAAATAATGTGGAGCGTGTGGGTGTCTGGTGGATGGAGCGGAGGCAACGACGTTACTGTTGTTAAAATCAGCAGGGCATTTAGAAGCAATTGTCATGGAAGCACAGTTAACAAGAGCATGTGTGTGTGTGTGTGTGTGTGTGTGCCATGCTAAAATCGTCCTCTCTCTCCCTCCACGCTATCTGATCTCCTAAACCTTCCTCGATCTATCTCTCCATCTCAGTCCACCTACAGAAACATATGTCCCAATTTACTGCAGTAACACCAAGTAATGAAATACTGATGTTTTGTCGCAGGAGACACGGTTCTTTAGGAGATGGAGAAGGTGGGAGCGATGCTTTGAAGATCACTTGTGCCACCGCTTTTGATCAGAGGCACAATAAAGCAATCCCCCGGTCTGTGTGAAAAACATCTACTTAAAACACCAAAGCTCATCCGAGAAGAGATCAATGATGCCAGATTGTGCATATAAATGTACATTAAGGTGTATGCACATAAATCGAATATTAGCCGTTTCATAAGACACTAATGAACATGCAACATATTGAAAAATAAGTGCTTGGTGTCCCACAAGACCTTCAAAGCATTTACATGTTAATATATGATTTATGAAAATGTGAATGAGATATATTCCTTAATATTCCTTTAAAAATATCATTATTTATTCACCCTCGTGTTGTTCTGTTTATGACTCTTTCCTCTGTGGAACACAAAAGAAGATATTTTAAGAAATGTCTCAGTGGTTTTGGGTCCACATACAAAAATACAGAAATAAAGTCGTACAGATTTGTAATGACATGAGGGTGAGTTTATAAAAAAGAATTTAACCCCGTACCACACTTTTATTTCACTGTGTGTGTGCGTGCGTGCGTGCGTGCGTGCGTAAGGTTTGTTGTTTTGCTACGTAGAAGTGTAATAAGAACCTTGTTTTTCTGACCCAAGGTGCATAAACTAGATCTGCTGTGACATAACTGTGTGATGAATGACAGACATACTGATGCTCTCTCTCACTCACATTAGACAAAGGAAGCAAGACGTCTTATTCCAACTTCAGTCAAGTATGACGATGCAAAGGGGAGAGCAAAGCTAACAATTACTAAGAAGCATCGTGGCGTAAATAAACACCTTTCTGTCTCATTCGATCGTACCTGCAGCATCCAGGACCTCCTCGATGACGGGGGGCAGACGCAATCCGCAGTCCATGGTTGCCGTGGCGACGGGCGTCAGGAAATGATACAGGGGCGGGGGGCTCTGAAGGTCTAGATGTCCACACGTACACTCCAATGAAGCAGTCGCAGTGACAATAAGCGCACAAAGCCCTTGGAGAAATGTCAGTCTCCACACACACTGTGGCGCAACGGTCGATACATCCTGACACACACAATCACACATATCAGTTCAACATCCTAACAAACAACAATCTAAACTGATGCTTGAAAATTATTCATTGCTCTTCCTGTAAAACTGTGCCGCTTATCGTCTCCTCCTTTCAAAACAAAGCTCGAGACGATGCACAGCATCAATGATATTTCTGTAATATTACCCCTTTCTGCCTTATAAACATATGGAACGCATTTTCTTACCTTTAATGTGAAGCGGTGCAGATCAGGACACTGACAGCTTACGTTCCCGTTACACGCTGCGTTATATGTCGGTTACTGCGCGCTCACGACTGCGCTGCCGTCCCTCTCTCTCTCTCTCTCTCTCTCTCGCGCGCGCTCTCTTGCTCCCCCTTCATCTTTGAACCTCAGGTTGCGCTTTTCTCATCTGTTAACTATTGTCGTGCTACATTTTCTCACAGACTCAAACTTTGAAGGGCATCTTCCTGACCTATTAATATTTACTGTAGGACATTTAAAAATATGAGTAGAAAACATTTACGAAAATTAACCACGATTTTACGTAGCAGACTAACCATGGGAGCAAAACCATAGTAGCCACATTTTTATAAGTTTACTGAACAATAAAAACATTTAGTCAGGAAAGACCTTTTACTTACACACATGAAAAATACTAAACCGTACTAAAGTTAGAGACGCATAGTGTTTTTAAACCCGGTTTCATCGGACGCACGCGATGGCCCGAAGTTAACTTCCGGTCTGTGTACGGCTATAATATAACAATTTATTTTCTATTTAATTTATATTTATATAAATTTGTATTATTTTCAAATTGATTAAATGGTTGTAATGGCAATTTAATTGGTTTTAATCTCTTAAACTGACAGTGTGTTGGGTTCTGCTGGTGAGATGCTACATAAAGGCACTTTGTAAAGGTTTTAATAGTAAACAGCTGGGGATTCAAAATGTTATGCTTATTTGTAATGGAAACTAGTTTTTTTAGGGTTCTAAGGTGAGTAGGGTTCACTAAAGGTATTTTAGATCAAATTTGTTAAACCTCCAATATGACTCCACAGCAATGCAAATCCTCAAAACCTCATTTTTTGAGAATATAATTAGAACTTTTTACCGCACACATTTCTTTTTTTATCAATCTAGATGTGCCATAGTGTCTCATGAACCTCAATTTTAGGTGGAGACCATATAACACATTCCAAAACATTTTTTTACTAAAGTAACAGTGACAATTGGCATGAGCCGCCACATCACGTCAGAGCAATTTGATGGCGTTGCTTGGCAACCAAGCGGTCTGCTGGATGGCAACCAAATCGCTGCTGAAACAAGGCCAAAAATGTCCCACTTAAATGACACATCAAAGCACAAAAGGGCGTCAGCAGAAATGGATACACGTCCTCTGCAAAGTGTAAGCTCACAGTCCTGCTCAAGGTTGTGTGATGTTAAAGTGATAGTTCATCCAAAAACAAAAAATCTGTCATCATTTACTCACCCTCTTCATTTCAAACATTTTAATAAAAGAAGCTATTATGAAGAAAGTTAGTAACCGAACAGCACTTAACATTCTTCAAAATATCTGTTTTTGCGTGTTCTGCAGAAGAAACAAAGTCATGCAGGTTTAAAATGACAAGAGGGTGAGTAAATGACACCTTACTATCCGCAACAGCATAGGATCGACGTCCCCATGAGATAAACGACATGAATTTCCTTCCCCTTTCAGTGGTTCAATAGTTCAGAGGGTAAACGCTTTCTGTCCAGGTGCTCTGAACCGCATGGACGGAAATAAAACTGCCAGATTCCAGATGGATTGCATTGCTCTGGGCTTTGCCAATCTGCTGAAAACGGCGACCTTGAGTCACACAGCTTCAAAACAACAGAAGATAAAGAGCATCCAGGAAAGTCCATAACGTCAGGAGGAAACCCAGCACGGGGTAGGGGACATGGAATCATGGGATTGATCAGAGAGCTGATGCTATTCTGAACATGTTGAAGAGGAAAAAACAGTCAGTGCTATTTTAAGGACATTGAATGAGCAATCCACTATACCCAACAGTACCACAAACAAAGACACTAAAAATGTAAGAAATGTATCATTTTTAATATAAAATGAAATATTGAACTCTAGTAATATACAGTACTGCTCGATTCACACTATACACCTGTATACAATCACATTAGTATACAAAGACTGTAATCCCTTCCTAGGGCGCTGGTTGAATGTTGTACGGTGAAGCTGATTAAAGTCAAAGGTTTACTGATTAGATGGTGGCGGTGGGGGAGGAGGTGGGGGATGAAACATAAAGCCTTGATTGACACCTGGGGGCCACGGGGGCATACCCATGTGAAAGGGTGGTGGTCTGGGGTAGGGTGGGCCCTGGAAAGGAAACATGTGTGGGTCAGAATGGGGGAACATGAAGTCAGGGGGTGGAAAGTGGGGATGGGCGTGATAGTTGCTATGGAAACCACCACCACGATGGTGGTGCTGCCCGCGTGGAGCGTTGCGGTTCTGTCGGGGCTTCCGGCGAGTCGGTTTTTGAGCGGGCGCAGTTTTGTGGCCTTCCGATTCGTCGTCTGGTAAAGGGAACGAAAAAGTGATAAGAAATGGGTAAAATACGTGTCCATGCACTTTATCCGCATTAAGATTTTATATACGTTTATTAAAATAATCTAAATATAATAAATACAACTCCATTTTAAAACCTTCCTACTTGACGCACCTGTATCCGAATCGTTCTGCCGTCTCTTTTGCTCTTTCAGCTTCTGTTTGGCCCGTTTCTCCTGTTCATCATCACTGTAATCTAATACCTACAAACACAAAAAGTGAAAATGAATCAGCAAAGAGGCTAAACTACTGTAACAGAGTTATTAAGACAAGCATTTCTGCCACAACATTTAAGCTGATGGTGACCTAATTCTCCAAACAATTGCTATCAAACAGGCCACATTCACCTCAAGAGGAGGTTCCTGGTCGTTTTTCCAGGATGCATCCGATCCCCTGATCCTAGTTTGAGAGGAAAAGGTGTAAATGTTTGCGGAAAAAGCACAGCAGCAGTGTTGAGGATATTCAGAAATAGTTCAACGGGAGTTCAATCCAACACTATGGGCACTTACTCTTTCAGTTGCTCTGTAAAGATGTAGCCTGTGAAATCTTTAATTTTGGGGGCAAAGTAAACAGGGTCTCGAACTTTGAGCTCTTTCTTGCTGATGTCTTCATTCGAGTTGAACCTCAAAACGTAGTACGGTTGACAAACAGGCCCAAACACTTCAAAAACCTGAGGAACAACCTCAGTCAAACATAATACATAAACATTATTAAATTAAGAAATGTAGTTGCTACTGACCTTGCCAACGGAGTTTCTGTTTTGACTGAATATCACACTTTCTTCATTAAGCGGTGCTGTGTTCTTGTATGACTCCACAATCACTAAAATATGACAACTTCCTGTCAGTGTTTTGGCACAATTTCCTTAATACATTAAGTTAATTATACTCAATTATATTCAATTGTTAACAATGCAAAGACCAAACTTGAGTCATCTGTGCATGATGTCTAGCTACGATTGATGTCTTAGGACTGCAAGCCATCTATTGTTAAATGTTAAACCTGCTGATGCATCAACAAACATATCATTATGGTACCGCCAGACAGGAAAATACCTAGTTGCTCAACAATGCTTGATATCGTCCCAATGGGCTCCATCTCTGTATCATCTGGAAGGCTGATGGTCAGATTCTCCACTTCAGGAAGGTCCTAAACACACACATACAGAGGGTCAGTGTCAAATATGCTAAAAATGCTACAAATATGTATTTATAAATAAGCATCTCTCACATCTAAAAGAAGCTCGTCTTGGGTTTTGACCGGCACAGGCTTCTTCCCGCTGCCCATGGCAACACCTTCATCATCATCATCTACAGCCCGATTAATTATTAAAGGCCCAGAGGAGGAAGAGGAGGACGATGATGAGGACGATGATGTGGAGGACGAAGAGTCTGAGTCACTGAGTCACATAAAGATCAACTCTTAAAGAATGACAACACAATTTTGACCACATTTTGAACCACAAACCACATTTTGAATGTTCTTGCACAGTAGTGTTATATAATGAAATGAACACAAACGTAAACCAACAGTATGTAAACAAGACTAGCTTAAATTGTGAACTCCTGAATGGCAATATTTTTAAATAAAGGGGTCAATTTAAAACAATAAAGTTAGACTGAGACATAAATCAGACCTGTCTGAACACTCTTCATCTGAGCTGTTTCCTCTGTACTGCATGCTTAACAGAGCCAAAGATCCAGAGCCAGTCTGAGGACTAACCACGGTTTCACACTTTATCTCTGCATGTCCAGGTGTATTACAGGTGTGCTGATCTTCTGTTGGTCCAGAATGACCACCGGTGCAGTCATCTGTCTGTTCAGGCCGCATACTGGTGGGTTGAATTTCTGTTTGTCCAGACAATTGATCACTCGTCTGTTCTGATTTAATGTTAGTGCACTGATCTTCCTTTGGTTCACTATGACAACTGGCACCGTGATCTCTGTGTTCAGATTCAGTATTGGTGCATTGATCCAGACTTGGTTCAGACTGACAGATGGTGAAAGGCTCTCCGGGCAGTACAGATTGGATACTGGGGCTTTGAAGATTTCCTTCATCATCCACTTCCATTTTCTCAGATTTGATCTCATCTTTATCCTGGAAAACATGGCATTCACATAATAAATGAATTAAACAAAAAAACAAACGTGGAAATTGACCTCTGTGATGCTGTAATAATGCATAGATACAAATAACAACATATTAATACATATTCCAAGTTTTACTGATTATCAGATGTCTGATAATTCACGTTTAAAGTTCTAACAAACACTATCCTATCAATCTCCCGATCGGTTTATAGAAAGCATAAATTAAAATATGAATACTGAATTATCAATAACACTACACGTTTAGTATACTTTACCTTGCCATCATTTACGCTCTCCGTGTTTGTTTTCTCCATGTTGAATTCAACATGTGAGGAAAGCGCTCCGATCAAGATTTGACGTCATACAGCATCACATCAACCGGAAGGGCTAACATTATTTCAAAATAAAAGACCCGGAGGTACTTTAATGGCGTGTTCTTATAATATCGCCAAAGCAATAATATATATAACGAAATACATACAATATGTACGAACATTAAAGTGGAGTTAAAATAAGGTGCCAAGTAAAGCATAAAAACATGAAATATAAAACATCTCCCTTCAGTCGGTTACACGTTCGTACAAGTAAGTTAGACTTAACGTTAGTGTAATGTCGAAGAAAAACTTTCTGGTTCGAGCCGGATTCGAACCAGAGATTGTTATTAGTATAAATCAGAATTACACAGATGTTTTCAGAACTGTAAGGTGATGATGATTAAATGACAAAATAGTAAGAAATTTAAAAAAGCTTCCTCCTTCGAGCCGGATTCGAACCAGCGACCTAAGGATACCAGCCTGAACCACTACAGTCCTCCGCTCTACCAACTGAGCTATCGAAGGGTTATGAACCGATTAGCTAACATTAGAACCGCAATAGTGAAATGTTTTTTAAAATAAAATTGTATTATATACACAAAGTAATTGTTATATATCTTTGTTTTTTAATTATATCTTACTTTCTTAAAAGGAAAATTCTAGTATATTTTATTTTTTAAATACAATATTTCACCAAATAATTTGGATAGTGTTTATTTTTCATAAATTATAAAAAATAACAGTACAAAGAAATAAGCAAAAAATAATAACAGGTTATTTATTAGAAGCTTGTAAACTATTTTTGATAGTAATAGCATTCTATTAAATTTGAATCGACTATCTTCTTCACTGAGAACTGGTTGAAACCTCTGGTTATAAAAACCGGTGTCTCTAGTTAACAGACAAAATCAACAGACAGAGAAAGCAGCCAAATGTCAGGAGGTCATAATAAACCCCACAGTGGTTTAATCCTAAAAAAAAAACATGGCATGATTGACAACAGAACCTGAATCAGATGATATAAATCTAATAAAAATGTATGAAAAATAAATAATTAAAAAGTTATGAGCAGCTTGTATGCTGTCAAACTTCCAATCAAATGTCAGCTCCTGGGAAAACCAAACACTCAATTCAACGTTTACTAGGCGAGCATTGTTATTTTCTTGAGTAACAAACATCAGAAAAGGAAAAAAAGAAATTCAGGGTTTATTTATGAATCACATCTGAAGGTTTTCCAAAAAAATATATCATTAGTTACGTTAACACAGAGATAAACGATGGCACGTATTGGATGTCTAATTTAAAAGTTAAGTGGTGTTCTGAGGAGCCATATTCGGAGACAAAGTTAAATAAATTACTACCATTAACATACATATCTGAGTATTATATACAAAGGGAGTTATTGGAACAAAAAAAATCTACAATTCAAATTTTGTTTTTAACAATTCAGAAGTATAACCCTATTTTACAGTGTGTATGTGTGTTAGTTGTGTCCTGGTTTTAAAAAACAGTCCTGTGATAAACAGGTGATACTCTTCCGTGCATCCTTACAAAGTCCGGCAAAATAGACTCTTTCTTTAAAGGAATAATATAAACAAACTCCTCTATGTACAGGATTCAAAATCGAACAGGTAACGAACTAAAAAAAAAACACTGATTCTGACAAATCCACATATCAGAGACTGGAAAACTTGGAAGGAATGACAACAGGACTTGCGTGTCCTTTCAACATTTCGCATTTTCGAGATTTTTTTCGAATACCTCTGTGGATGCACTGAGAAATCTCCATAACCGGATACGGCTGGCCTCAAGAAACCAACTTAAATTGAATCCAAAAGTCTGTTTCCATTTGAGATCAACTGTATTGATTGCATATACATATTTACAGTTTTATATTTTTTGCATAAACTGACACAGGAAATGCTGAACCCAGTTGTCATTGCAACCAGCTCCAGTCTCTGGCCTCCGACTGGTGTAAACAGACACTTGATGAAACAAAGTGGTTACAAAACCCCCTCAAGACAATGTCCCCCCATCAATCGTCATCTAGAATCGCATTTCTGTGCATAAATTATCGTGACAAAACTCCTCCATTTCCTTCAGCATCCCTTAGATTCTTAATACCAATTGCAGTTGATTTTGCGGTCTTGTCAGGGAAAAATAAAACATAAATATGTTGACAGATTTACCTTGTAAACAGTCAAATCTGAATGAATAAGCTCCAGATGGAATTTTGATAAAATTGGACCAAAATTCAGCCGTGGTAAACTTGGACATTTACTTGGACGTAAATAACAACAAAAAAAAACAATTCACACGAAATCCTTCATGAATTGTTGCATGGAGACCCTGCTTCAGAAAACCCAGCCAATGAGAAGACAGGATAGATGACAAGTGATGAATTGATCATCTCAATTCAGACCAATCCCAAGCAGCAGACAGGAAGGGGTTAACGTTACGGATCACTCTATTGTGAGATTATCGGGCATGCTTCAGCCCCTGCATAGCTAAAAGGCGCCATTTGCAGTTTTAGAGCGTTACGGGAGGGTGAAAGCGTCAGATGAAGAATTGCAGTCCATCAGAATAAACACAATGACATCTTTTCAAACAAGCATCCAGGGAATGTGACTGTGTTAGGACAAAAGTGGCAACAGTAACAGAAACTACTGATATGAGTTTTATGGGAATTCTTGGATTTTTCTTTTTTTTTGTATAAGTTTTGACATGTTTTTTTAAAAACGTTGAAATGTGAGGTGCGACACTGTGAAGTTCAATACCACCGACACGGCACAGGAGCCACGTCCATTCATACTCCCCTCTGTAAACACTGGGGGAAGCCCCGCCCACTGGCTATGAGCGATGTCCTTAACTAGCTCCGCCTCCCCATAGAGTCACTGTTGTTTCCTCTGCAAAGCCCCTCCCTCCTACGCATCAGATAGGCAACTCTGAATACTGTCCATCCATAACTGCGCATTCGTGCTGTCTTGGGCACAGAAGTTATATACTCGTTTGGTCGTCTTGAGCTGTGAAAACAGATAAAAAAGAAATGTGTTGCAGTGATGTGAGCTTTTTCGAAAAAGCTATGAAAGAATAAAGCGAGCTGGGATTGTAGAGATCTTACATCCAAGAAGGCTTTGTCATCTATGTTTTTAGGTGCTCCCATGGCAGGCGTTCCCATAATGACAGATTCCACTTCGGCTAACTCGATTACTCCCTTACACTCTTTGTCTTGTCGCGATTCGTAGTATCGCAACTGGGGAAAAAGCGAGAAGGAAGCCATTTGAATAGCTTTTCTTAGTTGTTTTTTATACATATTAGCACAGATTCTGATGTTTATAAGTGTAACAAAAAAGTACCTGGTGTTTCGTCTTGTCCAACACAAACCAACGTGGTTTCCACGGTTTGAGCAAAGCGCCTCTTTTGTATAAAATACCCTCGAAACTCCTAGAAAACCAAGCAGAAATTAATTCACTTTTCGCAATAAAAGATCCAAACTTTGATGTTCAAGTTGACAGTAGTTAACATCTGTAAAACATGTTTTACGCACCTGTTCTCGCTCTCAGTGCTCTGAAACTGGCTGTAGAGCGTGCTGGTACTGGGCCGTCCAGCTGCGGGCGTGGAGGTTGCGTTGACCTCACAATCCAGTGCCAGATTGATGGAGGAGCCAACCCCGCTCTCCTGAAGATACACACCCTGAGAGCGCCGCTGGTGACTCAGATTAGACGACATGAGCAGGGAGCTGGAAAACGAGTGCTGGGGAAGGAGAAAACAGCGGTTGGGGATGCTGGGATTTGGTACGCAGAATGTACGGCAGGTAAACCGCTAGTGTATCTTAGTGACTTACTCGGCTTTCTAGTCTGGACTCGACCCGTTGAGCTGTCTTAATCTTGTCCCACGTGTCCTTCCATTTTTCTGTCGGCTGACCCAACTCGGATTCTAGATTCTGAACATCCTGTACACACACAAGCATATTTAGACTATTAACCCTTTTCAGACCTACGCTTTTACCCACAAATTAAGAGTTAAATAATTACAAACCAGAAGTGTATAACTGGTTTCAGTTTCCTCACCTGTAACAGTTTGGTGATGGCATCAGGCACTACTTTACTGAGGCTGTCGTAACAAGGCCAGATGATCCTTCGCTGCGATTTGGGGCCCGTCGTCTCTTGTCTTTCACCCGCTTCCTCCGACGGTTTCTCCTGTCTTCCCCGCACCAACTCCCAGTCAAAGGAAGGACCCTCAGAAAGCGTCTCCTCCGAGTAAAAGTCCCAGACCTTTAAGTTTGAGATGAAGCTGTATGGCTTTAGGACCTGTGAGGGGAAAAAAAGAGGAGTTACACTCACACACCAATAGAGGTCAATGGAATATTACAACAAAATTCAAGAAAAAATGTATGAGAATATAATAATTCATTTTTTGCAGGGTACATAAAAATGAAAGAGTATATGTAAAAAATATAACAAATAAAAACCAAATAAAAAGCCCACATACCTCCTCCTCCTCAGGTGAGAACATGTAGTTGTAGAAGATGGGCGTCTTCTTGTTGAGACGATCAATGTAATCCCACACTGATTTACACACCTGAGGGTTCTTCCTCTCGCCTTTTTCCTCATACAAAACACCTGAGCAGACCACACAAGAGCCGAAATAAAGACAACTGTACATACAGTACAAAACTTCCTGTAACTCAAGACAGAATCTACAATATGAGGGCATAATTACATACATTGATCGTAACTCATTATGAGAGATTAAGGTAGCTATTATCACACTTCTGTTAATGATGATAAGAGACCCACCCAGCTCTATGCGCTCATAGTCGGAGTCCAGCAGGAATGTGCGGAAACGGTTGGAGACGTAGTGGTAGGCCAGGAACTTCAGGTAGTACTGACTGAACTCAAACTCCATGGGGAACTGCAGGTGGATCTGTGAAAGTGCAGAAGGAAGGGAATTTGTGTAACATTACCATTTTAACAACTGCAGATATGAAGAAAAGAACCGGACTCAGGACAGAAACCTGTGAATCCAGAAAGGACACACATTTTAATGTATCGCATTTGATAAGAATAGGAGATTAAACAGTTTGAGACAGGTTTACTTCTTTACTCTGAGAAAGATGAGGGTGGGAAACAACATCTAGATTTAAGCTTAGTCATGTTTATTGTGAAACAGTTAACCGTCTTTGATATCTAGTTATGGATCTCCAGAATTGTTAAAGAAATTCCCTTTTAAAAGATCAGAGGACCAAATTTGTCCTTGTTTTTACAGGAGTTTAAAATTGAATAAACTTGCTTTGTTCCTGCTATACCAAAATGTATTCCTGAGTTGAAATCCCAATTTATAGAAAAACAAGATGGATTCCCATCCAGTCCTTTTCCCATTCCTTGCTGTAAAATAGCTTCCAAGAAATGTTCTTATCAATGTCTAAGAATACAGTAATATGTCTATGTATGTACATTTTACAGTGCCCAAGATAAAGAAAGCAATTGTTGAAACACTTCCTCGAAAGTCATGTAAATAAGCTGAAAAAACATCACGCACGTGATCAAAAAACGTAAACAAAATGTAATAATATCCAACAGGCTCACAATTACTTATGTTTACTGAATGTCATGCATTTATTAATAGCTGATATTGGTTATGTTGACATTGTCAGCTGATAACTGTGGCACCAGCCACCCATAATACTGTATCTGACATCCACTACAACACATGAAAAACAAATACCTGATGCACACAGTCGAGGAACTGAAGGAAGACTGGCGTGAACCCGCTGCTCTGGCTGGCTAGCGTCTGCGCCCCGCGATGACTAAATCGATGGCCGAATGACAACCACTCTTTCTCCACCAGCAGCCTGAAGCCATCGATGGTTCGGTAGTATGGATCCGACAGAAGCTGAACTAGGGACACCACCTACACCAAACACATAACGGCCGAATTCATCATGTGCATCACTAATGCAAATTCAGTGGTGACTGTACATAAGCAATGTTACGAGTCTCCTACCTGTGTTGTGACATCCCAACCATCTTCCAAACTAACCATGACGGAGGAACCGTTGTCCAACAGCTCCACAACAAGAACAGACACTTGCAGAAGCCTGTGAAGCTACAGCACACAAACATAACATAGAAATGATGTTATATAACGTTATTTTTACTACATTTGAGTGGTTTTAGTTCTTCTTTAGTTATTGATATTATATAATATTATCTATATTTAGATTTCTTATAATTTTAGTTTCATATTTAGCAATATTTGTTTTATGCACATATTTTTTAGGTTTAATTTACTTACCATTATAATTTCGTTAATACACGCAAGTTTATTGCTACAGCAACATTTCTAAGTTTTGGTCAACAATATTTAGGCCTATATTTCATTCAACAAATGTTTTAAAGCTAATAACCCTACCAACAATGCCCTGAAGTCCAATTACACTAAACTTGCATATATCAAAGGCTGACATAGGATGGATAAAAGATAACCCCGCATCCAAACTCGAATCATTGGCTGAGCCAGTGCTGTCTGGATGCTTAACATCGAAGGAAATCAACATGCAAAATGCTTTCTCGTAGCAGTTTTTGCTTTTTAAATTGTGACAGCAGAAATGATTTTGACTGGGGGAAACAATTGCACACTTCAAAAGCTTTAAATACCGCAGTAGGCTAGTTAAAATCTCACCAGATTCATCCATTCAGACTCCTCCAGGCAGCGGTGAAAGGTCATGTTTGGTTCATTGGTGGTCGAGGAAGGCACACAAGCTTTCATCAGCTTCTTGAAACTGTTCTTCACCTGCCGTACATCAAAGACCTCGATGGGCACCACCTCCCACTGCTGGAAGGAGTCCTGCTTTCCACCCTGAACACAAGAGACATGGGTTTAGCTGGTGCACCCACAATGCAATACTGTAATACAGCTGTAATGTGTGAGACAGTAACCTTTAACTGGGACTTGTCTCCAATGATGTAGAGGTATGCTCTCTGTTGCCGAAGGAAGTAGGGCTCGGCTGGGCCTCCGTTAGCTTGGGGCGACTCCTTCCCAGCCAGCCTGTTCCCTACATCAGGATTATACATGCTGAGCCGCCCACTGCCACGAATACTGCCCCATTTTCCTGAGAAAAAAAACACAAATCATTCACCATTAGAGAACACACAGTTACTTTGGGAATCATTTGTGTGTGATTTTGAACATCTACTTGACAATTGGAGAAATTGTCTACAAACACATCGCAGACCTAACAAACAAGAAACATCGGACAACAAGAAACAGAGGAACTGTCAGAATTTGGTGGCTCACATGCAAAGAGAGACACTCAGATCTGCACAGACAACAAACGGACCAACAAACACATATGGTGGTCAATCATTAGTCAGCACAGGAAGAGAGAATATCAACACTACATGGACACTTAGTTGCCAGCTGACATTCGCTGGCGCCACTGTGTTTTGATTGGTTAGATTTGAAAGCAGGGGCGGGCCTACTGTACCTCTAGGCGAGTTGCGGGCCTTGGCCGAAACTTTAGGCTGAGAGAGGGAGATGACCCTTGCCCTCTGACCCAGCGCTAAGGTCAGACGATATAAAAATGCCCGTTACTATCATTACACAAACTTGGGCACAAACTACCATTTGCATAAGAAATACAATCTTAAACGTCTTAATCCATTGAGATGACACGGGCAATTATGTTGCAGAGGCACATCAAAAATGACTGGGCCAGGACCAGGACTGCGTATCACGAACGAAACACAAACTGCGCTCACCTCCTCTACTGAAGGTTCCAGGCACGTCCTCTTTAGCACCCATGACCTGTTTCATTAAAGCTCCTATTTTAGGTTGCCTGAGCCTGTCTGATGAGTCTGACGTCCAGAAATAAACAAACACACACACGCACAAAGACGTATTAGGCAGCGGATAACACAGTGAATTGTTAAAGTGCATCTACAGTGGCCCCAAAGAGCATTCAGACACCTCAAATATGAATTTCATTACATTTTAAAGAAAATGAAGAAATGTACAACTAACTGCCATCTTCATTTACAAATTTTTATGGATATGTATAACAGGCTATATAGCTATGATAACAAATGTTTATATCATCACATCACTTCAATCCTAATGGTTAAGGTGCCAACACCAAGGTCATTATTGTTAAACAGAAATTACATTTACATTTACATTTATGCATTTGGCAGACGCTTTTATCCAAAGCGACTTACATTACATTGTACTATACATTTGTACATTTTGTATAGTAAGCAAGTGGGGGTTAGGTGCCTTGCTCAAGGGCACCTCAGCCGTTACCCGCCAGCCCTGAGAATCGAACCAGCAACCTTCTGATCATGAGTCCAACTCTCTAACCACTGGGCCACGACTGCCCAAATTAAAATTAAAACTATATAAACACAAAGTACAACTGAAATGTAAAAAAAGAATTGCAAATTATTGCAACATTAAAAAAAATTGATAAAATCTCAAAAGCACATAACAAAGTAGCTAAGATTAAAAACTAGGTGGCACCGATACCATTTTTTAAAGACAGAGTACGAGTACCGATATTTTATTTCTGGTATTCGCCGATACCGATCCCTTTACCTGTATTTTTTTCTTTATTTTTTTTGGGTAATTTTCCAAGCACAACACAGTGAGACAAATAAAAAATAGAATACCTTCATAATTACAACTTCACCTCAAACACATTACGAAAAAAATTAATGATTTTATGTGCTTGTCACAAACTTTAAAAGCACAAATTTCAGTCAGTTACGTCACACGAGGTATCTGTGAACTTTTACAGGTACGAGTACATGAGCTTAGTATCGATGCATCACTGCTAAAAACTAAAATTAACATAACTAAACATAAAAATAAAACCTAATTCAAAATAATAATATAGCTAGTAATAAAAAATATAAAATAATTGTTTACTCTCTTAAGGTTTAGCTTCCTTAATTGCAACTTTACATTATTAAAATTAGGTTCAGTTTTACAGACCTCATATTAATATAATAAAAAGGCCTGATCTTGTGCTACCACACTTAACGCAATTCTGTTAGATATTTTGTTATCTATAGTGTTATCTGTAGGCACCTAGGGTCTGAGAGTAATGCTATTAAAATCCTTCATATGTATGTACTGTACATAGGACAGAATTGACAATAAAGCTGACTTTGACTTTATCTAATGCAAATAAAATGAATACATTACACATTGTGTCAAAATACCTTTTGGGTCACTGTACTTATGTGACATGGACTGTTAGTTTTGGGTTAAAAGTTGGGTTAGCGTAAGCATAAACATTGACATCTGACCTGATGTGCTCATGTGTGAAGAGGTGAAGCCGCTGAGCGTGTTCCTCCCGCTGGCCTCGCTGTAGGAGGGCATAGAGCTGATGATGGCCTGCAGATACTTCTCCTGCTCCAGGCTGGTGGAGTCTGCCTGAGACGGGCCTGAAAGAAACATATACAACCCTTTTGAACCAGCGCTTCTCTTCACCTCACGGCTTCAAAGAAACCAGAGGAATGAACCAACAGATTGCGTGTGAGGTGTTTCTGTCTCTTACCAGCAGTGGGCGCATTGGGCGATTTGAAGAACCCCACGACGCCTTTAGCATGCAGGCCGGCCGAGCGCAGAAGCACCGCCTTGGTGCGAGAATTTCTCCAGCACACCACGGGGAAGCGGTTCTGCCTGTAGCAGCGAGATATGCGCTGGATGGTGGAGTCTGGGATGCTCTGAGGCACAATCAGTAAGCCGGGGTAACTGAAATAAGATGACAAACAACAACATTACTTGTGACATCACACAATCTGCGCATACTTGATTTCGCAGTGAATTTGGAAATCACCTTCGGCAGACAGTGTACATCCGGTTTACGGTTGAGATACGGAACGGTTCGTTTTTGGAACGGGTCAGGCTGTTACTGAGCGTTCCCAATCCTAGCCTCTGGTAGTCACGACAACAGGCCCTCTCCACAACGTTACTCATAGTTTGCCGGTCGGACGAACGGATGGTGGAGGACAATGTGAGGGAACTCTGGTCTGGCTCCTCAGACACTGTCCAATTAGAAAAGCAATATTATACAACCTCATCATATATTACCCAATAAAAAAGCTCAGCTTAAGGTACCGAAAAGAAAATCATGTGTGTGTTTATGTGTGCATCTCACCAGAGATCTCATCTTCGTCCATCTCTGACTGCAAACTGCTTCGGTTTTCCCAGGTGGGGGGAGAATACTTTTTCCGGGTCACGTACTGTCGCCCGATGGTCCTCTTTGCAGTCTTTACCAGGTTTTTAGACAGCGTTCTAAAGAAAACATTTCAATTATTCCAATACATAGTTTAGTTCAGTTTATTTTGTGTACCTCATTTTAGATAAGTCATTTATTATTTACAAGTAGCTTTGAATAAATGATTAAGATGCTAAATAATTCAACCATTATAAACAGAACTACATTCAAAATAAAACCTGTATGTAGTAATAATTCAAAGAGACAAATGCAAATCATTTAACTATGCAAAAAAAATTATTTGTGACCCTGGAAAACAAAACCAGTCTTTAAGGGTCACATTTTTTAAATTAAGATTTATAATAAATAAGCTTTCTATTGATATATGATTTGTTAGGATAGGACAATATTTGGTCGAGATATAACTATTTGTACATTTTTTTTAATTAAATTGTAATTCCCAAAGAGCAGCAGCAGCAGCGAGTGAAGTTTGTAGATGTTTCCAGCCATATTTATTTGTGATTTTGCTGCATTCACTCACAAAAATAAAGTTTTGATATATTTACGGTAGGAAGTTAACAAAATATCTTCACGGAACTTTGATGATTTTTGGCATAAAAGAACGATAGATCATTTTGACCCATACAATGTATTTTGGGCTATTACTAGAAATGTGTTCTTGTGCTACTTGTTTTGTGATCCGGGGTCACATTTGGCTTTAATGCATCTTAACTGGAAGGACATGATGCTAGCAACACCAAGTACATGGGTTTGAATGCAAACGTTGATAAAAATGTCAAACTTTGCTTTAAAAAAAGATGCTTAACATGTCTGAGATATTGTCATGGTGCATTATTTTAAAAATTGAGATGTTAAAGCATGTTTATCATTGGTACGGCCATCAAGTATGACAGGAAAAACTGTAAAAATGTGTATTTGCATTGAAAATGTATGTGTAAGCCTTCATAAAATCCACTGCTTAATAATTTAGTTTTGGCTGTGTTGTTACTAGCTTGTTCTTTTCCATGCTCTTGTGTTTTTAGCATTGCCACTGGGGAACCACACAGACAAAGCATTCACACACACACACATGACCCACACAGGAAATAGCTGGATTCAGAATGAAAGTGTGTGAGAGAGCTAGAGAATAAAAGGTCTGCTCAAAGTAATGAGTATTCACACAAACCCAAACATAATACAAAACATACACATGCAAATTTAAAGGGGCAGTAGCAAAATACATATGCGCATTCTGCGGACACTTTATCCAAAAATAAAAAATCTGTGGTTTTTTGTACATACAATTGAAGTCAAGGGGACCTTTGTTGTTTGGTTACCAACATTCTTCAAAATATCTTTGGTTTGGAATGATATTTCATGAGTTTCCACATTTCCTGGTAAATCAAACCCATGACTTTGGCATTGCTAGGGCAGGGGAACAATTTTATTAACAAATGTGTTCGAGTTCTTACTTTAATGACTGGTTCTTATCCTTGGTTTTGTGTTCCACCACAAGTTTGGCAGACTGGCCCACAGTGAAGGCAAACGTGCCCTGAACGTGCTGCGGGTATCTGAGCTTATGCACGTGTTTCCTGAACACCTCAGCCAGATCTGAAGCCACCTCCTCATCAAAGGCGATCTTCATCAGCTACAGAAGTAAAGGAGAGATAAACAACATAAACTTAGAATAAATGAATAATATTGAATTACTACGGTACATATTGGGATTGAATTTTAAACGCAAATTGAAAACCAAATGCAGTGGCCTATGCAATTCGATGAAGTGCAAACAACAAAGAGAAAGAACAGGTTAAGTTCTGTACCTGAAACGTGCATGAACGCAGTTGCAGGCCCTCCTGGACAAACTGATCCATGGGAACCCTGACCTGAGATCCTGAGAGCCTCTTCTCTTTAGTGAGAGAGGCGATGGGAAAGGAGCGAGAGACCACTTGCTCTCCGACTGCACAAGACAAAATAAAATGCAATGACTTTTAGCCACTCAGTACACGGACCAGCGTTTTTATGACGTGCTTATGCTGGAATGGAAATATATGCTCTCTTTACATAACACAGATGAGCAATTCTTTCTTCTACATCTTAAAAAAAATAGATAGTTTCAGACACAAAAGTCTGTTTTAATAATTCATGACCACCAGCAGCCCAACAGCACTACGGCTTTCAATCCAGCTTTAAACTTAGGAAACTGAGGGGGGCGTTTACACACTTTTTAACTTAAAATGTAAAACACTGTCATTAATTTGCTTATTACTTCACACAACGACAGCATTTTGTGGGTGCAAAAAACAAACAAACCTAAGAAAACATGTTTTTGAAAATGATACCATTATTGTCTTAAGCCCACATGATATTCTGCCAAACAAGCAACTAATAATGCAAAACTACCCGAGACACATGCATGACCCTTGACCAATCAGAGCTCACCCAGAGGGTCAGTGGGCGTGCCCTTGAAGATAATCCTGTAAGTGGTTAGGAAGATGGCTCCTTCAGCCGGCAGCAGGGGTGGACCGCCCATCGCACCAGTGGCTTCCTCTCGGCCGTCTGCTACAAGGTGAACCCTCATTCCATCCATCACAAATTCTTCACCAGGCAGAAGCATCGGCCTTAAAAGCTTAGGCTGAAAACAAGAAAATGACATTATTTTTCTTGTCAGCATTCAAAGATGAAATACCACGCTTCACATTAAGCATGCAGATGCTTCAAAATACCATCCAATCACAAACAAACAACACACAGCACAGCAGAGATGAATATCATAACAGTTAGACATTTCTGAAGGTTAACGGTTCATGGTATGAGGAGATCTGACCAAATTCATCAGAGTTTACAGGAAGTCTATACAAAAATGAAACCCATGCGACTGACTTTCTTCAAGGAACGCAAAATTATACATTATGTTTGACACTTTCACCTCTCCTGATGGGAAACAGATTTTGTCTAGCCAAGTGGGATCTATTCACACACTTTTGTTGGATTATGGGAAATGGTTCATTGTTGGCATCCCGTGAAAGCGCTGGTTGCTAGGCAACACTATTAATAATGAAATATGCATGACTGGATTCTCCAGCACCATGTGCTTTTTCTTAGAACACCGGAGTGAGAATTAAGCATCGTTTTTCCAGATAAACGCAAAAAAAAAACATGACAAGGTGTTCTTTACAACACTTCGCTGCACCGTTCTGCCATCTTGAATAAAAGCTATGCACTGAGAACTGCTGGAGATTACATATATAAGCACCTGATTGGGCAATACAACAAAAATGTTTGAGCAAACAAAATTAAATAACCCATGAAAGTTTTATATGGGTGTCATGAAACACAGCACAACCAGTGATAAAAATCAACACAACACCTTAAAGGAACGCTGATAACAAGTTAAACTCCGGCAAGAGTCCAAAAAAATAATTCTGTTTGTAAAAAAAAACTGAGGGAAAAGTTAAAATAGTTCCTGTGTTAAAACCACAGATGCTGCCGATAGAGATCAACTTGTTTTTAACCCTCAACATTCCTTCAAATAAAAAGCAGAACTTTAGTACGCTTAGTATAGCAAGTAACCAGGGTGGAGGACAGGAAGTGGACTGCAAAAGCATGCATCACTCAGGAAGCGGTCAGCGAGGCTGTGCCGTACCTGCCGTTGCACTCTGATTCTGGGGTGGTGGGGGTGAAGTGGGGTGTGGGCGAGTCTGCCTGGGTTTCTACACTGTCTTCCCTGGCCAGTGGAACGTAAAACAATGAGTTGTTTACCTTTTGGATGGGTGGCAGTCGCTTGCTCTCTCTGTGGACTGCGTCCAGAGTCTCGATGTGCATTTGAACGATGTCTGCGAGAAATAAAATATTAATATTTAAAATATGAAAGAAATACATTTTCAGATTTATTTTAAAGTGTGAATTGCTATACCTGGTATCATGGTGTGAAGGGCCTTTAGGTGCTCATTGGTAACTCCGCTCTCATTGCACACTTTATCAACAAATCGATTGATAAACCGAACAACAGAGTTCGCAACGTCTGAGCTCTCAGCGTCCTCAAAGCCACTCTCTGTGTCGTAGCTTTCTGCCATGCTGCCCGCAATACTAAGAGGAGGAATAAAATGCATCAGTAACCACAGGTGGTTAATGATCCGGACAGCTCGCCAAAGAGTCACTATTATAACTATAAACATTACGACATTATAAAACATGTATTGGTGCACATCTTGTAATAAACAATCCTTCTGATATGACAATGTTAAGAAAGCATTAACATTGTCATGTCTATTCTATTCCATATTACATGTCACATACACATACGTGTGCCTACCTGCTAGTGACGTAGCTGTTGCTGACACTCTCCACATCTCCCAGGCCGGTGTTGCGGAGCAGGCGGTTCTTGCTGGTATCCAGAGGGAGGAGCAGGTAGCTCATGCGGTTGGCGTAATGGATGGCTTGACTGAACACAGTGCTCTCCTCTTTCTGAACGCGCTCCTGCTGCTGCTCTTTGCTTAGCGTGGGCCAAAGACGGCTCTGTTCGGACGCCAGCTCCAGGGCGCTCACCTGCTTCTGACCGCCCTCGCCCTCCTGAACGACACAGAGGTCAAAGGTCAAGGGTTAGGAGCACTTCATTAAAAAAAATAAAACAAGGATTAGGGTGCTGCTTACATAAGTGGATGCATCTCCGTCCTCTTCGTTCTCCAGGTAGAGCGTCCGTATGTGTTTCTGAACATCACTGTAAAACATGGCCTCCCAGAACTGCATGTTGGTCCACACCATGTGCTCCTGAACACAGCTGTAGGCGAACTGAGTGATGCCTCCGCCTAGTTTCTGTAACACAATTGAAAACACGTGCCGTAAACTCACCCACTAGTGAAAAGTCCATGTTAATAAAGATGGCAAATGCCATAAATAACAAAAAATTATTTAATATTAATTTACAATATGACATTTACATGTCAATATTATACTAGTCCATATATTTCAAGTTTTTTTCCCTAATTAAAGTATTACTTTAAATATATATTATTATTTCAATATAACACTTTTTAAGTACATCATCAATATTTTTTAATGCTAGGGACTATTATTGTCATTATGATTATCATTTCAACATTAAAAGTATTAAGCAATAGCAATATATTAAAGGTATTCATGCATTATAATAATTATAAGAGAGGCACTCAAGATAATGATATTCTAGATGTATGTTCCCATACCCGACAGAAGGCTGTGACCAATGGCAGGAGAGCAGCAGCTATACCATGTTCATCCATATGCGAGCAGTCCTAAATCCACAAACACAGATCAAAAACAAAGTGATTTATATGCAGTTTGATGCTAAACACTCAACAATTTTAGGGGCTTTCTCTTACCTGAAGGGTGCAGTTCATCATGCGGATGATGTAGTCAAACTGCTGGTCATCTAGAACGGCTCTGTTCTGCAGAACATGCAGGTTAAGTTCCTGTGTCAGACACACACGTGCCGCCCGGCCCTTCAGAGCCCGTAACACTGCAGGCATCAACTGCAAACACATATATCCACATTAACAAACACGCAGTCTTTCATAGCCTTTTGAGATCGTGAATCTTCAGGTGCAGTAAATATCTGTTTATGTTTAAGAGAAAACTCACCTTCTTGGCTTCCAGCATTTTGTTGTCAAAAATGTACATGATGCAGTTCCTAACCACCTCTAATCGTCTGGCACTGTTGGCTAGAACGTTTCCATTCCTGTCCACTATGTCAGCTAAAAAAAACAGAGAAATAAAATACTATTTAGAATCTGGATATCAACAAATTCTTCTGTCTCTATTTAATCTTAGCTAGACAAGTATTGGCCGATCCTTTTAAACTAGCCAGTGTGGCAAACTAACCCAGTGGAGGTCCGGATGGCACCATGCCCTTTAGTTCGGATTTGACCACAGGTGGAGCGGTTTTGAGTTTCGCAGCTGCGTGGTCTATAAAAAGCTGCACGCCGACTTCATCCAGGGGTGGGAAGGAGGTCTGCGGCACACGGGGATGAGCGCTTTCAGCCGTTCTCTGCACTCGGTGCATGGCCACCGCAGGGTACGGGTTCTCCTGCAGGAAGAGAGAAAAATATTTATTGCATAAGTTTATTAATCAGTATTGTTAAATTATGATCTAATTTATTCTCTTTGCATGTGAATATTAATGTGATGAAAAGAATAAATAGAAAGTATTAGAATTAGAACAATACAGAGAAAGATTTTTACAGTGCCAAGATTTTTACATTTTTGAAAAGTTGCTCCGCCAGCTCCTTAACATGCTTCATCACTTTTTGAGGATTTGTCGCTTCCTGTCGAATGCGCTCCACCTGATTGGCTATAAGCTACAGTGGAAAAACAACAAAGAGAAAAGACAACATTACATTAATCAAAGTGACATACAGTGCATACAAGATTTCATCAGTATGTGTGCTTCCCGTGTATTAAACCAATCACCTTTGCGGTGACGAAACGCTTTACCAATTGGGCTACAGTAAAGACAAATAAATGAACACATACTCGATATCACACAAATTCCTATTGACAGTCGGCTAAATCCATCTCACAAAAGACTTACGTCATCAAACAGGTCTGTGGTTCGGTACGGTGGACCCCGCTCCGACACGAATCCGGCGAAGGCCATGCCGTCCAACACCTTCATGAGGAAGTCATCCTCAGCTAGTGATCTCTGACCCAAAAATGCAGCCTGGAGGGGAAAAAAACTTTTTAAGCCAAAGACCAAAGTGAGGTAAATCGCAAACTTAAATAAAATGTCTTAGCAGTACCTTATAAAAACGTATGACTGGTTCTGGGTGGATTCGAATGATGTGCAGACACCATCGATAGCCCTGAAAGAGCTGAGAGAACAGCCACAGGAAGACGGCGCGAATCTCCTTGTCCTGAAACACGCAGAACCACATCCATCACGATCACTTCAAATAGTTCAAAAGTGTTTAAGACAGCTAATCTTGATGGAGAAAGTACCTGAATCTTCAGTGTTGATGGTTGAACGGAGGGTGGAAACGCATGATCGGCCACTTCCAGTTCTGGATCTAGAACCTACAACACAAGTCAAGCACACATATGTTTAGACTTGTGTAAAACCCCTTCAGGACAACGAGGACCACTTTCTGAACGTTTTTTCAAAACTTGCTGTTCTGCAATAATAAGGACGAGTATTAATATCCGAAGCGACCTGCTTTAATTACAGATGGATTTCTTCCGTCTCCAAGCTGCTGCCCATCTGCTCAGTAAATAGTCACTTAACTAATTGAAAAGCACAGGATTTATAAAATGAAGATGGCAGTTGCCAACATAACTATCAGAAGCATCTGAAACCTTTAGCTTAAGAACAAACAATGAAAACAATGCTTTTACAGTCAATTAGAAGATGAAATGGGTTTATTATAGAGGCATGGTCATCTCTTTTCTCAGCCATGATTATAATCTCAATCCCTGAAGATACGCTTCTTGCACACGCATGTATCCACCAGTTCTCCCATATATTGTTACATAAACACCTACAACGCACGATAACAACAAATTTACCATATAAAATTGAAACATTATTTAAAAATGTTAACTTTTTTGTATGAACAGTATGAATGTTAGCCTTGAGAATATCAAAACAGTGACAAATGGCATTCAAACGTCTTTCACTTCCACCAATATGCATCAACCATTTTTATGATATCATTCTGCACTGTGAGGTAAAGTAAATGATTCTGGCTTATTTTAAAAAGTATACCCACTCTAACTTCCTGTTTCATTGAACCATTTAGTTTGAGCATTGACAGATCTGGTATTTCCTTTAAGGGCTATGTGTAACAATTAAAGGTGTGATCACAATGCAGAAAAAGCTTCTTCATTTTGGCAAGGTGACGTTTAAGTGAAGAAAAAACAACTTCCTTTGATAAAGTTTCCAAGTATTAAAACTGACTCACGAACAAAGCTAAATTTGTCAACAGGATGTTTCCTAATGCTGAATATTACCTCAGTATTCACTGACATATTGCTGTGTGAGTAGGTTTATATTTTTTCTTCTGTATAAACCTATATAAACCTATATATTCTGGGGAATAAAGAAACGATTAAAAGTCAATATACCGGGTAGTTTATAGTGGTGAGGGCTGGTTAGTTTAAAGAGTTAAGAGAACGCTGTCGTCTGTAAACCACAATGAATATATCATACAAAAATGCAATCAATAACATCACACACAAAAATTACAATCCTTTATCTGTATTCACATGCTGTACATGTGACATCAACAAGGAAGTAATTTTCATTTAATAACTGCTGGCATGAAACCTCATTACAAAGATAAAAAATAAATGTAAACAGTTTTTATAGCTTCCTTAATCTGTGATTTGTTAAACATCTGATATGAGGATCACCTCCTGTGTATAACATATTTCTAACTAATGCTTAATACGAATTGCTTACCATGGAGATGACCGTCTGTGTGTGATGAAGAAGAGGCTCCGGCAGCAGGGATATGTGGACACACTCCGGAATGGTAACTGTGCCGCCGTCTAAATCCGCAATGATGACGTCGAGCTGTCAATAAAGCACACAAACACTCAGGTTAATATCAAAAACACAAATTGATTATGGTTGTCATGATGCCAAAATATTAGTAGTTAATACAGATATCTGTGAAATTTTATAGGATTGCAGCTTTAAATATGAATAAAAAGAACATGCAAATCATTTAAACAAAAATTAAATTTTGTCTAAGTGACTTTAGTATTGTGTTTGTACTGAAGTACTAGTCATTTCGGGAGGACCCACACTGAACTACAAAGTCTAAACATGACAACTCTGATACACATCAGACACTATCAACTCCAAACAAAAAAACACTCGCCACATTCTGATAACATACAATACAGGCCAGACAATAAACATACAACCACCTCACAGCTGACATGTTAAAAACATTTTTATTAAGGGTGATCCACAAGCCTCATACCTCAAAGACATTTGGCTCTCAAGCCATCACAATTATTAATGCAACTCTACATTCTTTGCAAATCTCTGAACAATAATGTTATTTGTGTAAACCTGTATAAGATTGCTGGTTAAAATAAAGCGAGCCAGGGGGCAAGATTTATTTGTGGATCTCTAAATGCGTTCAGGCTTGTTAAACAATCTTTTCAAATATGTTGAAACAAAGATACGCAGATTTACCTGACTGATTTTCTATTGCTAGGATGTTTGGCAGTACCAAAAAAACATGTGATATTTGTTGAAGATAAATGTTTGCAAAAGGGGTCACAAGTTTGACATTAAAAGACTTTTATCGCCATAATCAAGCTTAAAACAGAATTATGCAACATAAATATAATTTCAGATAAACTGCATGCATGACACAAATATGGATCCAAATAAATCTGCTCGTATCAACTTCTAAAAGTTCGCAGCCCATATCTGTTGTTGTTGATGTCATAGTCTACGCATCCAATCAGATTTCTGGCTTAAATCCACTCCGAAAAGTCATTTGATAGAAGCTAGGCAGTTTTCGTTAAAAACAATAAAACAAAACTAAGCAAAGCACTTCAATAAACACAAGCACAGGGTTGTAACCATTGTGGTTTAAAACCATTGAACAGACATTTAGAAACCAACATTTTTTTTGTTGAGCCTATTTTGTATGATAAACAATTGTGGCAGTGGCACAGTGTTGGGTTACCACTTTATCAAAAAGTAAAGCAAACTGGGACGCATTTAAGATAACCCAAACATATTATATGCGTCATGTATCCATGTACATGCATCATATCCTTGTACATGTGCATCCTATGAAACAAAGCACCATGTATCAGATTATCAAATTAAATATTATCTGATAACTTTCAATGTGTTCAATATTAAAGCTGTAGGATGGGAAGACAGAAGAAAGAGAATCATACCAGCTCCTGCGTCTCCGAGCGGAAGAGGGAGTTGACTCCGATGATGAAGGGCGTCGGAGTGCTGAGCACCTCCAGCAGCTTTCCGGGCAAGATGGGAATGTATGTGAAACTGCAGAGAAACCAAATATATGGAAGATGATGAGAAAAGAACAAGGTTAGGAAGAGCCAAACTGGTTTAGGAGGAACTTAATCTGGTTAAATACAGCTGAAAGCGCTATGCAGCTGAAACTAAATAAACTTGAGAAAACGTGTCAATGTTAGTTTTTTCTGTTTTTACAGAATAAATAAAAGTAAGTAAGATAGTCAAACCAAACCATGTATGTACCTGTATTTGAGCGGAAACATGATGGCCAGCAGGGCTCTACATGCGTCTGTTAAACGCTGGTAACTGCTGGACAGAAACAGAATCTTGTGCTCCGTCAAAGCAGCACAAAACAGACAGAGAACATTCACGATTCCTAAAAAAAAAAAAGAGAGAGAGAGAGAAATGTCAGAAAACCTTGAAGATGAGCCTAAAAATAAGTCTGCACTACTACCCTTATTTACTTTAAAACACACGGTGGAGATTACACGTCCACCTCCGACACTTGACACGACTGCTGCAGTTTTAATGAAGCTGATTTGCTGTTTAACACCTAAGCCTGCTTGTGATTGGCTTACCCAGCTGTCTGAAAAGCAGAGCCACACTGCATCCGCTCACAGGCAGGGAGTCGTTTATGGGCATCTGGATGACCTGCCTGTCACCTGCGCCGAGCGTTATGGTCCTCTGCAGAGAGAGAGAGAGAGAGAGAATAATACAATTAGATCAGTTTAAAAACAATGAAGCACCTCCACCGAGGCATTATGAGAAGGATTAATGAGTGTGCAGCAGGCTGGTCATAGGGTGAGCTTTAGAAAGGGGGTCAATTTAAAGCCATTCACCATTAAACGCAGCATCGGAAAGCAACATGTGCTTCCCGCCGGAAAGGTTTTGGAAGAATTCCAAATGTATTTCACATTATAAATCAGTTGACCTAAAGACCCCGTGAAATGCTGTGCCGAGTGTGGTTTTTCCGTCCTGTTAAAGTGCTTCCTTTGGAAGCAGAAACTTTAGGGGGAAACATCGAAAGGCTCTATGTATATCGAGACAAAGCATAATTTGGTATTAAAGGAATTGTGAAAATACAATGAAACCCAACAATGAAAATACTTTCATCATTTATTCATAATCTTGTCATTTCAAACCTGTATGACTTTCTTTCTTCTGCAGAACCCAAAAGAAGATATTTTGAAGAAAGCGACAGTACCCATTAGGGATGCACCGAATGTTCGGCAACCGAAAATATTCGGTCGAAAATGGCAAAATAAGCATGTCGGCCGAATAGTGAAATATGGCCAAATATATTTTACAGAACATGAAGTCTGATGCGCATGCTTTATTAATGCAGCAAACATGTCGGCAGTGTGTGGAAGCATTTTTAGAGAAAGACACGACACAGGACCCGAGGCGTTGCATTAACTTTCCGAATGAAAGCATCTTTACCGTGTACTTCAGACGGGAGCGGGCAGTCTGACAGTAGCCCCTCCGCTCGCAACATCCTCTGACATCATACAGCGGTCGCGTGCACAGTTCACTGTACTAAACAACTTGACAGAGTTTGTTCTGTGCATCTTTGCCACAAGTGCGCCTTCTGATAGAACAGTCAGCTTTGTGGGTGGAGTTTGGAGGAGAGACGTGAACTGAAATGATTGTCAGGCAGCATTCCTTGCATGTTTTTTCTTTAAATCATTTTGCAGTGTAGCATATAAAAATCCAACAGTTTTGTTTATTCGTATTTTTGGCTAATAATGTTAAGACACTTTTTAATGAACTGTTTTGTTGTAGGTTACATTCTTTCAGAAGTCAGGCTATTCGAGAAGGGAGAGGGTTCAATTTTTTGTTTTAATTTACTTATTTTGCTCAATTTTATTTTAAATTATATTGTATTATATTGAAAAGCAAGACAAAATATAAAAATAACATTTTGACCATTCAGTTAATGCAATAGTGAAAAAATTGGCTATATAAATCGAAGAAATGCGAGAGACCATGTTCGGTCAAGTGTTTCATTTTATTCGGCCTCGGCCAAGAATTTTCATTTCAGTGCATCCCTAGTACCCATTCACCTCTATTGTATGGACACAAAACCAATGCAAGTGAATGGATACCATCGCTGTGCGGTTTCACAACATTCTTTAAAATATCTTCTTTTATGTTCTCCAAAAGAAAGTCATACAGATTCGAAATGACAAGACAGTGAGTAAATGATGACAGAATTATCACTTTAAGGGATGGACACTGATATTCTAGAGAGCATTTGATTGGATGAAAATCAGTGCAGTGCATGATAAGTCATTAACATTTTCGGTTTGTTTTTCCCAGAAGAATTTGGCCAAACATGAATTTTGTCCATGTGCAGGATTACATTAGCATATAGGGGTGGTTTCCCACACAGGGATTAGCTTAAACCTGGACTAGACCTTAGTTTAATTGGGAAGTTGAAGTAGTTTTAACAAACATACCTTACTAAAAGCATTACTTGTGTGCATTTTAAGACAACAAAAAGTCACTGATGTATTTTGAGATTATGTCAGTGCAAGTTGTTTTCAGTTTGAACAGCTCTTACATTTCTTTTAGTCTAGGACTAGTCTAATCCCTGTCCGGGAAACCACCCCATAAAGTCTAAAAACTAGCTATGATTTCAAGGGGTATTTAAGTTTTTGTAACACATTTACACCATAAAAAATAAAAACGCCATTATAAAGAATCTAAGGAAGACTCATGCAAAGATAATGTATGTTGTGGAAATTAAAATACATTTACATTTAGTCATTTAGCAGACGTTTTTATCTTGGTTAGTTGAAATCACCATGATTTTAAAGCAAGCATTTATTTCAGCCATGATCAGCAGTGTGCGACAAGCAAACAAAACTGAAACTGTTATAATTTGCCTAGATTTATTTACACAACGCGCAGTTTGTTCCCATTTTTGGAGATACAAAATGATTTCATATCGCATCAGAATTACATCAGGCAGAATTAAGTCTACAACAGGAAATGTTAAATTAGAACAGGAAGTTAAAAGATGGTGATGCAGGGGTGATGTCATCATAGGTATCATTTCAAACAACCACAGTCACAAAGGGCATCGATACAGCACACAGAGCATTAAACAGCCTCATGCACGTTTGACGCCTGAATGCGTGTTTGCAGGAATAACTGGAATTTACACAATCATGAGTCATTTTTTGGGATGTGCAAAAGTGTAGTACATATGCATGTTAGTACTGAACTGTTATGATAGTGTTTTACAGCTCTTATGTCTAGCCAACACAAAGCTTTTATACATATACAGGTCACATGCCTCAAAGCGATAGCAACATGATGCTGGAAACCATCAAAGTTGTATTTCATAAATTTGAATAAATAATGTGATTTGTTAAAAACTAGGGTTAGCCAAAGATTGGATCGTTTTCAGGTATTTCTGCGCTCTGATTGGTTTCTCTGATATTTAGGGTGTTCTGGTGGAGCGAAACAGAGGGAAAAACAGGGCTGACGGCGACAGACAGAGCTGAACAAAATCAAACTGGCCGTACTGAGCTCTCTTCTACGTCATCCTGGCCCATCTAGATTGACAGCGCACATGGAAATACAACACACACAGACAAAAGGCAACACAAACTGTTAGACACAGCAAAATTGAAAGACGTAAAAAAAAAAGCAAAAAGCAAACAAGGAAAACATGACAAAAAAATGCTAAAGAAAACAATGCAGTAATAAAATAACGTAGAGCAAAGGTCACAGGAAATGTGCTGTAAAAATAGCTGAAATGCTTTCTGGAATAGACGGCTGGGAAACGACAGTTTGCGTAACACTAGAGGTGATTTGCAAATTTGCATATATTGTCTTGGAAAAATAAAAATATCTTGCCAGTGTGGTAAAACATGACTTCCAGAAAGTCCAAAATGATTGAGAAGAATTACTTCCAGAATAAATAAAACTCACTAACTCTGGCTTCCCAAAAGCTTTTTTCTATCACAACCATTTTTACTTTATAACTCATTTAAAAACTCGTTTATTAGATCCATGCATGTTTAATACAATACAGATTGTCGCATCAAACAACTAGCCTTAGTAAATAAAATACATATCTTAAATGAAACTTGAAAACCAAAAACGAGAGTTTTCAAAGCCTCTTAAATTCTTATTGGTCAACAAATATCTGCACAACAGATGTATTTAAAAAGTGTGTCAAGAAATTAAGAAAACGAAAGATGTTCATGACATCCCAGAATCGAGCCGGCATCACACGCTCCATAACCCTGAACGTGACCAACCCGCTGCACCACTAACCAAAAGTCTTTATATAATCCCTAAAAAACCAACCCCACCCTCTCTTTTGCGATGTCTAGGCATACAAACAATCAAAATGTCACGCGGAAGCCGCAGCGTGTTGTTTTGTAGTGACGCTTGTGTGTTTCTAAGTCTGTCATTCATACACGCTGCAGTGTGATTATATGCCATCTGCCACCGTCCTGCCCCATATGTTCAGGATCAAAAAATAACTGGCCTCATAAGCCACTATGTGTGTCTGGAGAGCGCTTTAGTGTTTGTTTATGCACAGACCCAGAAACCAATGTAAAGATGAGATAAACCATCACCAACAAAAAGATTGATTTTAACATTTGCAGATCAACTTGAGGCAGAGAATCAGAAAGAAATGATCTCTGATGAAAAATGCAAAGCATAGATCTGCATTTGAATCACAGATGGGTTGATTGGTTGAGGTGGCCGGAGGGTAAATGTTACCTGGAAACAACCCAGCAGACTGTCAGTTAAACTACAAAGAGGAGGCTCATTTATCTGGAACACACAGGAGTCAGGTGTAAACTGGAGGAAGGGAAGCATCAGGATGTAACACAACCTCATGTGAACCTCAGCACATGCAGTGAACCCAAAAAGCATTGACACTGTAGCCACGCTTAAAAATGCATTAGATGACAAAAAATGTTTTTTTTTAAACATTTTTACAAAGGTTTGCGTGTTTCAAATGATTATACAACAGATATATTGTTTCAAATGAGGACAAGAATATTTCTTGTAAAGTGCATATCTTTACAGTGATGAATTATTTTACACATGGTTCAGCGACTTCAGCGAAAACCCACCTTGACAGCTGATGCGTATTTTAAAAATGGCTCAGAAAAGTCAGGTTATGATGTCACGTGACGCATCATTTGTGCGCTGATGCCACTTAGTTTGATACTTTGTCATTTAGTGCAATAAAAAAATACTTCTTGGGGTTGTTAAACATACATAAACATGCGAGAATGTTATACAAAAACTACATTTTAGTCTCTCAAAAACTGAACCAAGACCTCTTTATTGATTATTCATTTAAGAGGTGAAACATTAAGATAAACAAGAATTATAGTTGAATATTGTTTTGTTATCAAGTGAATGAATGCACATATACAAATGGTTATGATACAGAGCAAACCACATCATTCACAAAACAACACAGCTACACTACCCACAATGCACAGCAATTAATTTCGGACAAACTTTGCACACTCGTTCGTCCAGAGGGATTATATCAAAGGAGGAAAAATAAGATAATTAGAAGATTGAGTTTGATTCTCACCTGAGATCCTCCAGCTATGGGAATGACACAGGTGAGAAGGTTTCCAATCACCGTTTCCATAGGAACGTTGAGGCCGTCCACATGAACCGTGTAGATGAGACTCAAACAGTTCTGCGGAGAACAGAAAGGCATGAGTAAACGAAAATAATGGGTTGACTTCAGATTTTGGGTGAAGGCGAGTTTCTTACCCTAAAGACCTCTGTGTGGTCCAGACGGGAAACCAGAACCAAGCTTCTTGGAGCGTAGAGCTGAGCGGGCTGAAGAACGTCTGGACTATCATCTTCATCAGCCTCACTGGGTTCTCCTTTCTGTAGCTACACAAAGTGAGTTTCTCAATATATATTTTCAAATAGCAGTACATTTCTTCTCCCATCATTCGGGTTATATCATTTCTTTTGGTCTCACGTTCACTCTCTCTATCTGTAAGTGACCAGCACTCACCTGCGGGTTCTCCACGGACTCCCAGAAGGTGAAGCAGGCGCAGTAATGTCGCTCCGAGTTGATGTCTGTGAGAACTGATACAAAGAATGATGGAGGTTTTCTTTCTGGAACCAGCTGCCATCCGTTGGGCTGACAGAACTGAAAGAAAGCAAAAAAAAAAAAAACGTCAGACTTGTTTTATATTTTGGCAACTTGTGTTGTGCAATATTTACTAACACAAACAAATGTTTTCATCTCATACGTTAAACAAACACATTATATCAAAATAACAGTTATATTAAACCCCAGGTATTTGTAAACATATACTGAATTCTGGGATATTATCTCTTTGGTAATGTGTGTTTACCAGTTCAAGGCCTTGAGGAAAGGGATTATCTTCCCAGTCTTTCTCTGGGAAACGCTGGAGAATCCGGCCTTGACCCTCACTACCTCCTACACAAACAAAGAGATACCAACACAAATTTTTACTGGTCAGAAAACATGCATGTGACATAATAACCCAGACATAACCCTTCATGAAATACATCATCATTCATTGTTCCCTGAAAAAACATAACTTGACATAATACATTGATAATGCAAACTTCCTGACCTGTAAACAAGTAGAACAAACGTTATCATATCCCAACAGTTTTAGATAGGGATGTTCCGATCAGGATTTTTGCAGCCGATACCGAGTACCGATTTCTTGTCATCGTGATCGGCCGATACCGATCCTGATAAAATTTCCCTTTTTAAATGCATTCTTATTTTGACCACAAACAATTAAATTACTAACAACAACTTGTGCTTTGTTCTGTTTTCTAACTAAATTATTTTATAGGTCATTTACAACACATTGTCATATAAATAAACTGTAAATACTGTGTGGATTATTTAGAATAAATCTTGTCAACCACTGTTGCTAAATGGCCTAAGAACACATACGTTCTGATGTGTTTTGAGTGACTGATTTAATGGATTCAGACAGTGAGTCTCCTGAGATCAGTTTTTTACGTTCAACCGTTCAAATGAATCGGTTCAAATGAGTCATTGTCACGAATCAAACATTAGCAGACGTTAGTAGCGCTGTGTCTGTGTGTTATTCACAGACATCGCAAAAGAAAAAAGTTAACACGGAAACCACTTCATCATTGGATAGGATTAGATTTAGTTAATTAAAAGTGTGTTTTTGCCACCTGCGTCATATGCTTGTCATATGTGATGTACCTGTGACCATATTAATCTGAGATAAGGGGGGGCAGGACATTTTTAACAGGTATAATCGATATCATTGTGAATATTATACTCCCCTCAATAAACCCACCGTATTGAAGCTACAGCCAAATGGTTTTAAGGGCACAACCTCTATATTAAGATATATCAATATTCTATATGAGATGTACCTGTGACCATATTTACCTGCGAATTCAGGTAAAAATATTCTCTGAATACGCCATGTGTGCGACATGGATTCGGTCTTTAGTTCTTTTGTCATCGTGTCAATTGCTTTGGATTATGTGCGAGGGAGAGAGACACAGCTTGTCCGCATGTTAAAATCTGCCCCGTCTCACTTCTCAATGCCATACTAATTGATTTCTATTATTTTATCCCTTTAAAATGAATGCATTTAAATAATCAAATAAAAACAATATGAGTGAAATATGAAGTACAAGAACACAATAAGAAGCATGGTAATGTTAGCAATGTTGCAAACGTCACAACAGGACAGCGGAGAAGGAACAGCACCTCCCCGACCTTTCAGCAGCTAAACAAAACCACGAACAGACCTTTCATAAAACAAACAATAACTGGGACGCCTCCCAAGACCCGACACAAAAGCATACACACAAATCAAAACACACACACTTGCAGGGCCGGACGATAAAAAAAGGAGAAGAGGAATTTATCCTCGATTTTCTAGAAAATTTGATCAAATATGTGTGCAACCAGACAGACGGCCTGTTGCAAGGGAAGCATTGTGAAACTGTGTGTCAGTGAACTTTCTCACTGCACAGAGGAATCATGGGATTGTAGCTCGAGTTCATTTGGACAGCTGTCTCTTCCTGACTTTTTGGCCAAGCATAAATTGCAACATATTTTGAAGGAAATGTCAGTTTCACATAATTTCACATAACTTCAACCCACGTAAACAAAGTACGAAAAAAATGCAATTTTGTGTTTCAAACAAAGATGGCGACTGCGGCGAAAAATACAGACTACAGCTTTAACACACCACAATTTACATTTTGTGTGATACTTCACCCAACAAAAACTTCTGTCATCATTCACTCATTTCAAACTTGTGTAACTTTCTTTCTCCTGCAAAACACAAAAGAAGATATTTTGAAAAAGTTGGTAACCGAAAAGCAGCAGCCCCCATTCACTTCTATTGTATATTTATAACTATCACAAAGTTAAACTTGAAAGCTCATCAAGAGAGGTAGCAGGTAGCACGCAAGAGGCAATTGCACCATATTTCGGCTTCCCTCCAACTCATCACATGTGTGCAAGTGTGCGCTAGTTTGCACGTACAGAAAGGTGACTCACTATTGGCATGAGTGACATAGGTGCACGTGGCTGATGTCTCTACAACAATATGTAAACACGGCCGCTCCTGTATTACATCAGTCCGGACAGTTTACTACAGCAAGACCCAGGTAAACAATGATGCATTGTGGGAAATTAACTAAAGGTGGGTATGCAGCCTGGGCGTCACCATAATACTCTGCAGTTGGAATAAGACCAACATCACAATACACTCCCTAATAGCTTGTAGCTAGTAAAAAAGACAAATATACTCTGGTTCTTTTTTCTGTGAAACACAACAAAATATTTTGAGGTATGTCCATACAATGGAAGTCAATTTGGTTCAATGTTGTTTGGCTACCAACGCTCATCAAAATATCTTCTTTTGTGTTCTGCAGAAGAACGAAAGTCCTACAGATTCATCATGACATGAGGGTGAATAAATGATGCAAATAAGATTTGAGTAAAACTGTCTCGCATAAGAGGCACATATAATACCTGAATTCTGGAGCGCGTTCAAACCTCATGCACCACAATAGAGGCTATTCACAACACTGTACGCTGCCAAAATCAGCCTGTAGTGAGAATGATCTTTAGGTGGCACAAGCCCAAAATTCTCCCTTATCTCTCCAGAGTTGGATAAAGATTAAGACGGCTGGTTTGGAGGCCCGCACACACACAGGCCGTGCGCAGGAAATGCATCAACTAGAGGTGATATTCGAACACAAATCTGGCCTGTTGCCAGCTTCCTGGGGCGGTGGTTGAGTCCACCAATCGTCACTCTACACTCGCACACTATTAAGTGGGAATGATATGTTATCGCCTGCAGGGTAAAAGTGAAGAAACTGGATTAATTTCATTTTCAAGCCAAGCCAAGATATCCGAGCTCAGGCATCAAACCAATTCGAGGCCTCAGACATGTTTGGAAACTTAAAACATGCTTTCGTTCCCACCCCTCCCTCTTTCTCAATCTCAATATGAGAGTGAAAGTGAAGCACGAAGGAGAGAGAGGGACGTCCAAGCACAAACAGGCTCTGTTCTCGAAACACTAATTCACTCATACTGATTCCCAGCATTCTTTTCCCATTCCAGAGCTCCAGATAACAGCTGAATGGGCTGAAACTAAGATCACGTTCTCAAGCGTCCCCCTGAGGAGACCTCGTCTGCCAAAAGCCAGGAGCTTGCGTGCACGTACCCTCAATGGCGGTAACAGAAGTCATCTATACATACACACGTGCCCACTTAACACATTTAAACAGTGAACGTGTGTGCGTGCGCGGATACAAAAGGACACTGGCCGAAGTTGAAACTGTAGTTCTGACCTCATTTCTGGACTCCAGGGACAAAACAAAAAGATTGGCATCAAAGCAAGCAATGCGAGTACAAATCTTCCCTCTCAAAATCTGGTGAAGGGAAAATGGGTCAGCAGACCCTAATGGAGGCTAAATAAACTGCTTTACAGTTTCTTTCAAGGCCATGTGCAAATAAGTTCTGGGTAATCGAATCACAAGTGGACAACACTAACCACAGGTGTAAACAGGAGCCAAACTGTTTCTAATAAGATCACTTATTAAAATTCTGGGACACTTTTTGCCAGTCATCTGAATGTCAGTGTCGCATTTTACATGAATTCACCCGAAGTGTTACACTACATGTGGAAACTAATAACACATTGAATGCATTTCAGGCTTCAAAAACAAATAGACTGCAAAACATGAGTTTATAAGACAATATTAATACTTAACACGCCACCTTAACTTTTATGATACAGGGCTCACAGCAACAAACACATATAAGAGTTGCAAATTAAACCTCATATCTACAAAAACGATTATGGGGAAAAAATTATTTTTAAGGGAAAATTTGTCAACATTTTTGAGAACCACTTTTTATAATACTTTCATTTGATTAATATTTGCTAAACAGTCTAACATTAAGTGTGAGCAATAAATTATTTTAAAAAAACAACAACATGAAATACAGAGATACAAGGTCATATATCGCTGCTGTTCTTCTAAAACCTTGAATCTCCACATTTAATTTATTATTGTGTTGTGTACACACTCGCAATCACGTCACCCAATTTGTCTCGCCTTGCCCAAATCTGTGTCTATTTGTGTCTTTGGTTTGACTTTGTCGCTTTTGATTTAGCTTTTGGTGTGAACCCACCATTAGTCACCACTTGTCACTGGGTTTTACAAATATAACCCAAGAAAAGTATTAAAAAGTGCATGTCAACCTTGACAACATAGTATTTATCTAAAAATTAAAAAAGTAAAGTGTTTCCTCTATTTCCTGAAAAAATCTTATTCTGAATTTTGAATAAAAAGGGATCATAATATGCCCAGTCATTTAATGGGATCCTGAATGCTCTAAAATCTCTTTATAGGTCATATTTCAAACAAATAAATGGGCTTGAACTATAAGCAGTATGACTCTGGCACACACTTCCCAAAACACAACATCTACCATAGAGAACAAAAATCACCACCATCAGCTATGACTAACATCATAGTCCAATTTGGAGTTGAAATGAGGTGAAAGGCCTCACAGACCTCACACCAAAAACGACTTCTGCTTTAACACATAAAAACATCTTTTTATTAACAGATTTTACCCCCTCCTCCATGAAGGATATGAAAGAGCCGGCCACGAGACAGTCACACTACCTCTCGATTCATTCCGAGGCAGGTGAAGTGAAACTGGACGCAGGTGCTACACGACAAGAGTCACTGCAGGGCAAAAATCACAAGATCCCATCACACAAAAAATCAACAATGGGTAAACTGATATGGGACTGTTTTTAAATACAGCTCGAAAAACTAGTAGAGAAGTGTGGCAGTCATGCATCAGTCATCGAGATGAGAAGTTAAAGTTTGTGGTCGGGACAACAACTTCCTTAACATGCACAGTAACGCTGCTGAGAACCGCAGGAATTCAGTACGGCGCTGCTTTTGTAAGACAACAGACGTGTTTGCGTGCGTGGGTGGGACAATACAAAAAGCTCCTTGGCTTGCAAAGTGAGAGACACTTAAAAATAAGAGACGTAAGTGGGTCAAAGTATGCAGCGTTAGCTCGCCAACACCGAAAAATGATTACGATTAAATCGTAAAATGTATAAACACAAAAATAAGCGCCGTGCTTTGTTTAATGTCACTTTAAAGAGTTAAAATGTCGGTCTGAGTTCTGGAGAAAGATTTGGCACCGTATCAAAACCAGAAAACCACAGCCTGTTTTAATCGCAAGAGAGTCGCGTTGTCAAAACACTTTGGTCTCCATGACGGCAACAAACCTGTAAGGCCGTCGTTAAAGGGACCGGTCACCCCACAAAAACAATTTAATAACCCTCATGTCATTCCAAACATGTATGACTTTTTTCTGCAAAACACAAAAGATATTGTGAAGAACATTGATAACCAAACAACATTTGCCCCCTTGACTTTCACTGTATGGACACAAAACCACAGAGACATTTCTCAAAATATCTTCTTTTGTGCTCCACAGACAAAAAAGTCATATATAGGTTTTAAACAACATGTGGGTGCAAAATGACAATTTCTATTTATAACAAACAATAAGCATTGCATTACGTAACCCATGAGTCCCAAGACTCATGGAACTGACCACAAGGCTCGCCCAATCCGGGAGGACCTTCATTGAGAGGAACTTCATCTGCCAATATCTGCTGGCGCACGGGGATACCGCGAGCAACGCTTTCTTCTCTTTCTGTGTAAAATGCTCTTCAGCTAACTCACATCCTTCCTGCTCACCAGCAGCCACCCGTCCCACAACCACATTCAAACCTAGGCCTCTTTTTCAATAGCGGAACTACTTGAGTAAAGACCATTTCCATGCTTTTTTTTTTAGAAAGCTCATCAACAAAAACACCTTGATAGCTTCAGAAATACAAGAAAGCTGTTAACCAGCAGTTTTATAAACGCCAAACATTTAGAATTTGTGTTTAATGCCCTGGTGACGTCGGCCGCATGTGAAACCGCTGTATTGTTGCGTTGTTCTATGCAAAGACCTATGGTTTTGATATTTCTGAGCAGTCATTTTGGTTTTCAGTGGACAAGCAGTGGTGTCATTTCAAGACTGGCCTTTTTAAGACCTTTCCAAAACTCTTAAGAGAGCTTGTTTGTAATTCTGTAACACAAACACAAAGTAAGTCAAGGTATGAAACGAATTGGGTTTAATTTACATTATGGATAAACACTCTCACACGGTAGCATTAATCTCTGTATTACGCAAGAATTAGGGCAGGGTTACATGTTTATTTTTTGCTAGCGATATGTGAAATTACATCATAAATATTACAGTGATTTCGCTCTTTTTAAATGTGAAAACTAGTTGGTTTAAAGTATGATTTATGGTTATGGGGTTTGTTCTAATATTACTTAATACATATTTTTCATATAAAATATACTTAACTATAATATTAAAAATATTAAAAAGTTCTATGAAAAAATCTATGTTTGCTAAAAGTATCACGACAGAACTTTTTGTAAGCTATGTCACCCACGCGTGATTTGCGCACAACACTGTACACATCAGTACAGAAACACACATTGACTTTTACATATTAAACAAACCTCAAACTAATATCAACTACGAGATAAGCACGCACACCTCAGATAACTTCAAACGTTGCATCAATAATTAAACATTTCAATGCACCCATGACCGATATCCTGCATAACAGCTGAGAAGAAAACTGACAGCGGGCAAAGACAGCACAACTGCTTATATAATGCTGGGGTCATGAGTCAGGAATTCCACCTCAGCAAAACTTCCAAGCCACGTCAATGTTTGAAAATCGTATGGAAAGCAGTAGTGAAATTAGGATCAGGATAAGACAGTTCAGACCTCAACCTCGGACAGAAAAATGTGACCTCTGTGTTTAAAGCTGCAATACATAACTAAAAAAAAAAACCAATATATAAAGATCTGTATTGACCAAGTACATAAAACTACCCCTTAACAGTTAATATTAACAATGTATACACTGTTTCATCAGACACACACGCCTGGCCTGAAGTTAACTTCTGTTTTGTGTTTGTTGATCAGTCTGACTAGTGACTAATAATATGACTATTTATATTTATATTTAATTTAATTTATATTAATTTATATTGATATTTTATTGTATAATAATTGTATTAAATAAACAATTTGTTGACATTTATTGCATATTACTTTTATCAAATAAACAATTTGTTGAATGGGTCGCATTTAAGTTTAGCCAAGTAAATATTATTATTACAGTGTATGTGTGTTTGATATACAGTGGAGCACTGAGCTACACTCACACCAAGCCGGCCAATCATATCAGTTCTTCAAAACAGGTTCCTTTCATGTCCACTTTTGAACCAACGAGCTGCCCAGCACTCAACCTGTATCCTGCAATTGAGATTAAAAATAAAGCATGAAAGGCGGAATATAATTCGCTCCTCTGAGTCTTAATCCCAAAGGCCACAATGCCAAAGACCCCTAAATATAATCTGATGGGTCAGCGATGTAAAAAGGATTTACAATAATTATTTCCCGTAACCTCACAGGCATGTGGAGAACAACATCTCCAGTCTCCACCCGAGGGGCTTGGGAGGGGGACAGGGTTGAATTCCCAAAATACCAGGGAAGACCATGAAAGATATCCGGCTGTGAAGAGCTGACTCCCCCTGTCCCACCCCGACCTTCATAACCTTCCACAAGAGACCACTCACTGACCCACAAGACCCCTGAATGTAGAGCACAAACACAGGCATTAACTGTCATTAAAAGGCATTATTCACTGCTTAACACCTTCCATAACTACATGTTTTAGTATATCAGGCCAATAACACTTCATGCAAATTTGCCCCATTCAGACTGAAACCACATGTCTAGCAGTTTCAAATGTATTATGGGGAAACCGAAAACATTTAGTAGTCCAGTAAATATTTCTCAAAGTCAGAAGTTTGTGAAGTGTAATATACACACTCCCAAAAATTCAAAGCTACAAATAAGCTATTGCGTACATTCGACATTACTGCACAAAAGAAACAGTTTGGCCTATTGTGACAACATGTCCCATCACATAATTTATTTAAAAAAAAAACATATTACTTTTTTGCACTACATGTTTGCTACCAACAAAACAACTGTGACAACTTGCCCCAGTCTCCCTTACACGTCTGTTGCTCTTCATGTCCACACAATCCCACACAAGTAAGCCCACTACCAAGACAAAAAGGAACGGAAAATGTGTGTGAGCCTCCGTGTCTCAGAATGAGGGCAATCTCCATTGCCCTCTAGCCCCCCGGCTGCCACATGAATGAGAAGTATTCATCCACCAGCTGCCTGTTGAGTTTTGCAGCCATATGCTGCAGGAATGGGCACCGGGCGTCTGTGTCTACGGCCTCTGCCACCCTTTTCCTCGGAACAGGGCCTTTGATAGTCCGGCACTATGGCCAGAAGCGGGTGTCATGGTAACACAGAGCGGCCGTCGTATCACGCCACGGCCCCCTAGGGCCCATTCTCCCTCATGAATAAGAATGCATGCTCTGTTGGGGAATATTTTGAGACGTCCGGCTGACTCAGTGCGCTTTTCTAAGACGGACAGAGGGCAGATCTGTTAAAGGCGGGCTACTGTGAGCAAGGCCTATTTTGCCCAGCTATTTAAAAAACACAAAGGGAGTTTAAAAGGGATGCTTGGAAAGGAAAGCGTTAAACTTTAGCATGTAAGACGACTGTTAGATGAATGTTAGCTCAAATCATGCATCTTCTCTGTGGTTTTGTGTAAATACAATAGAAGTCAATATGGGCCAGTGTTGTTTGGTAACAAACGTTCATTAAAATATCATGTTTTTGTGTTCTGCAGAAGAAAGAAAGTCATACAGGTTTGCATTAAGATGAGGGCAAGTAAATAATGAAAAAAAAGATTTTGGGGTAACTGATCCCTTTAAAGACACATGCTCAATTGCTCAAGTCATTAACATAATTTCCACTGAAAAGGGAAATTCAGTGGCTCCTCCCCTTTTATAAACAGTCAATAGCGTTTGTTCCACCTCACATTCTGAGACACTACATTTTGAATGTTTATATCTTTGAAATGCAACTTTTGTCAATGTCTTGAAGCAAATTAGTAAAAATCAGTAAGCAAACATTTTATACTAAGAGCCAAATAATTTTAAATACTTGGAATAAAAGTAACATACAGTGACTAGAATATTATAAACTACAGGGTGGGGCTTATTTGACTCAGGTCAGTAAGAACCACCAAGCCACCAAACAGAGAACATAAGCAACCACACACCAGGTCTCTAGAAAACACCCTGGCGCTGTGGCAGAGTTTGCACACAGCACGACTCATATTTATCTAAAATAAAATACACTATCCAGTTTCATGTAAAAAGATGTGCGATCACACGACCATAGCGTGAATACACGAAATGCTGGCAATCACTCAAACGGCACGAAGGGTTTAAACAAAAAAAAACAAAAAAAAAAGAGTCCACCAGAGACAACACACACAAAAGCGTGAAGAGCCAAACAAACGCTCTGGTCTTTTGTTCAGGGCCTCTCTACTGTTCAGCTGGGGCTCCTCCCAAGAAAAAAAAGAAAGAGAGGCAAAAAGAGGCAAGAAAAGGGGGGGACTGTATGCTGAACCCCAAAAGGCATTTCAATGGAAGTCCACCCCGGCCCAAACTTTGGACCACCATTTTCTCACTCCATAGAAATGTAAGGACAATCTGGATTCTCACTCAATCATGTCTTCTCCCTAGAGTACCAACTCCCATTTCCTGTTTTTATACAGACAGCCCCTCGGCCAGAGAATCCTATTCAACGCAGATCTCCTCGGCAGAGCATTGCTTGCCAGTTTCACAACAGAAGTTGGACAGCTCCACCCTGACGGTACACTCCCCTCCAATGATGCAGCCATTCTGGCCCTGGAGGAGTTGGGATGGCGATTTAGGGATGGAGGAAGGCGGTTGAAGAAATGTGACACTGCTGGACGCATTCTGCACTTGTACACAAAACACTGTGAGGTTACCACTTAAGCAGTACTTAAGAAACCAAAAAGAAACATTTATCAGAATCCCAGATCATGTTTACAATGTTTTGACAGTTCTCACAGTTGTGCATCTACATAACATGAGCAGATTAGCATGTTGGCTTTAACGCGTCAACGCTATTATGTTCAATGCTAAAAAAACAGATTTAGCAACACTTTATCTTATCTGTTAAACAGCAATTTGACACTCGTTGGTGATGTCACACATCAAGCCCGCTGTCACAGGATTATATCACATCACAGGTCTGCCCCACAAAACAGCTCAGACAACACAGACAGATGTAGATTATTGCAATACTTCTAGCATTTCCTCCTAATGTGCACTGTAATTTTATTTAACGTGATGCCCGCGACGGCTTTTCCCTCACGCACCTATGCTCTAACACGAAGGTCTGCTAACCAGATGCTAGCGTCTGCGTGGAAACCCAGCAGCAGGTTTGAAACAGGAAAGGAAGACATTCTGCAGAGCGTGCAGCCCTTCGACATCCTGCCAGACTACACGGCCTCCTACAAATAGCTGCATATCACCAGTGACGAAAACTAACTCTTCTGCACTGCGAAGGGCAACGCACATACACGTCAAACCAATGTTAAGCTTCTTGCTGCTGTAAAAAGGAGACCATGGGCAACGTTTTTACATGTGCCTTTTAGGAATAGGACGCATAAATAAAATAAGACATGCACGCACGCAGTTCTCTAAATAAAGGGTGGCTGATGGTTTCAGCTTCATGCTTTCCTCAGATGAGAGTTGGTGAATAATGCATGCTCACCGAGGCCATTAAATGGCACCAATCTAGGCCACTAACCAAAACACTCGACCAACAAATACAAACCACACTAAAAGAGATAATTTTATAGTCAAGTGCATTGACAGGCCCCCAAACTTCACCAATCCCATTTAAAACCAGTAGCTAAATACATAAATAAATATATTTTAGTAGATGAAATTTTAATCAACAACAAAAACTCTGAGCTGCAGCATTTTCTGGCATCATGCAAAGTACTTATGAGGCCCATAAACGCTGTTTAGGTAGACAGCACACAATACTTTGGGACACAGCCAAAGTATCAGTGTTCAACAACACTGCCATGCTGCATGTTTTCTGAGGGTTGACATGTCTTGGCACAATCTGTGCATTTCTGCATTTCTAGTCATTATATTAGTATACGAACCCATTAAACAGACACTTACTGCCCAATTCTACTAACTACATCAGCATATATGCCCATTTAAATAGTTGTTACATGACCAGCAATGGAGGCAAAGGTTGCACTGATAAATCCCTATGAGAAAAGTCACACCCTGGAAGCGAAACGAAATATATTTAACGTTTGCAAACTTTAAATCAGAAAGTGCAACTGAAAAGCGCAGTTAAATGCTCGAGTGACGGTTTCGGTTCGTGCATAATCGGCCGCATTCGGGTTTTGATTTCGAGTTTACAGATCTAGAGGCCCGGGACATCCGCGACTGATCGTAGATCGCCCAGCCCGGACAGGAATCAGCTGTGTCGGTCCCGCCTCCCTCCCTCTTCCTCTCACCCTCCGCCTTCTGTTGTGTTTAGCGTGTTTAACCCGCAACTAATACGCTTCTATGTATCCGGTATAGCAGATCAAGAGGAGGATGAGGAGGAAGAAGAATCGCTCGGTGTGTATCTCTTACCTCTCTTATCGAGATCGTAGCCGACTACAACGAAGTAATCGGCGAGCCGGGCCATCTTATCGAGATCACGGCGACAGGCCTCGGTGGTGGCTGTAGTAAATCCGTAGGCAGTCGGTATTCCGATCACATCGTGAAGGCAGCGGCGACAGCAGCATCCCTCCAGCAGCAGCCCGCCGCCATACTGTCGGTGTGAGTGTGCCGTGCCCTGACAGCGCTCTGCGCATGCGCGGTGAGCTCAACTGAGGCAGGGAGGGGCGCAGAGCAAGAATGTTGCGTGGTCATTCATTACTGCGTGTGTAAAACAGTGCATACAATTTTTTCTTTTTTTTAAATATCAGATTGATTTTTTATGTATATATTTTAGCTTTTCGTAGATTTATTCGTTTTTGATTCATGGCTATTTGTTTGTATTATAATTGTAATGTGGTATATATTATAGTTTATTATGTAATATAAAATACAAATAATGAAGAAAAAAGTTTTTTTATAAAAAGGGCAAAAATGGACCTTTGATGACATCAACATGCAAAAATATAAAAAATGTAAACATTTGCACTTACTTAAATAGCCTCTCGGTTTTTTTTACTTAAGCAGGTGAATCTCATGAAAGCATCTCTAGCCTAATAATAGAAAATACAGAAAATATATATATATACACATAATGGTTAGTTCATATAAACAATGGCATGGGAACCTTATCTCACTGAACCCAACCCTCATTGCTGCATCATTTTAGCATCCATAATCTTTTAGGAATCCCAAAATGCATTGGGCCTTGACAGCTACTTATTACTGCCATACACAGTGATCACATAACAACAAAACAAAACCCCTTTGATTGCATGACATTGTAAATGCTTTTGCTACAGAGGCAATGTTTGGTCAGTTGATACATAAACGTGACAGCTATGCATCACATCACAGAGGAAAAAGCTGAAGAGCACCACCGGATAACCCCCCATCCCATAATCTGTGTCCTTGCCTGTCAGCATCAACACGCCTCCAAAAGAATTCCAACACTTCCTGTGTAATGTCCTCTGACCCAGAGCCCGTATCATGCCAGAATTAAAAACATTCAGATGCACGCTGTACTGTCAGGCTGCCATTGACTCTCAGTTTATCGGAACATTCACTGAAGTGAAAAATAACAAGCGTTTCCACATTGAATCATCTGTATTCCCTAAAGCAGGTGTTGTGATTTCTTTAAAGAAAAGTTCAATTACAATATTCGTTCTGCTATTGTTTGTCCATTTATTCAATACTTTTGCTTTTATTGGAGGTTGACAACCCTAGTTTTATCTTCACTGGTTTCAATACTTCATTTAGAACAACATGAAATACATTATCTTTCATTTTTTTTTAGTAAAGTATCTACTTTGGTTGTGCACTCTTTACCAAATGACCCGTGACAGCCCAACATTAATGAAAAAAAGCGTGTGAATAAAGAGAGAGAGTGGAGTACAGGATTGAGAAAGATCAGTAAAGATGAGACTAATCCCTCATGATCCACAATAGACACAGAGATCAAGTTTTCCACAATACCTTGTTAAAAGCAACATAAACAGTAATGAAATCTTCCTGTGCAGCAGGGCCACGTTCATATCCAGTTTCCAACAGGAGTCTAAAGGCGAATCACTGCACCTGCGTATCACCATAAAATGACAAGAACACAAGAGGATTTGTAAGACAGCTGGACGTTCGGTTGAACAAATAAAGAAAACCTCCAAAACATTTAATCTAGTCAAATATGTTAAGATAGACATAGAGATAGACATTAAGATAGTCAAAGGTTTAGATACAACTATATATATGATTCTCATAATCTACAAAACATTTGAATTCATCTTTTGTGTTTCAATTTTTATTAAATCAAGAATGGTGTAAGTTCAACTGCAATGTACCTGCACACTTCAAGAGATATTAGACTGTCTTTCATAGTTGTGATATGTAAGAACATCGCAGGATGAGCCGTGGGATGTTCTTTGGTTTTATCATGTGACAGGAAGGGCAAATGTGTAGCCATGTGTTTATAAAGGTAGTGCTCGGTCTCTGTGGGTGTAAAGGGCGTCTGGGCCTCCAATGCATGACATATATTTGGAGCATTTGAAGCAGAGCTGTTCGGCCGGATTTGAAAGTCACGTGATATCCTGTCAACAAACCAACAGACAGGAAGGTCTCATGGCTAGGTAAAAATCATTCATCAGGATCAAGTATTCCAGATTCCAAAGCCAATTATTGTTGAATAATGCAAATTGAAGAGCCAAATCTGTTCATTCTGGCTGATGTGATCTGTATTTTAACATTGAATGTAGATGATTTGTGTATAGTAAATAAAAACTGTGACATTTGTGTTTTGACATCAAACACAATACAGAACAATCACATACATGGTGCAACACGCTAAAGCAACGAGAGGTGTGATCCCAGGTTACCCAAGAACCACAAAATTTGTTCACCAAATGCACATACAACCAAGGCAGGAAGATGACACATTTGAAGAAACTTTATTGACCGTTTTGCATTAACAAACTGGCCAAGAATCAAACGAAAGCAAATCATATGAGGATTCTGAAACAAATAAGCTAACGGAAACTCTTACACATTGAATAATAATGGTGGCGAATGTAACCGGTAACTGCCAGATATATCCAGTGCAATGCTGGTTTGGGAATATAACAATGAGTCATGTGAGGCCTGGGCTGGTGATGTTAACCATACACACCACAGAAAGGATCAAACACACCAGCTTGGCTAATATAACAGCCTTCATTCATCTTTTATACCTTACAGTTATTTGATCCACTAATTCACAATTTCCTTTATCTTTGTCTTCATTCAGGCATTCAAGTCATGTCTGGAAATATGTCTTTGGTTTACTGGCAGACACACCCAGCAAAAACTGCTCAACCAGACTGCTATTCACAAGGTTAAAGGGATAGTTCACCCCGTACACTCATTGTTTACTTTTTACATTATTTGTGCTTATTTACTTTTAGTGCAAACATAAGTGAATGACAGCTCAGTCCCCATTCACTTTCATTATGAAAAAACAAGCATTCTTTAAAAGCTCTCGTCCTGAAAAGTAAGACATGAGTGTGAGTAATGTCTATTTTTTGGGTGAACTATCCCTTGCAAACATGCAATAGCTTTTGGGAAATGGTAATATAATGGTAATATAATGGTAAAAGAGGCTCTGTGAAACAAGCTGTCCATCACTGAGTATTTGTAAATAAGCATCTAAGAGTCATAACAAACCAGTTGTGTTTTCAAACCTGATGGTGAGCCATAGTAAACATTTGAAGAAAACAAGCTTAGTGGGAAAAAACATGTTTTTAGACTTTTTTGCACAGGGAATTTCACTGAGGAGGTCAAAAGACTTTATTAATATTTGAGAAATGGGAGAAGTTTGTTTGTGTTCTAAATGACTAAGACATTGTTTATGTGCACTTTGATTGTAATAAGGATATTCCCACAGGAGATCAAATTCACTATCCATTTCGCTTTTGAACTCCATCCGTTTTCTGCATTTATGGTATACTTATGATGTCCAACATGAATAATCTTCACTAGGGGGCAGCATACAAAAGACAACCACTTTGCTGTTGTCTGTCTGTCTGTCTGTCTGTCTGTGATAGACAAATTAACTTTTAAACTTAGTTAAAGAGGTCCTTTTTGCCATGTCATTCTTTGTTTCTAGATAAATTTATCATTTACAATATTTGTATGGCCTTACAGCTCATGATTTCACCAAAATCTTTCAATCTTGGCTGTAATTAACAACAATCAGGTCATCATAGTGTTTTTATAAAATTATTTAACTGCTCTGTTTTGTCCCAGATTCATTAACTAAAGTGTACAGTTACTCGTGTAAACTAACTGGGACATATAAAAACTAGATCGGTGGATGGCACCAATTGTGATTTGGCTGCACTTCACTGTTGTGTTGTCACATGATTCTTTATGATTATGTAAATCGATGCGCTCACTGGCCTGGTGCATTGTCAAGCTCCTACACACAAACAGTAGATTTTGCTTGCTTATGAGAAAAATTTTATTTAAGTTTATCAATCCATTTACGTTTCTGGATAAATATGCCAATGACACAAATTTATTTAGCTTCAGCAAATTTTAAAACACATCTTTAATTATATAAACTAGCAACACTGACCTGAATTGCTGATCAAAGTCACATTTATGTAGAAGAACAAGGAAAGGGTTTTTATACTCTGGCAGATGCTAAAAGAGTGTGGTTAATGTAAAATGGTAAAAGGTAACATTATGAGGTTAAAACCATTAGATTCAGGATTTTACCTTTAACGTTTGAGATACTTCGTCACGAAGAGCAAATCAATAATCAGACTCGGAGCCTAGAATGAAATACAGGAAAACTTGTGAAATGAAAATGGGGAATAACACACAAACAGTTCAAAGTTTTTTGGGCATCATGACCATGCATAGATGAAAAGGCACCAGATTAAATACAGTATAAATCAATATTTGCACTGATCAGATCATGACACAAAACAATTTCCTTATTCACGATGATCTCACGATTTCTGAAAGGCTGCATTCACAAAGCGAGTTTGATAACACCAGGATATTAGTTCAAGTTACACATGCGCTTGTAGCAATTCTGCATTTTCGTGACAAGAATAAACATCGGATTAATTGTAACCTAGTATCTTACACTATGTTTTATTCAAACAAAAGGCAAACTTGCTTACAGAAGTGCAGTCTGTAATATCGCCACACAATATCTCTATTCAGACATACAATATAAAATGACACTGCAGAATTTTTTTTGTTCTGTTTTGTGTACCACAGCTGGAAAGGCTCCTCTACACAATCAATTATCAATAAAACACACATTCTTGTGATCAGAGGGTGTGAAGTTCTGGGGAAGTTGTGTGGTCTCCCCAGTTTACTTATCCATGCCCCACACTCGCCCGAACAGTTACAGATAAAAGCAAGAGAAGGGGTTTAATGAACGTGTGTGACATTGCGTGATGTTTGCTTGTCAATTATGTCATTGTTACTATTTCAAGGGTTGCTTTTGGTCACTGCACGTGCCAGCAAATACACAAAAGCATGAGAACATGCAAGTCGGTCTGTTATATCCAAGCTATTTAATTATAAAAATGTAATATTCAGCAAGTGATCCAAAGTTAGGCAATTGTCTTTTAATGGCAGCCGTTTCTTAATCTCGAACAATAAGGAATGTTGTGGATTGGATTATAGTCTTACAGTAAGTGTGCCCAGCTATCACATGAGTCATGAAGCTTGATCAACGTTGAACGGGATCCCGACACACCTTGGAAATGCTGTAGGTCCGCCCAGTCCATATTTAAAGGCGTCAATGTCAGTTGAACCTCAGACTTTACAAGAACTTGATCTTGGCGAGCGCGTGCGCAGCCGTGGGAAAAAGTTTTGCGCTCAATTTTCCACCTGAGATAAAGGTCAGTATAATAGCAACATATGCATAATATTAGACATCATTAAACAAAATGCTTTTCAATTATACACACTTTTTTTTAGATCAAACAGCGCATATGAAATATTCGGTATTATAAATTAACACGAATGTGCGGAAAATACAAAAAAAATACCTAAAAAAGGAAAAAGAATGTTGTAAGTTAACAACTTAACGGATGCACTTTTAGGCACTTTACAATAACATTTAAGCATAGTTTATGCACATGAATTTAAACATCATTTAGCCAAATATCTGATGCAGAGAAACGGGTAGGCTACAATAAAGTTATAACGTGTAAAAAAAACTGCACACCATCTGATTTCTTGCTTCTCTTTTTCCTTACAGAAGTTCAGTTGCGAGAAGTTTGAAACGCCGGTACACCCTTGACTGCGCGGACTTTTGGACCAGCTCGTCTATTTCAAAAGCCGGATTTTGAAAATTTTCCAGGTGCATTGAAAAGCCCCTTCGAGCTCGGGGGGTGTGCGAGTAGCCTATATTTCGACCACGATGAGAGAGTTATTCGCCGTAACTGTGTATTGCATCAGCCTGCTCTCCTTACAACTGCAGGCTCTGCCGGTGAGAAGCCCGCTGGGGAAGAACAGGTAAGATCCGCCTTTATAAACGCATCAAATCACTGGAGGTCCGGTTACCTTTCCTTTGCATGTTCACTGTTGATACTGCGTGTGTTTTATTGTGAAGTTTGATCTGAGAAACAACAGAAATGTTTGCTCGTACATTACAAAAAGTTCATCCTCGAAAAATAAATCCAATCGAAAGTCACATCGTTTCTCAGTTAACCATGCATTTGTGACGCAATAATACTACGTGTTGTAGCTGACTTTAACTTTTCCTTTACAATGAATGAAAGGATTCTGACTGCCACATCACACCCGTTGAAAGACAAATCTTTTTCAACGTTAGAAAGTTGTGACCATCATTTAGTAACGTTAGATTGATACAAGGTAATTTAAAATAAGCAAAGGAAGTTGTTTAATATAAAAGGGTGTTGTGTCGAGCGAGATAATGGTTGCAGTGAACAAGGTCAGTGTGGATGGTAGACGTGACTCGATAAACGCACGCATCCCCATTATTTCAATTCACCAGCGCATGCACCAAACTTTGAGCATTCACTTAAAAAAATATTATTGGGTCATAACAAATATTATACAACGATTAACAGGTAGTTTACCTATAAATATTAATATTTATAATAAAATAGCCTACATGAATTAAAATGTAGAGATATATATTTATTTTAATCTGCGTAATGAAGGATTACGTGATGTAACAATATGCTATTATTTGAAGTTTTACCTATTGTAATCACTGTATGTCATTGCATCATTCATTTTTGGCGTCTCAGCTGGCAAATTAGTCATATCCCAAAAGTCCTATGAGACTTCTCTAAATAATATAACTTGTTGCCGGTGTAAATTACATTAATGTACAATGCGTTTTTGCGCAGTGATAAGAACTTGCGTCACTTCTGTGAGTCAAGGTTAGACGAATATGAGACTCTCTCTTAAAGGTTCCTATAACTCTGACAAATGGGCAATTTGGGTAAACCCTAGCTTGGCTTTATTTAAATAGGCTTAGTAATGTTATGGGGGAGTGTTACCCCATGCACTTTGGATAGAAAGGAGAGAATGACCTTTATACCAGATTTACAAGAGTGTCAGTCGCACTTCAAGCAGTGTCCATATGCACATATTGGGCTAGTTATTCCTGAAAATGGCTAATAGTAGTAAGGAAATACTTGGCTCTGTCATGGCATTATTGCTTGCTGATGATTGATGACTGTACTCAAAATGAATGAATTGGCCTTGTAGGAAGAATGTATGTGTGCCCTCTTCTGGCTGAGAATGTTGTGGTCACATGAGCTTACATAAAGGAAAAGTTTACTCAAAAAAGATATTCTGTCTTCATTTATTTACCATCTTATAGATCAAAATATGTACTTAACTCTTTCATCTGAGAATCACACACACACACAAAAATCTCTTGGTGGTTTTGTGTCCATACAATAGAAGTCAATGGAGTTCAATGTTGTATTCTTCAAAATATCTTCTTTTGTGTTCTGCAGAAGAAAAAAACTCAAAAAATCATACAAGTTTGAAATGACATGGTGAGTAAATGTTGACAGAATAAAAATTTTTGGGTAAACTTTCTCTTTAAGATTTTACACCATTGATCAAAACCAGCTCAAACTAATTGTAAAAGTTTATATTGCAGCTGATAAAATCTTCTAGGCTAAACACAGCAGTACTAGTTCAAGGCAATATACTGATTTTCCTTCATTTATTTCTTTGCTTCCCAGAAGCTCATTAATATCTTATGACAATTCTCCACCCACCCAACAATGCCACACCTGACAGCAAACCAAACGTAAAGGCAAAGGAATGCCAAGGGAGGGAAAGCATATGTCAGTATTTACAGTATAAATGTATACAGGCTTGTTTGTCAAAGCTGACTGTCAATCTTACGTCAACACTTATACGGCAAAAGTTAAAAAAGCCTAAATATACTAAAGATCATAACTATAATTTTGTTTTTAGGAAAGTAAACTTCTATAATTGCAAACTGCATTTCAGCAGGTGACTCACTGAATAGAAAAATAAAATGACTTCAGACTATTGTTAGGATGTGTGGATGAAGTGTAATTCAGGGTGCCGGGCATCTTTATTTGCTATTTCCCTCTCTCTACATTGTCATATCTTGTCCATAATGTCCCATTTTGTCTCACAGATACAGAACTTTGCGTTCATTACATGGACTTCTCACAGTTGTTGATTCGATAACCGGCTAGTTACACAGTGTACAGGAATCTTTGTGTTGTCAGCAAGGGATTTTTATTGTTTGCCATGCCACCCCATCTCTGATTTGCATAAACACAGGAGTTAGCAGTCACCATTGAGGCCCATTCTAAAGGTTTAATATGATCAAGGGGCCTCTGTAAATAGCTTGCCATACAGTACATAGCCTAGTTTTTGATGACTTGCGGTTACGCTCATGAGAGAATATTTTGAGCCGAGCTGCAAGTCAAATGTAGGTTTATTTGCGGCATGTTTAGATTATTTGCGGTACACTGTGCGTGTCGAGGCTCAAAACGTCATCGTGGTTTAGCACTGAGATGACTGCAATTTACTGAGATTCCCATTTATTAATCGGTGGTGGAAATATGGTTCTCACTCAATGGGAATCTAAGATGATTACATTGGGTTATGCAGGCCTCCGTTTACAATAAAAACAATAGCATTTTACCACATGCTGTTTGCTTATTATTACTTGCGGCGAGAGCTGAGAGTGTTGGGAAAACTCATCCGTCGGGCAGAATTCCATTGTGGATTAGTAAGACCTAAATTCCTTTCTTCTCATGATGCAGTGTTTCCAGTATGTAGAGAAATCATAAAACTTGCTCATTAACACAATTGACACGCTTGCAGTTAAACAAACACTTATATTAAACTTTCAATGTTTTCTCATTGCTTGATGTCTCAGACAGAGTTCTCTATAATAATGCCTGTCTATGTGATACTCTCAAATGTGACTGAAGACTAGAAATTTTATTTTATTTTAGTAATATAACACTTCATTGACCATTACCAGATAGATAGATATTGAGGAGGACACATGCAACCTAGACACCCCCTGCACATCATCATTGTGCCTAAAAATGAAATCTCCGCTATGTGCCATTTTACCATGACACACGCTAGTATTAATGGAACAAAACATCTCAAAGTAACTGGAGAAGGTCAGTGGTTTGTTGACCTGTGGTCATATTTCTTATCAAAGACCACAAGGTACAATGACTACTTTTCCTCTGGCCAGCTATAAATAAAACTTCTGATGTACAAATACCAGACAAAACTGTAGAGTTAATGTACATCACCTGACTTTCTCAGTGGACGATCAGAGAATAAATCAAAACTAAATATTAAATCTTCTTGTTTTCCCGCAAAGAAAATGTTCCCACCGGGCATCGCTGGGTTTTTGTGGCAGTCTGCCAGTGTCAAAGCAGACAATTGGGTGAGAGGCCAACGGCAGCATTTACCATGAGACATGTTGCGTTACAAAAGATCAAATTCCTCCGACACAAAGTCCACCACCAGGCTTTATGTCAGGACATGTGCCTTCCAGAAAGGTTTCAATTGTATCAGGCTGATTGCTCTTTTAATAGAGCCCAACCTAACCCCACACTTACATGCTTTAAACTAATAGATCTGATACTCTTTTTAAGAAAATGTGAGTCTTAACCTTACCTCTGGTTTCTGGGAGTGTCTTATCTTTTCACGGCATTGCAAATGAAGGTTCTGCACACCGCGATTATCCCAGGACAGATCGAATTTCAGAAGGCAGGTGCTAATTTTCTTCGCTGGACATTGAGTATTAATGCGCAGATTGCATTTCATTGTGGTCTGTGTGATAAAGGTTGCTACGTGCAATCTATAACTGAACAGACACAACAAAAGTATAGCAGATGGATCACAACAGGATGAATAAACAGGATTTGTCGAGAAACAACAGCTGCCATTTGCTTTTCTTGCAATGTAATCTTTGCAGCTACTATACATATATTCAGCAAGGGACAGGGTGGTCTAGCAAAATATTTTAAAGGACTTGAAAGCATAGTAATGGAGCCTAAGAAAGGTCAAAGGTATCTTCTTAAGGATCTAAACTTTAGATCTTTTGGATCAATGTCAAAGAAAAGCGAGTGCTCTAGGTGTAAGTGCTTACCTGTGATCATGTAGGACTGATGAGATGTGGAGATGTGTTCCACTTTTATCAGGACTTTCATGCACCCATCTCCTGTCAATGTTCATTCATTAGGAGGTAATGATGATCCCTATAAAAGTCAATGATAATACAAAGACATTACTTTTTGAAAAAAGGTTAATAATAGGTATAAATATTCACAAATTCAGGTTTCAGATACTTTTCATTTAGACAAAAAACCTCTAAGCCCCCCCCAAAAAAAACACTTCTGGGAAAGTCATTGTTATTCTGTACCAATGAGATTAGATGGTATGATCCAAACCAAAAGTGCAGCCTGTCATTTCTCAAATTTTAGCTTTAGAGTTTTTACATAAACGTTCTTTTGTATACTTCTGAATAACCAACTTCTTTTAAAGTCATTTGAAAATGAATGTAAAACATTCATAAGCTTATAACAAATAATTCATAGCTTAAACTCTTGGGTGTGATTTTTGTGTGTAATGTCAATTAAATTGTCAGTACATTAAATACCTTGCAGTTTTAGATTTCAAAACAAAGATGCAGTACAGGCAAATATTATAGACTGGAACTTTAATAAAAATTATTTTAGCATGCACCTGTCATGTGTAACCACTGCAACTGGTGCTTGCTCATTCTAAAAGCAAGACCTGAATTAGTGTCCTGTGCAAACACAACATTAAAACCAGGGGCCTGACTCCACAACGTGATCTTCAAACAAAGAGCAGATGGCCAGGACATCAAAACCAGTATAAATCAAGTGTGTTTGCAGTACGTTCTGTCCCAAAGAGTAATAACCTAGTTGAGCGGAGAGAAGTTAGCTTGCTCAATGCACATTCAAATTTTTTTTGCAAGGCTATGATTTTGATTTTCAAAGAGAAATGTACTGATGAAATATATAGTTTGTACCAAAAGTTATGTTCGGTTAAAGCTTTGGCCTAATGCATTATTATAAAAGTATAAATTGGATACAATTTAGCAGTCATTACACATAAATAATCATCTTCAGAATAATGAAGAATCAAATAAAATAATATAAACTTGAAATTTCATGCAAGTGCAATATTTGTTCAGTTAAATCTAATTTCCACCTTTGTCTTTTGCAGGTTGGACTTCATGTTAAGACGCCGTCAACAGAGCGTAGAGGGTGCCAACTCTCCAGACGTTACTGACCGTGGCGTATCCATTGACCGCACCATTCTGTGGAGGGCCATCCTCTCCAGATCGCCACCTTCAGCATCGGACAACCCAACCGGAATCCACATCCGTCGACCAATGGGAATAGAGTCGAATGAAGTGGGCGGCGTCCAACAGCAAAGAGGGGCGAGAGGTCGCCGCCACGTGCGAAGTCATCACAACCATCACCACGCCCAGCTGATGCGCGTCGGGTGCATCCTCGGTACCTGCCAGGTACAAAACCTAAGTCACCGCCTCTTCCAGCTCGCCAGTCAAAGTGGGCGTGAAGACTCCTCCCCCATTAACCCTCGTAGCCCGCACAGCTACGGATGAATATTGACCAAGTCTACATCAAAGACAAGAGAAAACAGCGTTACGCATATCTGTCCCGATGTTTGCTTATTTTATTGCGATACTGCTGTATTACTTCTCCTCTCTGCCTTGATTTTCTGGAGTACTGTGCCTGTTTGAACCTGTATTACTTGATAGCAATCTGCCTAAATTCCTCCTAAATCGCTGACCACGAGTTGACCCTTTTTGGTTCTTTAATATGGTTTGATATTGTCATCTTGTTAGGGAGATATTAAAATCTCAGTCTCAGATGTGAGATTAGTCTGGACGATATCACATTATTCCCTGACTCATCTGAAGCTGTTAGGTTTAACACAACTGATCAAACCGACCAGGCCTTTAATGTGGATTTTAACAAGAAGTGCAATTGGATTCCTGTCAAACTGAGATTTGTGTTCCAAGACTCAAAGACTGTACCCGTTTACCTTCCCAGCAGTCTTCTAAGAAGAAAACAGATGTAATACCTCTTCTCACTTGACTTTTACTGCAACTTCGAGTTTACATCAGATCACATAGAGATCACCTTGCAATACAGTACAACCCTGCAGAAATCCGGATTAACGCTTTGTCATGCACCTCGTGGTCCGGTGTCTGAAATATAGCACTTCACGTGATTCATAATTCGAAAAACATGACAACAGCGGCCGTTTTAAGAATAAGTTATAATCTCGAAGGTCTCGGTTTCCACTCTGCAGGAATCCTGCTGGGCTTTGCAACATTTCATAAACAAAAGTAAATCCTTTCCTGAGCATTTCTTCAAAGATGGTTAAAACACAACCATAAATATCTATAACCTAGCTCCAAAACTAGCTCCTAGTTTTAAAAACTACTTCTTCTGTATATGTTGAAATGAGACCACATAGTCATAGATCCACAAATATATATATATACACTTATTCTCTTATACTAAATTACCCTTTTGTCAGATTTGTCCTCTGAAAAAATAATCTCTTGCTTGGGTCATTCAAGTCAATAAAGTGACAATTCTTGTTACTTTAATTAAAGATTCTTCTTATACTGAAATTTGAGGACCTTTTAGCAACACGTTCCAAAAGCACCCACAATGCGTCTCGTGTATTTTAAGAATTCCTTATTGTTATAATAGTCACGTCTGAATCTGTGGGTGGATACACACACCAAAAATACTCAGTTCAGAAACTCTCCCTGGTTTTGAGACATCAAAGTGCTTCGAATGTCTGAGGATTAAAATAGCAGACGTAATCCCAAAAATCCTACTTCGACATAAAATACTCACTTTCTAAAAGTGAGTATCCAGGCCAAGAATCTCAGCACGCATTAGGATTTGCTTTATCATGACAATCATACAAACAACAACTTGCTCCAAAAGGCAGAGAATCCACCAAAAACCTGACTTTACTTGATACTTTTCTGTGCATTTACACTTTGCTGTAATTCACCGATCATTTATTCTCACTGCCGATATTAGTATTTCTCTTTCGTAATTTCGATTGGATTTGATGGACTTCATAATTGTAAGTCTTTCTCTCTGTCATGGCTGATTCTACTGATCATAGGAACGTCTCTCATCTGCTCAAAGGCTCTCTATATATCTCTCTTCTGTAACCAATCTGTTAACTGATTTATTAAAAGGCTTTTAAACCGCTGAGAGCCTTGTTACTCTGTACTTTTTGTGTACTTGCACAGGGAGAGCCTTACTTGCCTCGTGTTATATTGATCATATTCCTGTTTTTGTTTTATATTTAACTATTTATTTATGTAACGACGAGTTGTCATCAACGTCTTGGTGACATGGGTCGAACGTAATACTTGCGTCCTTTGCGTGTTATTTGGAAATCTGTGTTCTGAGGACGTACATACGGAAAATGTGTATGTTTGTGTCACCCTGGCCGCGAGCCCACCGCAAATGTTGTAAGAGATACTAAAGGTCAGTTCTGTTGTTACGTCCTTACAAAGCACTTTAAAGGAGGAGCATGTTTTTGTTTGTCACTTGAACATCTGTGAGTGCTGTATTTCATGTATGAATGTATTTTAAAGGTGTTAGCGCACTGAATTATGGGTAATTTGGTGGACGCCGTCGGTATCATGTACACTTTGTAAATACTATTATAAGTAATACTATTTAAGTTATTGTATTTATGCATTCGTGTATCTATGTCACCAAAGACGTCATTTATGGCATATAGTGTTTTCTCACAGCTCAGAGATGCATTCTGGGTAGGAAAAGAAGAGTATTTTTTTTAGGAAAGACAATGGGATTATGTCACTCACAACAATGTTCTTTTCTCTGTAAAATAAAGAACTACAAAGTAGTGAGATTAAATCTGATGTGTTGTTCTCTTTTAAATTTATATTGGTGGTTTGTTGCTGTAAAGGGAATTTATTACAGGAAAATATCTTAATATATATTATAAAACATGCAACAATATTTACATATATAATGTATTAGACAAGCAGGACATAGTATATATTATATAGTATAAAATGAAACAAAATAACTCATATATTTATTAATTGTAAGATATTTATGAATAATATTTAATTTAATAATATTAGTGCATTTATTATTGAACTGTATACAACATTTGTGTTTTTAGTTTATCCTTTTTACTTCCAGCATTAGGGTAAAAATATATATCAGGCTTCCTCTAGTCACAGTTATGTAACACACAAGCACTGAATGCTAAATACAGAACATACATCTATTTCTGTCTAGACTTATCTATATCTGTGATGGTTTTATCTATATCTAAAGAGCTCTTCTGCACCGCATTTTCAATATCTAGACAGCACACACATCTCCCATTAATCTCATAAATCTGTGCCAGCCGACCGAAAACGGAAAGTGCGTCCTGGCATCAATACACAACAAGTCACACATTAAACCGATGCGTTTGCAAGTCAACAGAAAAGCAATAAAATGAAACACTTTCTATTTATCTGGGCACCATCCTATGCACAGTCCCTTCCTCAGTGAAAATTTCCACTCAAACAGAAGAAGGTGGAATTAATAAGTGACCAGGGAAGTGTCAGAGTCACTACATAACCAGCAGCTGTGCAGACAGAAAAAGCAGGTCACTGTGAGATGTGTAAACCAACCTGATCATGTGAGGGGTTACTAACCTGTTAGGAAAAAATGACAGACAACTGATACATTACAGCTTAAGTTTACATTCTTAACTCTGTCTAAACTGAAAGATGTTTTATTAAAGATTAAATAATTATTGGGAATAAAACTCTTTTAAAGCCTTCCTCTGGAAAAGTCTGAAGTCGCAGATGCATGGATACCAATGTTAATACACAACCTTCAAGTCATTCAAATGCAACAGGGCAAATGTTATAGTGTGTTGTAGACCCGGTTCTGTAATAAGTGAGAATGTCAGGAGTAATTTCAATCATCATTGTTCACTTTTCACTATACCTAAACAAGCATGTGACTTATCTTTAGGCATTTTTACACTTAAAAGCAATTCCTGTTTTAAAATATTTAATAACTGAAACAAGTAAACACAAGTCTGAAGGTTACTCAGATAAAACTAGCCTCATTTAACCTTTAAATAATTATATAGGTCAATACGGTTAATACACTTTATGTACTTGAAATTATTACAAAACACATTTTGATAAAAGTCGATTGATGTAGAAGTAGAAGTAAATCTGTCCCTGTTTAAAAAAAGGATAATGCTGTTCAAATGTATTTTTATAATTGGTTAAATATGTATTTAAGTAAATGAGTGTGGTTACAGCCCAGTTCCAAAGTACACTTTATAAATATAGATGTGCCTCATTTAACCAAAGCAATCCAGCATTTGGAATCTGTGACTGCTAAAATCTCCTGTTTTCCACACTGAACTCTAAACATATTATTTTTTTCCCACATTCTAGAACAAAAATAGAATCCACCTCTGCCACAGTGCCATTTGCTGTCATATTTTGTTTGATGTACAGTAAGCAGGATAGAGGTAACAGATAAAGTTCCATGTGTGTCAAACGGACATCGCAGAACTGTATTTATCTCTATCCTTGAATACACACAATACAAGTGATCTGTGTCAAGGGCAAACAAACTTTTATTAGGCCTAACTGTATAAAACGGCAGCAAAATCCCTGCTAAGACAAGCATTGACCAGCATGTTATCCATAGCTTGTCCATAATACCTTGAGAAAGCTATACATTAGCATTCCTTAATGTAATTTCTAGTAGTCAAGTAGTCAAGTGGGAACTGCATCATCAATATGTTGTTCTTTTGGCAAAACCCTCACAGGTTATATAACTGAGCATGGGAATTAAAAACATCAGCATGTGGGAGAGCATTGGATGAAATGAGTTTTGGATAGTTATTGCCAAATTGTAAGCTCAACCATGCGCGCTCGCCGCGGTTTTAAATGTCAAAACATATCATTTCTAAGTATGATGAGAAGTTTCATTTATGCACTGTGTTGATAGTAATACCTTCATCTACAATCTTCAATTTTACCACGAGTGCTTTTATTCTTTTCACAGAACAGAAACAACCAATTTAGACCAGCGCTCGCGTATACTGCTGAAACAACAAACTCTCAACAAAGTTAGCATGAGACCTGGCTTTTAAAACACCTCAACAACCTATTCAAGATGGTACGTCACGAAACTTTGTTGCAACTTATGTTGAAAATCTCTTTGAGTAATGTGAACCACATGCTTTAGTTTACCCATAAATAAAATAAAACATCTTCTTCAACCCATTAGAAATTCTTTCTGGGTTGGCCTACACTTTTTGTGTTACTAACACATGTTGTGTTACTTTTAACACAACTTGGGATGTCCCTTTTATTTACTTCACACAAAATCAACACATATGCACAGGAAAATCCATTATTACAACTTTCTAGCATATACATTCAAGTTACTTTTGTATATAAAACCTAGATCCCCATTAAAAGAGCAAGCAAAGGCTCAGAATGTCTTTGTCTAAAACTTCTTTGCTCATCCGACTTTGGTACTAAGCATATGCTTATGTTCCTAAATATTCCAGGATTATAGAGGATAAACTACAGATGACTTTCTTGAAGTAATAATTCTTGCATCATGAAGACCATCATACTCTGAATATTTTGTACCGATTGATATTTTGTGCTAACAGTCAACTTTTTGTGATTGTTCTTTTCATAAAGATTATTATCTTGCCTAAAGGAACTAATCTGCATTAGAAATTGAAAGCAAAGTGATATATTGAGAAACAGGCCAGATACCAGTTCACTGACTTGTCGAGGGTAGTGAAGAGTCCATGCTGAGATACACTCTTCTGGACAATGATGTCACTGACAGTTCAGCCATGCAGAAACACAGTGTAATCCTAGAATCACACACACAGACTTGTTTTATTAGTCAGATCATTTCAATAGACTTGCATTATTTCGACAGTGAAAATCAAATGTCCTCAGATGACTTCAAGGTTGAGTCAGTTTCCAACATGTTTAACTACATTGTCAAAAATGTGGCACACACACACATTTTCTCCTGGGGATCCACACAGACTTTTGAGCAGCGTCAGCAATTTTGCATACGTGCAGCTTTACACAGCAGAAATCCCCAGTCACCGGCAGCATATGGAAAAAATTTAACTATTAATATTATTCCTCTCTCAACCCCCCAAATGAGGTTGGAAAGACCCGGTACTGCTTTGGATAACTTACTGCTATTTATAAAGGCTAAAAAAGTGCCAGCTTGCACCTGAGCAGCTATAGTAACTTTAAAGCTACAAATGATCTGAAGAAATGACAAGCTAAGCTTTTGATTGCTCATAACAACCTACGGTACCATACCACCCGTGGTTTAGCATTTTAAACACAGAACTTCAGACGTCAGACACCCAAAAGTCCTTTGCGCTGTTTAGTCTAAAAACACTGAGAAGTTTTCACCTAAAATTCTTTAGAGAAATAAAATGGACACTGATGTGAATAGCTTTGCTCAGATCATGAGGCTATAGAAATTTTTATGAGTTTATGTGTAAATCTCTGACAACAAATGCTGGTCCAAGCACTTTTTGACTTCTTGATTTCTGAAATTCCAGGGGAGACACATAACTCGGAGAAAACTCTGAGAAGCAGTTGTCTAGTTGCTCTTATATCATTTCTGTCTATGAGAAACACCAGTGAAATTATCTTGTAAAACATTATCTGAAAAATTATGTTTTTTAGGGATACTGATAAAGATTATTGCTATATGGTGGGTCACATAAACAACGATCAATCAGCTGAACAGAAGCTCAACATCTGCCTTTACTTTTGTATTTAATAACACTTCCAAATGCCACAAATTAAAGCGAATGAGATTTTCTGCCGTTCTTACAGTTGGCCCTCTTATCATTTTTTCACACTTTTATCTTTCATCCATTTCCCATCAAACAAAATATCCAGATCCTGGAACTGATCTCTTGAATGATACAATACTATACATACAAACAAAAAACAGGGCTGACTTTATGTGTATCATCTTTTTTTCAATTAAGTAAATGAGATTGCATGCTGTTGACTATGGAAATTTCTCTTTGACTCACAATCTTTGTAAAGCCTTGAATGATGTGTATTACTGAGAGTCTTGAGATTGTTTTAACACAGCATGGTGCACAATGAGAGGATTTTACTGAAACTTACCGGTGTGTCATGCAACAGTTGACTGTGTCTGATGTTTGAAGATGTTTGGAGCCTGTATTGTGTCTCAGTACTAATCAGGTTAAAGGGCCAAGCCTTGACACCTAGATAACAGTAACAAACCTTTGAGGCTGTATTAGCGAGGACCTTCAATAGACACAATCTTTTTCAAACTACAATAATGATATTTACTATACACTAACCATAACACAAACGAACAAACCTTATGTGTTTATTGGCTTGAGAATTATAAATATAGAGAAAGAAACTTTCAAACATTTCACACACACTGCTCTGTCAGACTCAAAGATCACGTGCAAACTAGGCTGGTGAACCTTTACATAATCCGTCTTCTTAAAGGCAAAATGACATGCTACAAATGAACTATAACATCATTAAAAACACATAAATGTGTTCCGAGATAAATTAACTATTAATAACGTTTGAACTATTGACACAATGATTTAAGAGAGTTCACAATACCAGTTTGGATGTTGCGCTTTCGGACTGTTGCTGCCATCTATTGGTGTAACGTTACTAGACTTGAGGAACATTTAAGAGTTTAAATGTTAACAGATTAAAAACGTACAAACCGTTATTTAATAAATGAATATTATATAAAAAATAGCATTTATATATAGACATTTTTATTAAAGTTTTTATCTTCCTTGTTTGCCATTGACCCACTAAACTCGCTTAGGCTTTTATTTTGAAACAATATTTTGATTTGTAGAGACGCTGAGCGGAGGTGAACGCGGCGTGAAGTTGTTTGTATACTCGGCTGTTCTTTAAATTGATCAGATCGGATAAGAAGAGCTGTCTCCTCGTTTATATATCATGGAGTCGTCCGTGAGAGGTAAATCTCTACGAATTGTTCATGCTTTGTATTGTTCTCCTTTTTTCTGTCTTCGTTGTGTTATGATTTGTGGCTGAAGTGTTTTAAAAGATCGCAAACTCTATTGAGTGCTGCAGTCAAAGGTTGTACTTATACTTGATCCTCCGAATTTTGGGGTTCTCTGCGAGATAATGTTGAAAGGTTTATTTATGTGTCTGGATGTAGGAAGGGCCAAACGCAGGCATATGGGGCCATCCGAGTGTCATGATTTGGCCCAGAGCAGTTCGGGAACCCAGTCTCTCACACAGCCATTCACTGGCAATGTCAGAAACGATGGGCCCAACTATAGACTTCATCCCAGGACACCCACCAAAAAAAGAAGACAAGGTAGTTTTGTCAAGTTTGTTTTCCATTTCTCCACAAGGTTTCCATGAATACATGTTTCAGTTTACTTTTAATTTGGCTTTTAAGCTGCAGAGAGTGTTGGACAACAGAAGGGCATGACAGACTTCTTCTCGGTTACTGGAGTCATCAGCAGCAGCCCCCAAAAAGCCAACAAAACCCCAGAGAAGAAAGAAGAGGAACTTGCTGCACCCCTGATTCCAAAAGAGGAAGATGTCACAGAGGACTTCATGGAAGGCATCACAGAGGACATGTTCGATGAAGACATGTTTGATGAGGACTTCACCGAGGTCAGTGTCAAAAAAGAAAAGAAATTGTTGAACTCTCCAAAAAAAGAAGTGGATGAAGAGTATCCTGTAGAAAGTCTCCCTGATGCCCATTATGGCTTGCTGGGAGTGCAGGGTGGAGATGCGCTGCCCCAGGGTCACGTCCAGGACCTGCCCGATGAGATCCTGAGGACCTTGTTTGGTCACCTCCCAGCTGATGATCTTTATCGACACATCAGCCTGGTGTGCCAGCGCTGGAGAATCGTTGCCATGGACCCACTGGTATATGTTGTTGATGGTAGATTATTGTGCACTGTTAAAAGTATATACTTCAGTTTCAGTGAGTAGTATTTCGATGCATTTTGTAACATCTGTTGTTTCTTTTGTAGTTTCTTCCATGGAAAAAGTTGTACTACAGATACCGTAAACGGGAACCCGAGGCAGTGAAGGAAGTGAAGTGTATCTTGAATGATAATCACATTAACAAAAAGGATGACTTGTGTCTTCTCAACATGTTGAGGTAAGAATGCGTGTTCTTTAAGGGATGAACCCCCACATTCACACCACAAGGGACAACAAAGGTGCTAGACATCAAAGTTTAGGGTGTGATATTTGTGATACGGGGTCGCCTGTAGATCAATGGGGGTTAACTGTCGTCTGCTGATTGGTCAGTTTAAAGTCACATGATCAAGGAAAGTAGGGAGATGTCTGAGACATGTTACTAATTTTAGTTTTTTCTGGCTTTGTATGGGGCAACATTACACATACATTACTGACTTATTTAAATGTATGTAATGTAGTACATTTTTATCTTATGTTAATAATAATATTATTTTAATAAAATATATCATGTTTCCAGGTACATGTCTCAATTCAAACACAGCAAGCGAGTGAATTTAAAGGATGTGTTGGAGTGTGTGAAAGCACATCGGCTCTATGGCCATGCTGAAGCCTGCATCAGACACAGACTGCCGGATATGACAGATGCTAAGGTACGTGAATCTGTTTTTTAGCACTTGTGGTCTTAATGCTGATTTTGTGTTTGACTCCTCATTTGAATTTATTCTAGGGTCCGAACCCTTGGTCTGCCATGGCCCTGATGTTGACACTGTCTGACGGAGTGAAAGACGTCCTGGATTTGGTAGCTCTGTTGCGGAGGTCTGGATGTCTTCTGACAGCTGGTGGAATCTCTGAGTATCTCTGGGCTGTGGCGACTCTGCTACTAGCCATGAGGAAGACTGACATTAACATAAGCAACAGGTGAGACACAAGGACGTGTGAGAGAGACAATGTCTTTATCTCTAGTATGTCATGATAAGAATACTGTCTAGAGAAATCCTTTCTTACATCTCCATCTGTTTAAGGTGGCATTACAACATCTTCTATGTGCTGCATTTAATGGAGAACACGCCTCCACCTTTGGGCCAGCAAAACATCAGGTGGGTGGCCATTATAGGCTTATTTATAATCGAGAAGGGAAAATATAAACTTTAACGGTCCCTTTATTCATTTGCTCTTCAGACCGCTTCATGTCACACATGAACAACAACAGATCCTCAATCACGATATCCAGAAAGACCACGTTGTTAAAATAATGGCTTTTGCAGGTGAGAGAAAAATATTCCTGATGTGCTGATGGATTTTATTCTGATTGTTTAGTTTTTCCTCTGTCTGTAATTAATATTTGCATAGGATTTTCAATTATGTATTTTTTTATAAAATCGCTCTCGGTGTATGACATAATATGTACATCAACACATAACATATATAACATTATTTTTATTTAAAAGCATCTTCCAAGTGCATAATATATGCATACTTAAATGTGCATGATGTCTATACACCATGGCTTTTTAAGTTTACTCGTATTTATTTATATTTAATTTTTTTGCAGGTACTGGAAAGACTACTACACTGGTGAAGTACGCTAAGCAGAGGCCACATTTGCGCTTCCTCTACCTTGCCTTCAACAAATCCGTGGCAGTGCAAGCGCGACAGTTGTTCCCACGCAATGTGGAATGCAGTACGGTCCATTCAATGGCTTTCAAAGCTGTGGGAGTAAGGTCAGTTAAAATCAATTAAAGAGTGCAATATGTTACATGTTTACATCTAGTATTACAAGTGGACAGCACTAAATGCAGGGTCCAAATCATTTTGTCATTTTATCCCTAAGAATACCATTCTCATTCTTCTTTGCAGGTATAAGCAGAAACTATCCAGTAATTTGCAACCGTTTGAGGTAGCGTGGGTCTTGCCCGAGAAACACGGCGGATTCGTCAATGCTAAAGTTGTGACGCAAACCATGAACAGTTACATGGCGTCCGTAGACCAGCGCATTGGCATGCAGCACGTTCCGTGGGAGTACAAGAACACGCGCGGCCGCATGGTGTGCCCAGATGAAGAAGAGAGAAAGGTAAAGCTCAAACAATTTATAGTACTTGTGTCTGGACTAGTAAAGTAAAGCTTGTGGTTTTCAGTATTTTCATGTTTATGGTGGTCATTTTACAAGCGTTTCTATTCTCTGCAGGTGTTTGCAGATATTGCACAGACATTATGGGACAAGATGGTGGATTTGCAGCGCAGAAGAGAGAGAGCGTACAACATGACCCATGACGGTAAAGAAATGATCAGATGTTAATGCATATGTTTCACATTTATACAGTGGACTTGACATCAATGTCATAAGTTTTATCCGCTGTTCCCATAGGTTACCTCAAACTCTGGCAGCTGACCCGACCAGAGCTGGATGGTTATGATGTCATATTTATTGACGAAGCTCAAGACTGCACACCAGGTACAGAAAACACTCCTGTAGCGTCTCATCTGTTATATTTTCTTAAATTCATTTAGCTTTATAAGGTGGTAGGTCATTTCAAGTTTAGATTAAAGTGTATGCTAAATGCTTTATCCAGTTATCATGGACATCATGCTTTCCCAGAACTGTGGGAAAATCTTGGTTGGAGATACTCATCAGCAGATTTACACCTTCAGAGGGGCGGTCAACGCCCTGCACAGTGTTCCTCACACGCACATCTACTATCTCACACAGGTACAAAAAAGTCCAAATTTGTTTTGTAGTTGGGTGGCACTTTCTAACATCCCCACGTTGTCTCTTTAGAGCTTCAGGTTTGGCTCTGAGATCGCCTATGTTGGTGCTACAATATTAGAAAGCTGTAAAAAAGTGAACCAGATATTGGTTGGCGGAAATCAGGATGGTAAGTTTGGAGATTTTTTTTTCTGCAAATTTCCCATTTATGATTGAGAGAGACATAACCTTTTGCGTGCATGTTTGTGTTCCCAGGAAGTGTTAAAGGAGAGGACACACAAGCGCTTGAGCTTCTGAAACAAGGACAGAAGCTGTCACAAGGCGGCAGCGTGGCCATTCTGAGCCGCTGTAACGTGACTGTATTTAGTGAGGCTGTCCGACTCACGGATGCCAACCCCGACTGCAGTATCTACATTGTTGGAGTTAGTACATAAACACTAAACATTTACATCGTGTTTTAACCAGCCAATATCTGACATTTAGTGTTGATTTTCTTTCTGAAGTAGATTCTTTTGCATTTAAAAGTAAAAAATTCAATTTTACCTCTTTATTTAGGGTGTTGAACATTTTGGGCTGGAGAAAATCAAGGATATCTGGGTCCTGATGCAACCTGAGGACAAACGCAAAAGGGGTGAGTTAACTTGAGTTTAGGTCAATGTTTTCGATGGCAATAATCTTATTCCTACAGTTCACAAAATATCACTCAAGGTCTTTTCTGTGGCCCAATGTTTTAGTTTTGACTTTATAAAGCTGGTTTTTCAGAGAATTTACATTGTAGACAATCTATCAAGCAGGGAGATTTGTGATTGTTTTTCTAACGTGGGTTTGATTCTGTACCTCAGAGAACCTCACAATTAAAGATTACTTCATCCGGAGTTTCTGCCGAGAGAAGATGGGCGGATACGAAGGCCTGAGGGGATACGCCACGGTCTCAGAAGACCGCGAGCTCGAGGCCAAACTAGCTGTGGTAGAAAAATACAACAAACGCATTCCAGAACTGGTACAACGGATCTACGGACGTGCCCAGAGAAACTCTCAGTGTGCAGGTACTTTTTTTTATTTTTCTGAGCAATACACATTGTCTTGCATGCTACCATGTAAAAAGCCCTCATCATTCTGACTGTATTGTATTTACAGATTATGTTCTCGGTACGGTGCACAGGTCTAAAGGCCTGGAGTTCGACACTGTGGTTGTGACGGATGACTTCTCGAAAGTTCCCTGTTCTCTGCACAACCTGCAGAAAGTCGGCAGATTCAGCACAGGTCTGTGTGTCTTTAAATAACTCTTCAGATTACGGTTTATAATGCAATATAGACTGAGTGTTTCCTTTCTGACTGTAGCAAGTGTCCCAGATGATGAGTGGAACCTGTTATATGTGGCCGTCACGCGAGCCAAAAGAACTCTTTATATCACCAAAACTATCAGCAACATCCTCACATTTACTGGGGTGAGTTCTCACTTTATTTTTTTCCAATTTCTATCCAAACAACTATCCAGATGTCATAATGTGAGCATTAACTCTGTCCACTTCCTGTGTGCTACAGGAGTACTTCCTGAGGTCACAGTTGACCAGCACGCTGCTAAGTACAGACCCGTCTCCCGTCTGCTCTATTGCCCACTGCGAAAACCACATCACAGCAGATTCAGCCCTCAGCATGTGTAAAGTCCCTATCAGATATGTAAGTAACCTTTATTTTATTTGTTTGGTTTAGTTTCATTTAATTCGTTTACAATTCTTGCTCATAAAAAAAATATTAAAAATTAATATTTATTTGAGAAATTGTATTCTTTGTAATCATTATTGTATTATTTAAGACAGTTGTCAGTAAGACAACTAGAAGGATTTTCAAGTTATTGAAGTGTGAGGTGTGGAAACTGTGTCTGAAAAAGATCCTATGCTGTAGTTTGCTGTATTGATTGTTTTGTTTGTTTGTTTGTTTGTTTGTTTAGGTAGACGACGTGGACGAGGGAGGTGTTCTGTGTTTGACCTGTGTGGAGCAACGTGTTGGACCCGTCGCCTTCCTTCTCTCCCCTCCAGAAGTGGTCCGAACCATGACCTATACTGACGATCTGCCCATTAATATTGCCATGCTGCTAGCTCTGTTTTAAGAGCGTGTCCATGCAGAACAAAGCTTTGAGTTGTCATTTCTTTTTTAAAGTGCCTTTTGCAAACAGACTACATTTGAATCTGATTTTTATTTAAGTATTTCTGAATGCTTCTAAACATTGTTGTGAAAATTTCACATTGTGTTTGACTCTCTTATTTGGAGCACAGTTAACTGTGACTTCACTGCGTTTGTTGGGGAATAAGTCAGTTGGCAGCATGTCAGCTTTTTGTTTAGGCAAATCTTTTTTCCTGTTTAAAATGGAGGCTGTCCAGCCCTCTGTACCTACAGTGTTACAGCTGTTGTGAACAGCACAATAGAGAAGAACACAGAACTGTAAAAATAAAAAATCAGTCATTGTGTGAAAATGCCCTTATTCATAGTTGTAATATTGTTGTGTGAGACATAAAAACATTGTAAGGTTTACATAAAGATGGACGGGATGGTGTGATTTGTCTAATTAGGTTTGCACTTTAATTCATACCATGTATATTTTCTTTGTTATACATCACTTTTAACTATGTGGAAAAAGTATGGCAAGTTATTTTGATCAAAACGGTTACCCATGTCAAATAATTATCTAAAATATATATTTCTTTTTTTATTACATAGTGGTTTGTTTCAGAACACATTTATCTAAAGGCATCCATTGTGTGAGACTGTACAAGAATGTATATATAAATGCATGTATGTTGCATTACAGACTAAATTTTGGGTAATTCTGTATATGCAGATCTGTTGCTGAAAAATACAAAATCTATGCAAAAGAAACTATTTTTCCTTTTTCCTCATAAAACCTCAAACTGAGCAGGTAAACTGGATTGTATTTTGTGAAATTATAGCTGTAAAAAAAACAGCCGTAGGATATTAGATTTATCCCTGTGACTTGAAAATATTATTATATTAAAATCAACAGCGCACGTCGATGCAGGAAGTTTTACTGGCCACGCCCACAATACAGGACGCGTGTTGGTCACGCCCACTCGACAGAACTGTACAGATTACTGGACGTTAACGCAAGACTGGTGTGAATAAAACTGTAAATCCTACAGGTAAGAACACCAAAAATTCAATACCAGTCAATGAAAAGTCGTCGAAATGTTTTTCGTCGAAGTGCTAGTATTTTGTTTTATTACTGTGCGGCACTGATAGCCTACATAACGTTATGGCAAACGGTCATTCATTTTTATTAAAGTAAAAGTGTTTTAGTGGATTGTTAGCCATTCGTATTACCACAGTTTTACTACATATTTCATGGTTAAACAAATGTTGCTTTAGAGACACAATGGCAAAATAATACAACTACCCTAGTTAAACTATATGAATGCTTGTAAAACCATGGTTAATTTAAATATATCTGTTAAGCATTGTACAATTTTATAAGACATGTAAATGTTATTAATACAAATTTACACTGTTACTCTTAATAATAAATAAATATAAATGTATAAGAGGGCATAACATATATTTCAATAAAAATGGAATGACTTTAATCATTGTAGATGCATCCCAAGAGTTAAGTTTTACTCTAGAGAATATAATATTAAGTGGGAGAGAAGAGATAACTGGAATGAAACAGATAACTCAGAGTTTAGGGCTTAAGGAAGAATGCCATCAGGAAGGAAAGACTGGAAGATTCCCAGTAAGCAATACCACATGTGCACAGCCTCAAGAGACCCACAAACCTTTCAAAATGGACATGGCCATACAACTAGGACAAAACAATCTAATGCTGTGAAACAGCATAATGGTTTAGTGTAATGCAACAACACAACACATGCTTATTTCTTTCAGTCTTGATCATCTGAGTATGAAAATAGAGCACATATTGATATAACTGCACAACTGAGATTCATAATTTGTTTTATAGATGCTTTAGGATGAAACATGGCTCTGCTAAGAAAAAGTAAGTAACAGAATGCAGTATTTGTCCCATTATTCTTCCTTTGCGGTGGTTTTATTTTGTGAGTTGTGATAAAAGAAAAAACACTGAATCTTCATGTTCGGTGAATGAATAACACTGAATCAGTTTTCTTATACAATGATTCAAGTTTGTAATGTTGTTGCGGATTGTTTTATTTTTGTTTAGACATTAGTAGACTACAGTGGTGTAGTGGTGCCTGGAGAAGTGGGTATATGTTAATTTATGCCCCCATTTTTAAAGCGTCCCAGCAAAGGATGAACTCCCTGGTGTTTTAATGTAGAAGGGCTTCCACTACCCTGGTTTTATGCACATTTGGAAGTTTTGTGAATGATGGCCACAGAAGAGGTGCAGATCCTGCAATCGGGTGATTCTCACTAATCTTGCTTTCAAGATGTCAAACGCGATTTTCTTAAAAACACTTGTATCAACAAATTTCCTTTAGATTCATTTAAAACAAGGTATATGTTTAAAGGCATTAATTTCTAAACTTTTACCGACAGTTTAACACAATTTAAAAAAATATTTACAAAAAAAGGCCTTAAAAATTCTCATTACCGTATTGAAAACTGTCAATCTCAAAGCATGTTTTGCTAAAAACAAGTGAAGCCATGAAGCCTAAGCAATTTTTTATTAATCATACATAATATGACATTAATAAATTATATTTTAATAGATTATTATATATGTAGAATTTCTTTAAATGTGGAAAACGACCTGTATCGGTAATGAGGAGGGAAAAAGTCGTGTACGCAGCGTTGACAAGAGATTATTAAGTTTTTAATGGGGTCATTTATTGTAATTAGAGAACAACTAGTAGAACATCCAATTGTTTTTTTTTCTGAATATTTTAATTTTATCCTGTTTAAATTACAACATATATTGTGGCACTTAGACAAATCACGACGCGTTACGGTTATGAGAATATCAGCACAAAAAGCAATAAAAAAATAATAAACATTACAGAAACAATAGGGCTCCGCACTGCGGTGCAAGCCCTAATTGGCCCTAATAAAATATTTTTTTTGTTAAAATTATTTTTTGTCCAAGGTAGACAACACAATTACCTTTATTATGATCTTTTTTGTGTTATCAAACTGTAGTTTTATATTTAAAATCTTTACTGCCATGATGTTTCAGCGGTTTCGTGAGAATCACCCAAACACACCTGAGTCAAAGCATGAACTAGTGAAGGCCTGGTAATGTTTTTGTCTCGTCACACTGACATTGCATTAAGCGTGTAAATTATATGCATTCGGCATTTTGTTTTACATTACTGATATTACAATCGGTTGTTTCCTTAAGTTCGTTATGTTGAAGCGCGCCAGCACCACGCGCAAACTCTGTGGAAAAGCGGAAGAAACGTAGGCTACCCAGCCAGCGTTTTGCACGCGTTTTTAGGGGCGACATGTGAACCATCCCTGACATTTTTTTCATAAAACAGTTGTCAAATATTAAATATTTGGCTACTTACATCACGCTCTTTCACTGTTTAAACTGATGTGAAGCTCTGCTTCTGTCAAAAGCAACTCCCGCCTTCTTTCATTTGATTGGACAGTAATGCTCGCCTTCTTTCATTTGATTGGACGCCTGAAACAGATTGACATTGACGAGCGCTATTAGAACGCTGATCAGTCATATAGGCGTTTTCTACAATAATGGCAGCACTTACTACAGTTTGTCCTCATTCACGATTTTTATTACACAACATGCGAGGGAAAACTTACCCGCCGCCCGCGACTACACCGCAGGGTACAGCTGATGTTTTAGATTAAACAGGTCCTGGGATGTCTCCAATGTGTGTGTGTGTGCGTGCGTGTGCGTGTGCGTGCGTTTCTGGCTGTCCCGAAATAAATGAGGTAAGCAGGCAGATTGAGGACTCATAAAAGTCATGTACTGCAGTGTCTGAAAGCCATTAAACACACTTTGAGCAAAACAAGAGTTTGGTCTTAAGTTCATGTTTTTATTTTCAGTCCTCACTCAGCAATAGATTCTGTGTTATGATAACACGACACAATTTAGTCTAAAATGTTTTTTGTCAAAAATGGTTCTTTTTTAATGTTCTATCATTTTTGCCTGATATTACAGTGACATGTGCTGGTCATCATACATACATATTACAGCACTTTATAATAGCTGAAATATTTCTTTCTTTCTTTTTGTGTGTTCTAGTCAACCGCGGGCTCTTCGTTCTGCTAATCCTTGTGGCACTTTATGTTCTGCTTAACAAGACACGATCACAGATGCCCAAGCTTTCAGGTACAAACCCAGGGTTGTAGCATTCTGCCTGAATATTTATTTGTGTTTGTTATACAAATAATAATTGTTTATGCAGAACTAAAGAAAGATGAGGATCAAATAGATGTTGAAGGTGAGCCGGACAGAGACATCCCTGTGCTGATCTGTGCATCAGAGGAGCGCATCGGCGCTTCCATGGCAACCATCAACAGCATCTTCAGCAACACTCAGGCTAACGTTTTCTTCTACATAGTTACTCTGCGAGATGCCATCAGAAAGATAAGGTCAGCGAATGATTTTGCAACGAGACATTAAACATCACGTGGCATCCCAACATTTATTTTGTTGACCACAGGGAATACATTGAGAATACCAAACTGAGAAAAATCAAGTACAAGATCTTGGAGTTCAACCCGATGGTGTTAAAAGGAAAAGTGAATCCGGATTCATCCAGACCAGAGCTGCTGCACCCCGTGAGTTTTGCTTACAGTTCACTTTCCTTATGTGTATTTATATTAAATAGCCGTTTAAACCGAGATTTAAACCTGGTTTCTCTCATGTTACAGCTAAACTTTGTGAGGTTTTACTTGCCGCTTCTTGACATTGAAAATCATGAGCGGATTGTTTACCTGGATGATGATGTCTTAGTTCAAGGTGAGACTGTTCATCAAATCATTGATTTGTTATTGTGTATTATTCTTAATTATCTATATTGCAATGACAGTTATACATCACATGCATGGTGTTTTATTTTTATTCTGTGACTCCACAGGAGATATACAAGAATTGTACCACATCAAACTAAAACCCGGGCACGCAGCAGCATTCGCGTCAGACTGCGACCTGCCCCAAACTCACGAGATGGTGCGCAGCGTGGGGATGCAGGTGTGTTTCTTTATGCATGTCATATACTGTATGAATGCATGCATTTTGCATAGGATCTCATTCTATTCATCAGCTTCTGACTGGCTCCAACAGACGACATACATGGGCTTCCTGGATTACCGCAAAGAGGCAGTAAGAGAGCTGGGCATCAACCCCAGCGAGTGCTCATTTAATCCTGGCGTTTTTGTGGCAGACGTTGCCGAGTGGAAAAAGCAAAAAATAACTATGCAGTTAGAGAAATGGATGACTAGGAACTTCAGGTGAGTCTTCGTGTGTGTGTGTGTGTGTGTGACTACTAACCTCAGTCTCCCATATGTTCATATATACTAATCCCTATTTGGGGTTGAGGGGAGTGTTAGTCAGGAAAACACCCTGGCATCCAACATGTTTATATATAACTTGTTTTTCTTTTACTGTATGTAGGGAAAATCTGTACAGCAGTGCTGTGGCAGGGGGCGTAGCCACCCCTCCAATGCTGATCGTGTTCCATAATAGATACACAACCATTGATCCACTGTGGCATGTCAGACACCTGGGTATAAAAAATTTTCTTTTAAACCCTATCTATGCTATGCTGTTTGATAAAAATTGTAATTTGTTAAAGAAATCTCATTCCAGTTCATTTACACGAGAATGAAAAGTTTAATAATCTTGAAAACCATGTTAGACTGAGCCTACAGTCTCATGAACTCCAGTAAAACATCAACATGGCACACACATTTCCAGCAATCATTTACAATATGAAACTTGTAATGTTATTTTCGTTCTTCACCGTTTATAGGCTGGAGTCCTGATGCACAGTATCCCGAGTCTGTGCTCCAAGAGGCACAACTACTGCACTGGAATGGCCATTTCAAACCATGGGAGTACCCATGTGTCCATTTGGAGATTTGGGAGAAATGGTTTATTCCAGACCCAACAGGAAGGTTCTCTCTGGTACGACCATAACAGACTGAATGATCTCAATTTATTCTTAAAGGAAATACAGCCTCACTTTCATTCTAATGAAACGAGAAAAGACAAATCCCTTTCCGGAAACATTTAATGGTTCTGTGGACAGGAGTCAGCACTCCATAACTGGGTCAGTTAAATATTAACAAATTTACAATCATGGAGGAATGTAAAAAAAGAAAATCAAACACAAAAGCAGCTCCTTAAAAAACCCAGCCCCTGTTCCCCCAAACCGCCCGTACAGAGAGAACCTGAAATGTTGTCATCTTCACTCTGTATCACAGCCCAAAGCCCCACCCCCTCCCATCAAACAGCTTTACAATTCATCTTTGCCTGTTGAATCCTGAAAAAAAGAAAACAGACATGTTAAAACAGAAACCCATATCAAGGGACACGATCTACCATTTGTATTTTGGGACACGAAGAGACTGGATGACACACTCACTGATTCTTCTTCTGCATCCTCATCTGCCTGGACCTCCTCTTCATCCTCAGCCTCTGCATCTTCTGCTGGTTCCTCAGGTTCCTCCTCTGGTTCTTCCTCAACCTGCACATAGACAGAAAAGGATATTGAGCAACACTTCACATAAACATCTCCAGCTCCAACATTAACTCGAGTCTAAGCGGACATGCCTGTTCGTTGAGGTCTACATTCATGCTGAGCCGGAGCATGCGCTCGATTCTGTCTCCGTAGGCTTTGGTGTCTGTGAGCTGGTAACCGGAACGCAACGTGGCAGTCTCGAAGAGCACAACGGCCAAATCGGAAGCTGTCTGGTCTTCAGCATCAGTCTAGAAGCAAAAATATTTTAAATCATTTGAACTGCACATTTTGAGGGCAACGGAATCAGAATATAAAAATAAAGCAGAATGATATCAGACTTACGCTGACTCTCTTTAACATTTCTTTAATGAGAGGATGTTTAGGGTTGATTTCTAATGTCTTCTTTTGACTTGCGTAATAACTAAAAGGGGGAAAAGTGGAAGTTTAAATGATCAGAGAGTGAAATGGTAAACTAAAGGTTTTTTTTCCACAAAATAGTTAGTGATAAATTGAATTAGTCAGTGATGTAAAAGTTTAACACTTGATGGTTAGAAATAATAGCGATTTTAAATGAAGGTTTATGAATAAAGTTTGTATTTGGACAGATTTCAACTTTAATTCATTCAGAAAACATACTTTGTGGAAATGTCTTTTCCTGTCTGATAAGCCTGGGCCTTCATGATTCGTTCCATGTTGCCAGACCATCCATACTGACTGGCAACCAGAGCGCAGGGAGAGTTGGTCAGCCTCTGAGACAAAACAGCCTTCTCAATCTGAAACAAAGAATTTATTTCAACTTGTGCCATTTGCAAATGCAAAGACTATACAGTATGCAATACAGTAACACCACAATCCAACAAAAACGAGCCATACTGTGTCCTTCAGTGCTTTGTCTTTCAACCATGTGGTGAGTGGTTCGAACTCTTTCTCCATGGCTTCCCTCTTCTCCTTGCCCTTCTCGCTCTCGTCGAACTTCACGCCTTCCTTCGCCACGTTCTGGAAGCGCTTGCCGTCGAACTCGGGGAGGGCCTGGATGCAGTACTCGTCCACAGGTTCGGTGAGATAGACGACCTCATATCCTTTCTTCAGAAGATTCTCGACAAACGGAGAAGCCTCGGCCTAAAATGACAGGGATAAATTAGAGACAATCTGACCTACAGGCCATAAGCATTCAAGTACAGATTAATTCTGTAACACTACAGCATAAATCTAATGGTCACCTCCTTCCTGCTGGTTCCAGCCATGAAGTAGATCTTGTCCTGCTTCTCCTTCATTCTCTCCACATACTGCTCCAGGCTGGACAGTTCGGACTCGCTGTGGGAGGTCTGGAAGCGGAGCAGCTTGGCCAGACGGGTTCGGTTGGAGTGATCCTCAATTACTCCCAGCTTGACGTTGGTGCCGAACTCCTTCCAGAATTTATCGTTGTACTGCTCCTCAGCGATCTTCTTGATCATGTCCAGGGTCTTGCGCACCAGCTTCTTACGAATAACCTACAAAGGAACGTTGGTCAGTTTCAAAACCTAATGCAAGTGATTTAGCAATAGTCATTAGGAAGCCAAATTGTGAGCTTTACCTTGAGCAGTTTGTGTTGCTGTAGAGTCTCTCTGGACACATTCAGAGGCAGATCATCCGAGTCCACCTGAAAAACAAGACCAAACGGTTAAGTTCACATAACAGTTCTCAAATATCTAAACAGTGGCTATAGAGGAAGACTGCAGAACTTACAACGCCTTTGACGAAGTTAAGGTACTTGGGCATCATGTCATGGAAGTCATCGGTGATGAAGACTCTACGCACAAAGAGCTGAAGGAAAAGAGTTTGGGATCATGACTCAATCTAAATTTAAAACCAGGACATGCTTGTTTCTTCACCTAAAAGCCCATGAAAATTACCTTGATAAAGTCGTTCTTCTTGGTACCATACTCGTCGAAAAGGCCTCGTGGTGCAGATGCAGGAATAAAGAGGATGGACTTGAAGGTGACCTCGCCTTCAGCGGTGAAGTGGATGTGAGCCATGGGCTCATCTGTGTCCTGAATAAAACACGATTTTACTTTAACGGATCCACTAAGGACCATAGGAGATGATCGAGTTTGCAGCACAAGTTGACTTACCCTGGAGAAGGTCTTGTAGAAGGCTTTGTATTCATCTTCCTCAACTTCCTTGGCATGCCTCTGCCAGATGGGCTTGATATCATTCATCAACTCCCAATCCCAAACGGTCTTCTCCACCTGCGGAGAACATTGAATTGTTCATAAAATTGTTGATACAATTGATAGGTTTAATCACATATGGTTACAATTCTGGTGGGTTTGTTTTACCTTCTTTGTCTTTGGTTTGTCCTTGTCTTCTTCCTCTTCCTCAACCTCAGCTTCATCTTCTGTGGTATCTTCCTTCTCCGCCTCAGCCTCCTCCTCCTCCTCAATGGGCTCCTCCACAGTCTCAGTCTGAGAAATGGCAGAACAAAGCAAAATGTTCATTAAGTTTTAATCAATTTGTTTTCATTTGGAAACCTGACACACAAGAAAATACACTGACCTTGCTGGTCCATACATAGATGGGGAAGTTGATGAACTGAGAATACTTCTTCACTAGGTTCTTAATGGTCTCCAGTTCAAGATAGTCTGAAGCTTCCTCTTTCATCACCAACCTGAGATAAAACCAAACTTTCTTTAGTACTGGCAACACATCGCAATGTGTAAAAGAGCCCCCGTTACGTTCTTCATAACCACGGCTTACGTAATAGTAGTGCCTCTGCCCAAGGTGTCTCCACGAGGATCCTCCATGACGGAGAACTCATTGGAATCAGACTCCCAGATGTGCTGGGTGCCATTGTTGTGCTTGGATGTGACAATAACTTTATCAGCTACAAGGAAGGCGGAGTAGAAGCCAACGCCAAACTGGCCAATGAGCTCAGAAGTGGACTGGCTATCATCCTGCACTTCTGTCATTTTGCTGAGGAACTCGCTGGTTCCAGACTTGGCGATGGTACCGAGGTTCTTCACCAGTTCCTCTTTGGTCATGCCGATGCCAGTGTCAGTGATGTGAAGCATGTTCTTCTCTTTATCAGACTGCGGAAAGGAATTATTGGATAGGTTTTAAAAAAATAAATAAACCGCTATAAATAAAGATCTAAGAATAGCTATTAAGCTATGAAAATGACTGAAAGGAAAAGCACCACAGTTTGCTTCACAGACGTTTAAATTTGTTTTGCAATGCAAATGTAAGAGGTTATTTTCACAACCCTCCAGTGGAAAGTTTCAGTGGTGATGAACATATGGGGCTAACTCAAAAACATGAAGGGTCTCAGCACAAACTTTTAACAGCTAACGTTATACACACCTTGATTTTAATAGTAAGCTCTTCATTTCCAGCAAGGGCGTCTTCATTGGTCAGGGACAGCAAGCGGATCTTATCCAGGGCATCGGAAGCATTAGAGATCAACTCTCGAAGGAAGATCTTTAATTTGGAGAAAATAACGCAAATTAGAAAAACATGAACAGAAATAGACCTCGCATAGCCTAGTCAACTAATGCAAGGACTAAACCTAGAACGTTTTTTGTCCAGATTATGCCAATTATGGATTAAAAAGCCGACCACTAACTTACCTCCTTGTTCTTATACAGAGAATTGATGATCAATTTCATCATCCTGTTCACTTCCGCCTGGAACACATGCTTTTCTGCTTTCTCACGAATTTCTTTAATTTGTGAGGCATTCAGTCCATCTAGCTGGATGGCCTCTTCCTCCCTGTTTGCAAAGAGATGAATGATGGGAGAGTTTAGGGGATGTTTGTAACATGTTTGGTCCTCAGTGGACTCATTATCGTTTACCCTTGAGTGTGGAACACGTCACATGAAAGCATCAACCAGATGTCTACACCCCCATTGGGAATCATGCGATGAGCTTAAATTGAATATATTTAAACGTGACTTGATAATAGACAAACAGATGTGTTTCGACAAGATAAAAAGTGCATCTAAAATTAGATTTGACAATTTATATTGGCACAGTGATCCACGAGACAATCTTTAAAATGAATACAGTCAGGTTTCAAACTGCAGACCTCTGAACAATCTCGTCGTCTGTGCGGGATCCATCACGGCTCTTTCCTAGGTCCTCTTCCACTGTGCCGTCAATGTCAACATCATCATCGGCTTTTACAGAGGCTGCAAATGCAAAACATCAACCATTATTATCAAAGCAAATATCACATCTGCAGCATGAGTAGATGTTACGAACAGAACAAGCACAAGCCAATTATATAAACAAGTTAATTATTCAGAAACCTTATGAGATACAGCTCAATGTTCTCAATGTTTGCTGTTGGTTTATGAATGAAAATGCATAGACATTTTTAACGTGAAATCTGGCCAAAAGTTACTCGTGGGTTTTGCTTTCAGCTTTTTTTTTTTTTAAATATTCAGGAGAGAGAGAGAAAAAGAGAGCTAACAGTTGCAGATGTATTGTAATTTAGAATTAAAGTTAGAAATTGCATCTCGTGACCTTAAGTACTTAGAATAAAAAATTTTTAATAAATTAGACAACTAACATAAAACATCATATAAAACACGAATATCACGATATAAAAGCCAGCTAAATCTTGAAGAAACTTCCAGAAGCACATGCAAGTCAAATCCATTCTCCATCTTTTATTTCCTGTTGTAAACCATTCATCTTGGCATGATAATCGCATACGATGCATGTATTAATAAAGAAACATGTATTCACAAAAACAGAATATAACACGAACGTCAATATAACATTTCAACCCCATTATTGTAAACCCTAAAGCTTGGTCAAGTTCAAACTGCACGAGTCGCAATTTATGGCCATTATTATAAACATACTCACCGAATGCAAGAAGTGCACAGAGAAGACCGATGATCCACAGTCGCCTCATTGTTTTTGAGACAAATAGGGCTTAACAACGAGACGAAATTGGAGATTATCGCCTTGAACTTGACACAACGAAGCCCACGCCTCAATGAACTCTTGCAGTGCGTGGATGGAGAAGCAGAAGTCGGCTTTATGAACTCCTTCGGTCGAAGGCGGTGTCTAGCTGGTGTGAGCCAATCGCTGCACCCCACGCACAACACCGCACCAATCAGAGAGCGGTCCGCAGCCGGCGTCCTCCAATCACCGTCTTACATGTCCGATTTTTACACGTTCTAATCGTGGCTCGCGTTGATTGGCTCGACGGGACGTCAATTCGTCGAGGGGATTTCGTCATCGAGTGCGACAGCTGATCTGGGGACGGTTTGTGGATGGTTTGCTGCTTTGCACGGCTTGATAGGAATTTAACTAACTGATGCTGAATCAGATTTAGGCTCGCATTGGACACATAGGTTTTTGGGGTTACCTTAACAACGCGTTGTCATGGTGTAGACCATCGTTGGTTCACTTAACATAACATACGCTGATTTGAATGGGTTATTTTTGTTGCGTCGTTTCGTGGATATTTTAATGCTTGGAATTAAGTGAACATACTTGTTTCTTATTAATATACAGCTCAAATGCTTTTATTTTTTACCAGTTGAATATTATTGTATAGAAGTATGTAAAATGAATGCAATAAAAATGCAAGGAATAGATCTAGACAGCCAACACCTGTCGTGTCCTCTTCGGCCTTACACGTGCCATGTTCAAGGTGATCTACAGCAAGAGTTATCTTACCTTAATGCACAGGTGTTCCCTTACCTGGACTCGCTTTGCTTGACTAGGGGAACCTGTTTCCGACCTGTGGACTTACAGCACAGCAAGGAAGATGGAGATGATGACAGTGGTGAACATCATTACAGCAAAGGTCAGGTAGAGGAGCACCTTACCACCCATAAGCCACCTGCTCTCCCAGATCAACGGTTAAAAATCAGTCTGGATCTCATTGATCGGTCAGCTTTTTTCATTTGTCTTCTTGGACATAGATATGGTGATTTTCTGCAAGTGGACAACGGGTCCACTTTTGATATCGGGCCGTGTTCTTTCTCTGAAGTGGCCAGGAACTTACATGTCGCTGCAATGGCTGGTTACCCTTGGGTCACGGAGGACGAGTATCGAACCTGTAGCCTGACAGAACTAGAGATCATCAAGGCGGCATTTCAGGACAAGCACAAAATCTGTTTCTTTTATTTTAAAGACTACACCCCCCAGGGCAATATGAACAATATCAGCGATAAAATGCTCATATCCCTGAGCAAGCTATACACTGAACACCAGAATGTGAGACATCGAATGAGAAATCTTAAAAGAAGAATTATAGGCCGCTGTCTACCTGTCAGGTTTGAGTTTAAGGGCCAAAAAGCCTTGAAATAAAGATTTGTAAACACAAGGGGAGAGTTCAATTTGAAGTGATTTAAAAATGCATTACTTCATTACAGATTCTTTAGAAACCTGCATGAGCTTGGGATAATAATAAGGAAGGACTGGGAAGAGGTTATAAATCAGTTTTATGGAGATCCAGATTATCCAGTCTCAGGTAGCTCTCAGATATGTCAGATGTGCTTTATATATTATATTATGGTTTGTAATATTATAATTATATATTTGATATTTAAGGAAGTCAAGATGTATTGGATCTCTATTATCATGAGAGCCACGGCCGTGTATTGCGTGACTTGTTTGTGCCCTCAACTCAAGCCACAAAAATACTGAACATATTAAACACATTTGTGAATAGTATAACCCATACCACAAAATCTGAGAAGCACTCGAGAAATCCAGAAGCTCATTTCAAATGGTAAGATGATATAAACCTAATGAAGCTGTTTATTTAAATGATTAGGCATTTATTTTAAAAGTTATGACCTAAATGTTTATGTATTTATCTTTGCAGCAAGGAGTTAGAGAAGTCTGTATTACTGGTATATGGTGAAAGGGGTTGTGGGAAGTCAACTTTGGCAGCATGGTGGATACAGGCCTTCTGCAGACAGAAACCTGATGTTCCGGTCATCTCTCACTTCTGTGGCACAAGCACGTCCAGCACTGATGTCAGATCCATGCTTAGACAGTGGACCCGTGAACTTCAAAGAGTGCATTATGGTGAATGTCTTTAAGAATTGGAAATAAAAAATGAGTTTGATTTGTCCAAATGCAATGTAAGATGACTAGAGTTTGTGAATTTGTTTTTGCAGGTGACTTTACAGATTGGGATGGATTTTTGGAAGATGTCACTGAGCTTGAACCCCTTCATCGGATGGTTCAGACATTCTCTGCCGCACTCAATCTTGGGCCTTGTGTATTTTTACTAGATGGTATTGACCTTCTAACAGAAACATTTGGACTTTCCATTCAAGAGGTGATTTTTAACTTATTTTAAATCAAATACCATCTGAAAATAAATGGAGCTAAATAAAAATTTCAGCAATGTGTGTGTGCATAGATTAATACTTTATTTTAATTTTACAGGTGAAGGAACTAAGATGGTTGCCAGATTCTCTACCTCCCCGTTGTAAATTCATCATCACGACAACCTTTACGGACCTCACTTGTAAAAGTCTCACTGCGAGGACCGATGTCCATACTCTCACATGTCCCGATCTCTCTGATCCCAGCATCCACCGCAGTATTTTACTTCAACATCTGTCATTACCATGCAATGAACTGCCAACCAATGTTTTTCAAAGAATTAAGGCTAAAAAGCTATGTCACTTACCAGCCTTCCTAGCTGTCCTTGGTACAGAGATGCGGTCGTGTGGGGTGCAGAGAGGGAAAGAGGAAGAGATAGAGCTGTTGGAGGAATACATAGATGTTGATTCAATGCCAGAGCTCTGGGTGAAGGTCATTCTTCGCTGGGTGAAAGATTACAGTGGATTTACTCGAACAGAAACTATTAGTCATTGTAAAGCCACTAGCGCTACAACAAATACTGCATTATTCACAGAAGGTAAGTCCTTGTTTTATAAAATTATACTCTGGGCCAAGAGGCGAGCTTTAGATCTTTTTTGTCTCCCTCTCTTCAGACTTGTCAGGATGGGTATGGGACACACTATGTTTGATTCATCTGTCTCATGCTGGCCTGACCGAGGCTGAGATTCTGACCTTGTTGGAAAATCTTGGTTATCGTGGCAATCTGAAAGTTAAGGTGCTGGAGTGGGGCCGACTGCGGTCTGCATTTTGTCCCTGGGTCCAGGAGAAAGCCAATGGTCATTTGACAATCATGCATCAGTCTTTTAGCCAAGCTATGAACCTGTTGTTGCTTGGTGAGGTTATGTTCATGTTAATGTTGTACAACAATTATTTTAAAAGGTTTGAGAATGTATATTTTGATTTTGAAGGAATAATTCACTCAAAATGAATACGGTGCAATAATTCGCTCACCCTTACCCCATTTCATTTATCTTCATAGGCTCGAGGGGTCAGGTTAAAAACCAGAATGACTTCCACCATATCCTTGCTGACTTCTTTCAGAAGTCCAGTTTGCAGCTTTGTTCTTGGGTACGGAAGATGGAAGAGATTCCTTGGCACCTGATGCAAATGGGCTCTTTCAGAGAGCTACACAGTTTCCTCAGCGATCCTGTGTAAGATTGCAAACATAATCTGACATTTTGTCACTGTATTACGTCAGTCTCTCCCATATGAATAAATAAAGTTACAAATACAATGATAACATATCTCTGTATTTTCCACAGTGCTGTAGAGGCTTTGTCAAGCAGCCTGGAGCACTACCCACAGCTGACAATTGATGTTATAAGTTATTGGACATTACTAAAAGACAGAGGTTATGACCCTGCTTCTTCTTTCCAGAATTTTATGATTCAGGCTTGTAGAATGGACGATCACGATGGTAAATAGCTTTGTATTCATCAGACAGAAATCAGACATTGCCAATGATTCACTAAAATGTTATTTTATGTATCTTTAGACAGACGCACATGGAGATTGTCACTGTTCTGCTCTAAGGTTCTCCTCTGTTTTGGTGAAACCCATCAGGCCGAGAAGATGTTACTACAAGCTGATCGAATTTTCCAAGAGGTAAAAATTTGAAATTCACAATCGGAAATAAGTTATTGTTATTTGTGTAGTCATTACAGTCTGTTTAAGATAGTAATGAAATGTTAGTATGATGTTTTCTACAGATTGAGAACTTGGACAGAGACATTTTGAAGTTAGTCCTGAAGGTGCAGCACACGCTGGCAAACGTTTATGTCCAAATGCACTGGCTGAAGGATGCAGAGGTGTATTGCCACAAAGTTCTGGAGACAGCTCAGTACCTGACAGATAGCACAGAGGTCCATCTGACAGTTGGTAACATATATTTCAGTCTGAATTCATGTAAATTCTAAATAAACAAGCTGTCTGTTTTTCTGGCATGCAAGCTTGTGAACACACAGCCCTAATCTGCTCTTGCAGGACAGATGCTGTGTCGTCTGTGTATGATATTGCTGGAAGATGGACGGCTATATGCAGTGCCAGGACTTCTGAAAGAGATCAGCTCTGATAGATACATGTCTGCCCATCCCTGTTCGGCAGGGAATGTGTTGCTATTGAAAGCCATACACAAGTAAGACAACCGAATGGTCACTTGGTGATTGCAGACTCCAAAATATTATTTATTGACCTATATTTTTATATTTGCCAAGAATGAGTCTTAATGAGCCCAAGGCTGCTGAGAGATGCATCCAAGCTGCATTGGCCAGCAGGAGGCGCTGGTATGGTTCTGATCATCCACTGGTGGCAGAAGTGGAGGAGCAGCTTGCAGATCTCTGGGCCGGCACACAATTGGACACCGAGTGAGATATTAAGGTTAATGTTTGGATTTGATCATCTCTATCTGTCATCACACCTCACATCGCATCATTATTTCTCTGTAGATGGGAACAGAGGAAGATTGTTGAACTGTATCGGAATGTTTTGAGGACTAAAGTGACTGAGGCTCAAGCGTTGCAACTAGTCGACCTGCAGCACGATCTTGCTGTAATTCTTGTAAAGTTTGGTGAGTAATTGTTGTATTTTATTCTGCTGGTAAATGAAGAGGAAAATCATTGTTAGGGAGTCTGTGCTAGCACACTTGGAACAAACTCTTTCTATATACAGTAAACATGTTATTGTCATATCATAGGTGTTGTGTCTTTAATTTTTTTTCTCAGGTAAGTTCCTATTGCGTAGCAGCAGTAAATCAGAGAGGAGAGAGGGGCTGGATCTACTTCAAAGAGCTTCAGACATAAGGATTTGCATCCTGGGCCATGAGCACCCACTCACCAGAGAGTTAGAGCAGTAAGCTCAATGTCATTACAATACTGCACCATTCTTTAGACTCTTATTGATGATGTTCTCCTCCGCAGTATTTCAAACACAGATGTTATAGGACTGAGGAAATTCAAGTCAGAGGTTATCAAACCAGGCTCAAACAGGAAACAGTCCCTGGGCGCGTCAACTGGTTCTCTGCTGTGTCCCTTTAAGGAGCCAAACAATAGGCTACAACAAACAAATTCAAAGTCACATAGACCAGCTATCGGACTCTCTAGGACCTTATCTGAAGTAAGACCATCACCGAAAAACCCAATTTGTAGCCAGGATGAAACTCTAAAGAGACCATGGACGACTTTTCAGGTCTCAGTATTTGGACCACAGAGTGATATTAGGACACTGTTGCCAACTGGAAAGGCCGGTTGGCGTACGTCTCGTCCGAGGTCAGTTGGGAGGTCTTTCCCAGAGAGATGCATCATACAGGAGGAAGCTCTGAAGGCACAGAACCAGTAGATGAGAGATGAGAAATCTATTCTATTCTATTAATGTGGAATAGGATAGATAAACTCTATTCTAAGTCATTTGCTTAGAGTAAATAAGTAGACCAAAAAATATATTTAAATATGAGATACATGAGAATCAATTACTTCAAAATCTCAAAATGCATTTGGTTCTTATTAATGTAAAAAGCTACAATATAACTAACTGTATGTACATATATATAATTTTGCAGATATCTTTGTGTCTGTTTCATTATATAGATAGATTATTTTTAATTATTCAATTAAAGTTATCCATTTAAAAAACATTTTTATTAAATTAAATGTTAGTTTTGTCATGAAAAACATGTATGTTTGGAAAATTATATTTTTGTCTACTGAACTAATTTCATAACATTGAACATTGTATGAATTTGGCAGACGCTTTTATTCAAAGCGACTTACATTGCATAGGATTACTACATTCGTTGCCTTGTACTTGTACATGTGTAATGACAATAAAGTTGAATCTAATCTAATCTAATCTAATCTAATATATGTTTCTGAGTATGTGCAATCCCTGGTATCAAATTCATGACCTTGGCGTTGCTAGCGCCATGCTCTAACCACTGAGCCACAGGACAAAGGCATCTCAGGGTAATTTCTTTTTCATTTTTTAAAATTACAACATAATTCCCATAGTTCCCTTTGTTTTATTTCATAATTTTAATGAGTTTATTATTATTCTAAAATGTGGAAAAAATATGAACACATAACTGAGTAAGTGTCCCAAAACCGCTAGTGGATAACATTATAAGAACCTTAACATTTTAATGAATGTAAGACTTTTATTTTGAAGAGCTGGCACTGGGTACTTGGCACAGAGCCTTGGCACATTGACGGTTTCCGCTTTCATTTCGCCAGAAACCAGAGACAGAAACGCAGATTCGAGAGCATAGACGTACAGACACACAAATGCGCAGATCTGCGCAGAAATGTCCAACTTATCTCGCATCATACATCATGAGACCAGCATATTATGCAGCAATAAAGGCTCTATGGAGTTATCGCAACTACACCGGGCAGTTTTTAAAACCTTCGCGGACATTACAGAAGAAACATTTTGGTACATAATTGAAGGATGCGCACGGTTCACAGTGGTTCCGAGCAGACCCAGATCTGAAGATGCGCCGTCTGAACCCATCGTTGTGGCCAAAACATCTCTGCGACTTTGCAAGAAATACTCCAAGAATGAATGTGACAAATGCCAAGATTTACATCTCTGCAAGTATTTCGTATATGGGAATTGCAGATATGGAAAGGGAAGGTAAGGATAAGGATGGAAAATCTATTGTCATTTCTTTTTCAATTGTATTGGCAGAATAAAATGTGTAATGTATTTTAGTCCATAAAAGGACATGGTAGCTATATTTAGAAACAATAATATTTACAATCTATCGTATTAGCTATCATGTCTTTTTAGGTGACATACAGCAACTTGTAATATTGACAATATTAAGGTTCTTCTAATTGATTTATAATTATAAATGTCTTGAATTTTTTTACATTTCGAGAGCAAAGTTGGGACACGCCCACTCAGTTTTATTATGATTGTTTTTCTCATTTCAAAATAATAATAATAATCAGATTGAAATCATTTAAAAGTATAATATAACATATATAATAAAATAAATCAACTATGAAACCACACAAAAGTGTGATAATTATTTAGGTAAAATATTATAATTATAATTATAGTTTTTGTAAAGACATTATCATTGTTGTTCTGTATAACAGTCAGATGTGCCGTCATCATCAGTAGCATAACTGTTAAACCTGCTTGTGTGTTTGTGTATTTTTCAGAAAGATGTGCAAGTTTTCTCATAACATTCAGTCCAAGCATAACTACCCCCTGCTGCGAGACTGCACACTTCACGAACTGAACGAGGACGATCTCTTCTTGCTTCTGCTCCAGAATGACCCTACCCTTCTGCCAGAGGTGAGGATATGCAAACAGGAACACAAAATGCATACCTACAAGTCCGTTCTCATGACTGAATTCCTCCCCGAAGCCAAACTCACGCTATGATTGGGTTATTTCTGCATTCCAGGTCCCTCGTCTGTCGTATGAAACGTCCTTCTCCGTTTCACTGTTACGAGATGCTTTCAGGGTAGATGAGAGCTTGTGTAAGCGCAAAACGAAACGTCAGACATTTGTTCTAGCTTGAGTCGACGGCTGGTCACACCAAAAAAAAAATGTGATAGAAAAGGGTTTTCTTTATAGCTTAGACCGTAAAGGAGCTTGTTTTCTGCGATATGGAGCATATAATGGCAATAAAAAAAGAAAAAAAAAGAAAGACAAATCCACCCAGAGATGTTCCGCTTCATCCACCCACAATGTCGCGGTCGGTATGTTAATGATGGGACAGACAAAAATCCCTGTGTGCTCGAAACGAAGAGTTGATCGATGATTCTGCGTTTGGGTCATCGTCTTGGGTTTGGACATATTTAAAAAGAAAAAAAAAAGAAAAAGAAAAGAGAAAGTTGCCTGTTGATGAAAGTGGGGAATGTCCAGTTACCCAAGAGGTAAAGTCTTTTTCCTGTGAGCTCTGTGCACTGGTTTAATCTACAAGTTATTTTTGTATTCTCACATATTCTTGAATTGCATGAGTGATTTTGCACTGCTCTCGCTTTCTCTTGTATTCACACCCACCTCGTGCTCCGTATACACAGGTTTGCGTTCACTACAATAAAGGCACTGGGCTTTTCGGGGCCTGTACCTTTATGGAACGCTGCACTAAGGTGCATATTTGTCAGCACTTCGTCCAAGATGCCTGTCTGTTCGGCCCGAAGTGCAAACGGCAGCACGGCATCGGCGAGCACAGCCGCAGGATGCTGGAGGAACGGGGTCTCGGTGGTGACCTCATCCATGACCTGCCCTACATCTACCAGAATGTTCACCGGCTAAATTTACAGACACTTCAAAATGGTAGGAACGCATTTGTTGACCCATGTTTCGTTCTCTAGCTGCTGCATATGTACTAATGTCCATATGTATGTTTCAGAACTGATATCTGAGCCCGGGCTCAATCCAGTCGCACAGATTGAGAAGAATGAAATCTGTCTTCACTTCATAAGAGGAAAGTGCAAGTTCCAAGGTTGGTTCCTTTATCTTTATTTTCTGTTCTTAATTCTGTTCCTTCCCTTTTTACAGTCGAGTTGTTTTTTATTGCTGTAGACCAGTGTGTCCTTGTCCACTTTAATCTTCCGTATAAGTGGGAAGTTAACGACGGGAATTCTTGGAGAAATCTGAGAAATATGGAGGAAATAGAAAGAGCTTACTGTGACCCCAAGAATGAGCGCAGGTCGGTACTAATCTACCCATGTTGTTTTAAATAGACAAGAACATCATCCCAGACACAAAAACATTTTAGCATTTTTTTTTAATCTCTGTCAATTTCTGTTCTCTGAATTCAGTCCAGGTTCAAGGCCGGTGGATTTTGTATCCATGACCAGGGATCGGCACCCTGTGCGCCGACTCTCGACAGTTTCTTCGGTCTCCAAACCCAACCACTACCTCTTGACAACAGAGTGGGTTTGGTACTATAAAGGGGATCATGAGAATTGGATAGAGTACGGTAAATCGGTGAGATTGGGTTGCACACGTATTAGCTACACATGCTGTAACCCGAGAGCCATTTGTTTTGGAAAACAGGTTGTAAAAGTGTTGTTGTGTTTTTTTACATTTCCTAGGATGATAAACAACGAGTGACGTCTGTAATCTCTAGAGAACTGGAGAAGGCTTATTTGGAGGATAGCACTGCAGAGGTTACTGTGATTAAGGGCAACAGACATTACTTTGTCAGTTTTCAAGGTACACACACTTTAAATCAAACCAATTTTGTCCCAGGCCTCATGAATTTCTGTGATGGCCCACACATTGTTTCGCATTGTTTTGTTTCTCTTTTCGCAGATATGTATCAAAGGAACCCCAAACACAACACCAAAAGAAAAGTCCGCAGACGGCCACGCTTCGTGTCTGTTAATGATGTGGAGAGCCAGGCTGTACAGTGACATGCCATACACACACACACGCACACATTTTCCATTAGATCATATACATATACACAAGTGAAGTCATTTTCAAGAGGCTCTCAATGAATAAAACATGTAACTGCTTTAAACAACCTATAATAGGTGTACTGTTATGTATATATGTTACAGCAAATTTACATCATCTTTGACTTTTAAGTGCTTATGGTTTATTTTTTATAAAATAGCATCAATTACTGTCAAATATGGTATCAATGGTTCTACCCTCTGAACATAGATACTGTGAATATTTTGTCTTATATGTCAGTTTATCGTGCCTGGATTTGTCTAGTGTGCCTTCAGTGAATGTGTGACCTTTATATGGGATGACATGATTTAGCCAATGGGGTTTAACCTTTTCATTTTTGTATAACCATCAATAAAACGTCTGTTTTTCCACATTTGTTAGTCATATTTTTTAACAAACAGCTGTTTACTTTATTAGCCAGTCCTGCAAGAGATTATTGCAAATGATCTTCTGCCGTTAGGTGGCGCCAGGGTAAGTATTATACCAATGATTTAATTGATGACACACTGTGGATGTACAGTTAGTTTCAATTATTTATTTATTTATTGTTATCAGTATGTTTAATCCAACAATGTAACAATTGAGGGAGCCTAAATTAATTTTTTGCTAATTTTCATAACTATATAGTAATAAAACATAAAGAATCAGACAGGGTATAGGGTCATCATTTTGTAAATATGTCAAACGACTCCTATATAAAAACAAATGGCTTTTATTATTATGTACATGAATATAAAATAGTCTTATGTATTTAAGTCCAAACGGTTTGGTTTGATTTATCTTTGCACCTATGTATGAAGAAAAGCGTAAAATAATAACGTGGAACTTATTAATGACTGCACAAAAGCTGTCAAATGCATAAATGTGAATGTTATTTTATTTAAGGAAATAATAGTAAAACTGGTCAGGGTTGTTGAGCGATCTTGCCGGTAGCCAATGACCGTGGCTCACTCATTCTTCACATTTCTTATGAATAAATGCAAGGGGTGGGTCTTCTGTCTCTCTCTCTTTCTCTCTCTGCAGATATCACTACAGGACAGCCTATTTCTCATCTTTGGTGGTTTTATTCCCTTGAAATGGACATGCGTTGCCTTCGCAAAAACATTTATTTTAGAATAACATTTTAACAGTATATCAGAAAGGATCACGTATATTTATTCAAGCTGATCCAGTCTGTTTGGAGAGGGATATTGGCAAAAGGGCCGCGCATAGGAGAATCAAGGCGCCGTACAGTTGTAACCTTTTCTGCACATTTACATCTAACCGGATACTGGAAATAAACATCTGGACACCGTTTATATGAGGAGCTGTCAACAAATAAACGACAGATGAAGACGCATATTTGTGTACGCACGCATACGGCAGAATTGATTTAATTTGTTTATTTTCAAATCAGTTTGATCTTTTTATTGACGTCGATATTGTGTCTTTTTGGCCGTATTGTCATCATGATAACGGGTGTGTGAGGGGCGCGCGCGTGAGCCGCATCCGCGCGAGGCGCATCTCAACATGACAGGTAACGAAATTCACACCGATATAAGGTGCCATTCACCTTCTGTCGCTTTCTATGTCAACATACCATTCAGATATATTTCATGCATATGTGATCTTAACGTGGTAAATACCGCCGGTAGCCTAAATGTGATTTGACCCGGTTCATGCGCTTAATCTGTTTCATACATCCGCCCTTTTGTAGTATCTGATGTATCAGATTCATATCACCTCTGCTCATTATCTCTATACCTGCTTGACATGATACCTGGGAATAATCCATAATAACCTAAATTCCCACCGGTATGTGTTGCATTATAGCTTTGAATGCCAATTAAATGAGTGACAGAATATATCAACATAATATAACAGACAGATAGATAGATCTATGAATGAATGAAACATTTCGTTTTAGCCTTAAGAAAATAGTTTTGGTACAGTAACTACCAGGTTATTTGTTATAAAACCAACCGCAAATGTACAATTTCTCTGTATACCAACCATAGTTTAACTATGATATTTGTATGATAGTACAAATGGTAATCAATCCCCCACAAAAGCATGGTTACTTCACTTATATTGTAATAAAACCATGGTTAGTTTTTTAAAGGGTATGGTTGTGTGGTTATAACTTCCTTGTCCTCTAACAAAATATGTTTTCTCCTCCTCATAGCAATGTATACAAATGGAAGGATACCAAGCAGGAAGACCTGCGGCCATCCAGGAGAAATTTTGTCAGGGTCGGATGGCATGTCTTGAATAAGAAACGGGCAAAATGGAGAGCTCGTCTTCAAGGATGGGCCCGAGGAGCTCGCGGCCTCTGCTCGGATGTTGCGCTCTTCTGCTGGTGGCTGGGATGCTGGTGGGGTTCATGGTGATGTTCAGCACACCTGTGCCAGGTATTTGTAGAAAGATATCTGCTCATCTTTCTGTAATCCCAGTGGGCTTTTGAGTGACGTTTTTTCTTGAACAATGGCATCAAGCTTTTTCACAGCTGATTTACGCATGAGAGCATCGGTAGGCGTATGTACGAGTGAGCCTTTGGTGAATGACGTCTGTGGCGAGCTGAATGGAAATCACGATGTTTTGTGTGCTTGAATGCTTTCCAAGTAAAGATTATGTGTTTCTGGTGGTGCGAAGAACATTAAAACCAGGCCGATTCATATTTGGCCATTTTGATATCATCTCCATCTGCCAAAACCTGTGCCCACTCATCTGATCAACAGATTTGGTAGTTCTCATGTATGTCAGTTCCAAATTACAGCACTTTATGGTAGACTTTGAGGACATATTGTGTGAAATGTGTAATTTAACTTCAGCTATTTTGTGTAAATTCGCATTCTATTTCGGATATCGGCATCACTGTCACCGAGACAAATTTATATTGGTTGACAGACGTGTGTGTGACAGACAATTTCAAGTCCGAGCACATCGATTTATTTCTGGAGAAAATGTGATCTGACTTCTAACATTGATATGGCCTTGAAATAACATGTTGAGAATGAAACACAGCAGAAATGTTGGGCGTGCTAGTTTCTTTTTTGGTTAGTCGCTCAGTAACTCAAGATGTGCTGTGGTTGTATTTAGCTGACAGCGAGTCTGTTAACACTGGTCACACACACATAGATGGATCACTTTTATACACTCATGCGTACGTACGCTCACATAACCCAGACAGATGGATGAGAGTATGCAACTTTCACACACAGCTCGCTCACTTAACCATATACTCGGCCGCACACAATCGACCATTATGGGGATTCATAAGGAGTCGCACGCCCTTGTGGTGCTCCTTACCGCTGAGATGGAAATGTGTCCTACGGTGTAACAAGCCCTCCATTAAGACCATTGATCTTTGTGTGTCTGTGCTTGGAGTCCAAGTAGAAGCTACTCTCTCTCCCTCTCTCTCTCTCTCCCTCTCTCTCTCATTCTGTGGCTCTGCGGTATCTGATGGTTAGGCATTGATGATTGGATTTAGTAACATCAAAGCAAAGTAGACCTCAATCTGTAATAATGTGCAGCTATTCATAGACGCAATCTCTCCTGCTTTCTCGTTCATCCATTTCTTCGCGAATCTGTGTCAGTGGAATGGGTGTACGTGGCCGCGCGAGCCGATTCTGTCGGTGTGAGAAATGCCCGCGAGCTCGCCGCTGTATCTGTAGCATACTGATGAAGCAGCCGGCACGCTCCTGTAACACACACACGTGCAGTATGCACACATGCAGCATCACCATGGAAACACCTTGCCTGACCACGCCAGATCCATTCACAGGACTGCACCCTGATACAGTACACGTCCTGTGTGTGCGTGCGTACGTGCAAGCGTGTGTGCGATGGTACGCCTCTTTCTTTTTTTTGAAGTTGTGTTCTCCGCTGGGAAACTCCGAGAGTTAAGTAAGACGGAAGTTATTTCATGTGCTATTCCCTAGAGCGGTTCATCCCATGATTTCAACACACATACTGTACGTCAGCTACATTGTAATAATAGCTGCGCTGATTTTTGGCCATGTTCAAAGCTGTTGTAAAATAGTGATGAATGCCCATTTGTGACCTCACATTTGACCTCACAAACAGATGGTTTTAAAGCAACAATATAAACAAACTTCACTGCGCATGCACGCTTTTGTGGCCCAAACTTAACTTCCGGCACACATCCGCAAAGAATAGAGTCCCTGTAGATTATTTTTAATAACAAGCAAATGACATTAGCAAGCAAGTTAAAAGTATGTCTAGTCAGTATTATTTTGGGTTACCAGTAGAATCGTTACTTATATGCAACAAAGGTGCACGACCCATTGAACAAATGGTTTATTTAATAAAATGAATATACAATAAAATTCAAAAAAATGTTTATTTAATGCAATACAATATTGATATTAAATAAAAGTTTTATTATTAGCCACTAGCCAGACCGATCAACAAACACAGACCGGAAGTTAACTTCGGGCCAGGCGGGTGCATCCGATAAAACCGCCTATAGAGAAAGTAGGATTGGTTGAATAGCGATAGATTTAAACAATGTCTCTGCATTTCTCCGAATATATGTCTCCAATTATACAAAAATCCTTTTGCATCAATTAGCCACCATCTTTGCCAAACAATAGCTGGCACAAAGCTCCGGAAATGTCTTATTTTAGTTTGATGTCATTATGACTCACTAAACAGATGAATAGTTATATGTTGTTGTTTTCTAACAGATCGAACAATTTAATTCTTGGCTTATGAAAACATGACAGGGCATGTCTGTGCCTGCAATCTGTTACGGTAGATTTTGGAGTCATCGACTTTGGTGTGATTTTAGGCCTCTTTTTGAAAATAAGGCACAGTCTGTCCTTAAATGTCAATGTTGGTTTGTTATGCGTGATGATGTGTCTCTCTCTCTCTCCTCAGTCAGAATGACACACTGGCCTACTAATGTCGCTCAGCTGTCCTGTACTCTCACGCTCTCCCACAGTGCCGTTCAATCAGCCTCATTACCCACAAACCCTCTGTTCCAACCACAACGGCTCACAGTGCCAATGAATCGCAGTCACCATTTGACCCCCTGCTTATTGAAATAAGGAACAATGTTATGTATCACATTTAATGTGACTTAGTTTAGCTGTTATTATTTCAGGTTCTTTTAAACCATAAAAAGCTAATTGGTGTAATGGGTACATTTGCAAGATTCTTGTCTTTGGTCAACTATTTTCATGATTTAACATCCAGTGCAGTTCTGCTCTATGGTTTAGCTCTTATAATGTTGGAATGCTTTACTTCTATTGCTCATAGGCATGTTTTTCTGCGGTTTTACATGCATAGTGTTGCAATGTCAACCTTTCAGAACCCCTTTGCATTATGCCGCCACGCTTTGTATGTGCACGCTTGACCCGCTTTTCAGGAAATGTATTAATGGAGTCTCAGTCCTTCTGCTCTTTGCAAATATTACATTTGTCTGCACTTTGATTATTTTTCATTATGCCACATCCTAAAGCATTGTCTTCTTTCTCTTCTGCTTTTCATTTTCAAGTGGACCTCCCATCCCACATGTTAAGAAGAAACCTCAATCAACTTCCAGCGAGAACACATTCACCTCCTGCCTTATCGTCATCGCCATTATCTTCCTCAGAAAGAACCAGGCGTCCGCCGCCTCACGGTGCCAAACATCCTATGTCTCCTGGTCGCCCTAGCAGTGCCTCCAGCATAGGCCCCACCCCTCCCCTTGGCACAGAGGGGTCGGGTAACTTAGGAGATGGGGCTCAGGGCATTCACCTGCTGTTACGACCACCCGACCTTCTGACGCCTAGCCAGATGCCTCCTTTCCGTGATGAAAGACCGGCTACGCCCGCCCCTCCGACCATCGTGGCACATGAGGACTTGTATCCAATCCACTCTGCGGAGGTAGACTGGGGTTCCGGAGACTATTTGGAAACCCTTACCTTCATGGGATCCGAAGGGGAGGAGCTTTCTCTAGTCACCACCCTCCCCACTCACGGATACGATCCATATGACGTCGATGACGACGAGGCGGTCAGCTACAACACGGCTTTCCCCTCTCGTCCGGTCCTTCCTCTTTCATCCAGAGATCTCCAACCAAGCGCGACCGTAAAGTTTAGCGGTAACTTAAGAACGGCCCATCCTACTGATCCCCGCCTCCCGTTGGATCCTGATTCCATCCATACAAGATTTACAGACGAAGACTTTGACTTTGACTGGGCGGAGCTTTATCCTATTGAGCCAACCGAGATGCTGCTTCCAGATATGAACAGTATGGAATATTACAACACATTGCAAGCCAAAGAGAACGCTAGTATTGCGAGGAACAAGACGCATTATGCCCACCCTCACATTACGCCCACTCGCACCATTGAACCCACTCACACCCCCACTGCCATTTTGGATCATATTGACCGGACCTCTCCGCATCCTAGTCCATCTCCGCCCCCAAAACCCACAAAGCGTCCCATCACAACAACCACACCCACCGATACTCAACCATCCCCCAAAGTCCCCTTAACCCCAGAGAAGGACGTCCCCTACATACCCACTTCTCACGTTGGCAAAACACGTCCGCCAGTGCCAACCGCCCAACATCCACCGGACATCCCAGAGTCTCCGGTAATACAAGCAGTCACGTTCAAGTCCCCGTCTGCTACCAAACCCCATACCCCCACTGTCAAAACCACAGTCAGAACCACAACAGTTAAAACCACGACTACAACCAGTCCCACCAGCATCTCCACTAAAAGTCCACTGCCTACAACTCCCAGAATTCCACTGTCCATTGCACCTCGGCAGTATGTCTGCAACATCACCAAACCAGACATGTACCTCGTCAGAGTGGGTAAGACGGTATTGATTTCATGATTATTATTATACCCAAAATGCAATAGCAGCAAAAATAGCTGTTTTAAATTTTAGAGCTAGAGAGCGAATTTAAAATGATGATTCATGAGAACCTAAATTATGACCATGGCTTTATTTTAAGCAGACCTCAGGACATAAAATGTATGACCAAGTTAAAATATAATGAAAGTTTGACCTCTGTGACCCCCGCAGGGATGCCTAGCGGTTCCTCTGTGGCGTTTGCAAAAGCACATGTGCGAGAGATTCTCAGGCGCGAGTTCAACCGCTCGGTCGAGCTACAGGTGAGTTTCAGATAACTCTAAGGAAGTAGAAGAATCTGTGAAAAAACGCTGATTATCGAAATTTGAAAACCCATCCAGGTCCTCAAACCTCCACCAAATTTCATCTTCCGGACGGTCTCAGGTCCAATGGTGTACACGGCTGTGTCAGTCATCAATTCCCTCCGCCAATCAGCACAAAGCTCCTCCTCTTCTACCATTCTGTCCGTCACGCCCATATACGCAGTGCCTGATTATAAACATCAGGTTCACACAGGTGAGATCAACGTTGACCAAAAGATTAAATAAACAACTAAATGTTATCTGAAATTAAATTTTGTTCTTTTTATTTATTGATATTAAGATGCTTAAGATTAATAATGAATGATTTGTTTTGTCAATACAGTGATATCGAACTGGATTAATGCTTGAAGCATGTTACGCATGTGTTATATAAGCGTGTTTGTCCTGCAGTGCTGCAGTTTGTGCCGAGTCACGTGGACGTGCGTCTCTGTAGCTTCAGCGAGCGCGTGGAGAAAGGGCTGCTCATGGCATACGCGGAAGTACGCAAGCGTTCGCAGGAAAATGGGAATTTCACCGTACATGTGCGTATGCCCCTGGAGGCACATTAAAAATAAAACACTTTTTACGCTGTATGAACATTAATCACTTCAGTTCACCCATCAGCAAAAATACTGTAACCTCGCTACAGTTTTTATTCAGTATGTTGTGCTATAATAATGTTGTATCAATGTTTTGTGTAGATCGTGAATATTACCAGTAGCCTTACTAAGGGTCAGCGTCAGCAGAAGGCGCCGGTGGACATCACCTTCGCTGTGCGTGATGCCCAGGGTTACCTGACGGGAGCAGATGTGAGCGCCCACATGAGGCAGCTCAGCGCCGTGGAGTTCAGCTTCTACCTCGGTTTTCCTACCCTGCAGATCGCTGAACGTGCGTCTGTATATACTCGGACTCTATATTATTATATACCAATTTTCTTTAGCACTCAAATAATCTCGTTTTTTCCTCCAGCTTTTCATTACCCCGAACTGAACGTGTCACACCTGTTACGCTCATCCTGGGTGAAAACAGGTCAGTGATGATCTGTTGTCTTTATACTTTATACCTTTATTAGAAAGCTAATAGAAATAATACTTTCTGTGTTATAGTGTTATTGGGTGTATTGGACCAGCGTGTCAATGAAAGGACCTTCCAGGCCAAGATGGAGAGGCGACTGGCCCTGTTGGTTGGAGAGGGACTTGGAATAGGGGTCGGTAATCGACGCTGGAGAAGAGCTACCAGTATTGGCAACAGCAGTGTACAGGTATGCATTAAAAAACACATATTCTGCATGTCTTTTTCACAACACCATGTTGTAAATGGATCTCTGCGCTGATTTGTCTCAGATCGTGCGGACGTCTCGTCTGGATGGGCCAGACTTCCCCCTGGAGATGGTGTATTTCGTAGAGGCGCGGCCAGGGGAGAGGCTGCCGGCCCAGGCTACCGCAGCCCTGCTCAACAGACTCAACCTGCAGAGAGCTGCTATCGTACTGGGTTACCGGGTACATGGAATATTAGCCACAGGTGTGTTATATGAATATTCCGTTTACATTTCACACCAAGGTGAGCTGGGAAAGAAGAAGTGAAAAAGGTTTGTTTTAAACCCAAACTTAACAGAAACGTATTTACAATTATGTAAACTCACACGAGGTAACTCCTGTCATATCAGTAGTCCAGAAAAAGCTGTTTTATTCTACGCAGCTAACAGGAAACGTTGTTAAGACGTTGTTAAAACGTGCTTGAATGTTAAAAGAGCATTTATAAACATTTATAAATGTTTAAAATATATTGGTATGCGAATGCTGTTTTTACAATATTAGCAGAACATTTGTATATGATATCTCCTGTATGTAGCGGTGGAGAAGCTGGCATTGCCTCCCTCTGAGACGCAGCCCAGTAACGTGTGGCTGATCGTGGGGGTGGTGGTTCCGGTGCTGGTGGTCATCCTCATCATCATCATCCTCTACTGGAAGCTCTGTCGCTCGGAGAAGCTGGAGTTTCAGCCAGACGCTATGAGCACCATCCAGCAGAGACAGAAGGTTGGAATAACATGCAACAGTTTGCTGAATGTGTGACGTGTTTGGTACGAGTAAGCCACTCATAGGCACTACATGTGAAGTAGGTTCGTACTGTAACTGTACTCGGTCAAGGGCTTTTAGAGAAGAGTAGACTACTTCCTCACAAGCAGTTCGGTCTATTGTATCGTAGTCACCGGTGTGTATTTTTGTATAATTGTCCAGTTGCAGCCTCCCAGTGTCAAAGGCTTTGATTTCGCTAAGCTCCACCTGGGCCAGCACAGCAAGGATGACATCATGGTTATCCAAGAGCCCGCCCCTCTCCCACCTTCGGTTAAAGAGGCCACGCCCTCCGAGGGCGGAGAATTGAACACACCCAAATCGAAGAGTTCGTCCACGAAAGCTTCACGTGCGGCTCGGAGGAGGGGCAGGTAGGGGATTGTCTGCGCCGATGTGTTTTGGATTGTGTTTGAGCAGATGTATTACAGGTTTTAACTGATGTGACTAATGTGTGTTTTGTCAGATTGTCTCCGTCTGATGGCGATTCATTAGGAAGTGAAGCATCCAGCGGAAGAGAATCGGCGGAGGAGAGCACCAGACCTGCCGTGACGCCAAGCGACAGCAAACCACAGCATCGCAGGAGCAAGCATGGTATAATATGACATTAAAACATACATATTATATACATACATAATAAAATGTACTTTAAACCTGTAAATGAACAGGAATGTTCAAAAGAAAATGCGTCTTATTATGCGGTCTTACGCTTTTGGACCCAGTAAACAACACAAATACAAATCGAATTGATCTGTCTTTTTCTCTCTCACATATATGCTCTGTTTATCAGCCAAAAACAAACTGGGTAAGCTCTTTTATTAATCTTGCATATACTTTGGTTATATGCTGCAAATGCACGAGCTTTGACATCTGCCTTTGATCTTCAGGTGCTCAGCCTGGAAGCGGTGCGGACGAGCAGCTGTCCTCATCCTCTATATTCGAGCACGTCGACCGTCTCTCTCGCGGTTCGTCCGACGGAACACGCAGGGTATCCAATAAGATCCAGCTCATCGCCATGCAGCCCATGCCGAGCCCGCCCCCTCATCCGCATAACCAAGCCCTGAGTCCCAGCCTTACAGAGAGGTTGTGTGATGGGTCAAAGGTCAACAGTGAGGTCAGCGACATGTAATGTGCACTATTGAGACAGTAAATAAAGTCAAAACATTTACGATTTATTCAAACTGTGGGTGCACTCGTGTAGATCCAGGTGGCCTTGAGGCACAAATCCGAGATAGAGCACCATCGCAATAAGATCCGCCTGCGTGCCAAGAGAAAGGGCCACTACGAATTTCCTTCCATGGAGGACATCATGGCCGCGTTCGGCGACAGCTCCGAGCAGCAGCGCGTGTATCAGCAAGCCCAGGAGCAGATACACAAGATTCTGCATCCGAATGAACACACATCGTCATCGTGTGGAGAGCCACGCAAGAGGTCAGATCCAACAAAACAAAACAAAAAGATCCATAAAATTCATTTTCAGTATGTACCGCCCAACTTCCTGTGCATGAACACACCAGCACATGAAATATGTTTCTATGTTTGTATGAGTAGTTCAAGAGGTCGACGTTCCCCCAGACAAAGGCAGAGACATAATTATAGCGGTAGCGGAAGTCTGAGAGACAAAGATCGCCTCATTACCGATGTGGACGCCACATACAGGAAGTACCCCGGGGTCAATAATGTGGCATATGTGGTAGGACACACACAGTCGCACATGCTTTCACTGACCAAAAACACAAACTCACAAACCTTTTTGTTTTCGTAGTCTGATGCAGACCAGCTCCCAGATACAGGCACCCCCTCTCCGACCGATGAGGTGTTTTTAGACCCCGGATCTCCACCTTCTGGCCCCGCCCCTGCCCCGCCCGCATACGCCCCCCCTCAGCCAACAATCGAAGAGGCCCGGCAGCAGATGCACTCTTTATTGGATGATGCCTTTGCTCTCGTCTCACCCTCTTCTCAAGGAAGCCCCGCCCCTTTGACATTCACCGGCGTTTCTGCAGTCACTGGTGTTGGAGGGATCAGCCCTGGTCAACCCTCCAGCCCGTCCTCACGCCCTGCACGCCAGTGGGGCTCCTCCTCTTACCCAGCAGCCCCCGCACACAGTCCTTTCTCTGCGGTGAGTTGATGTTTCATTTTGTATTCAATGTATAGTACGTACTAGTATGTATGTATTAGTATGCCGGTGGTTTTGACAGTATGCTTGTCTCGTGGCCTAATGGAAGAGCAGATGTACACTTTAAAATCAAAGATTACAGTAGGTCACATAAGTATGCCTACTACCCAGTTTGCATACTATTTTATGCATACTATATAGTAGGAAAATGGACATATTTAGCAGTGAGTGGAGTAAATTGTGACCTCTACAGATTATATAAAATATTTGTTATATTTGCTTTGTCATAGTAAGATTGGGTCTTGTGTGATGAAATAAAATTCAATCCTGTGAAATGTATTTTTCTTGCTTTATAGAGGTATGCTGAGTTAGGAATGTCTCCCACATCGGTCCAGGGATTACTGCAGAGGTGAGATGGGTTCGGGTTAGCTTTTAAAAACAGTGTTTCTTGACCTCCGAGGGGGTCTTAAGATGACTTAAAATAAGACTTTAAATAGGTTAAAACGGCTAAAAAAATGTTTGGATATAGATGTTTCATCGGACGCACTTGTCTGGTTCAAAGTTAACATCTGGTCTGTGTTTGTTTATAATATAACAGTTTAATTTATATTTCATTCATATTCATATTCATATTAATGTTAATTTATATTTTATTGTATATTAATTGCATTAAATTAAATTAAAACTACTCTGATTCTTTGCAGAGATTTACCGAAAGTTACATTTGGGCCACATTACGTTTGTTTATGTTGTTGCCACTTTACCGTTTATACATCTTTGTTATGTCAGGCTCTGGGATATTTTATTGGGAATAAATAGGAAGTGGGAGGGTCTAAAAATATTATTGGGACAATGGGCAGTCAAAAAGGTCTACGGAGATCCACTGATTTAGAATAATTCAACAAAAAACATATAAGAAGCTAAATAAATAATAATTTTGATCCACGTTCTGGAAAAAATAGACTGTACATTTTTAATGTGTAGATTATTACTTTTTAAACACAAATAAAAACAGAGATGCAGCACCGTCTCCTGAGATTTGTATTGACCATGTTGCAGTATCCATTTGAACATTTAATTTATGCACATTAAGACGTTTGTATAATCACCAGTAATCCATTATGTATTTAATATTTACTCAGCAGATTGTTTGTATAATTTATAGTCAGGCACAAGGCCACGGGTATCTGGTGCCAGCAGACATGCAGTCTGATCCTGGTTACTCCAGCAGAGGACAGTATGGAGAAGAACTCCCATCGTCTTCTCGACCTCGACCAGTAGGGGGCAGCACAGGTAATAGTGTACAGTACAAGGTCATTTCACATATGCTGCACAGCAGTGTTTGTGTTATAATTGCGATGTGGTTTGTGTATAGGTGCGCAGTTGCATCAGCTAACACAGGTGGGTTTGTCAAGTCGGATTGGATTGTATCCCGGTGTTGGCCGTAGTGTATCCGGACCCTCTGGATCAAGTTGGGCCCAGTATCGCTCAGATGATGAGATCTCAAGGCCAGGAAGCAACCGGGAGGCTGTGAGTCTATGATGCACATGCAGTGTCTAAGAATAGTAATATATATGCTATTCATTATGGGATCAAATCTTTTCCCATTGTCATCTCTTCTCTTTGTATCCTGCAGATATTGACATTCCCAGAATATTCCTCCTCACCTGTATTCCAGATGCCCAGGACATCACTGCAGGATCCCAGCACATCCCAAACCTCCAGCGCGGTGTACGTCGCCCCTGAGGAGCGTTCTCCACCTCCTCACTCCTCAGCTTCCCTCATCAAGGCCATCCGGGAAGAACTGCAGAGACTTTCTCAAAAACAGGTTGCCATTGCCGGTTACCACAGTTGAGATACACCCCCTCAAACCCCAGTCCTGGGTGACTTCCTGTTGCAGCTGTTAGCCGTGACGTACGACAAACAAATCCTCACGCAGCTGCTTTTACACAAACCCAAAGCAAAATTTTACAATTCAAGTACGGCTGGTCTGTTACACACCAATAAATGGCGCTGATATCGCGAGGACATCCACGATAAAATAAACTTCAATACAAATAAAAAACTGATTCTACACATACAGCTCTCATCCAGACTGTTTAGATTAAAGAGTGGCCCGTATACAGGCTCTCAAATTGCATGCTGGGAGCTGTGACTCTAAGACTTAGTGCTGACTGTTGCCGATGTGAAAATTCATCTTGTTCAAGTCTGTCAAAGTGCTTCCTTCAAATGGGTCATCTTCATGTCTCCGGACTTCTTCTGGTGCTAAAAATCATTTCTTGCCTCCATCGTGATGCCACACATTCGGAAATGACGACCTTATCTCCTTTTGTTGCTGTATTTTTAGTCTCTTTCCTGTTGTCACATTTATCAGTAACGGTTGAACGAGTGAGATGGTCTGTGGCATGGTCTTGAGCTCCGGGGATTGTAGTCTCTGCAGAAGGAGTGTGGCAGAGTTCAGGCATGTTTTTGTTGAGACTGTAAACGCTGAAGTTGCTCAGTGTTAGTGATCTGGTTGATTTTCAGAAAGTCCATGTGTTTGTAATGGGACAACAGGTGGCCTCTAGGGAAAAGATTCGGATGCTGTTCCCATTCTTCATCCATCCTATTCTCTCTACTGTGTCTTTTTTGTAAAGTATGGCTGGCGTAGCTTCTCGGTTTACAGATATTAATTTTGCACATGTTCATCTTGCACATTCGTATCATGGTGGAGTCAATCAGTTTCAGAGTTTATTGTGGAAAAGAGAGAAACAGTAATTATATAAAGATATACGTAATTTCATATTATATATAAATATATATATATATATATATATATATATTGCATATTGATGTATCGACCCATTGAGCACAATCTGTTAGATTATATGTTAAGCATATTAGATTGTATTTATTTTTTATTGTTATGGAAGTATTATGTATTAAAGATGTTGGAAAAGTGTTGCTATGGGACATTTAAAAAAAGACCAAATCACTGTTGAAGCATATCGTTCCATCAGCTTGGTAATTCAGTAGGCATTCTATATGTATTTTAATGTATATGGTCATGTGGATTTGCACAGAGCTGTATGTGCTTTAGGGTTAAAGGCCTTTTTAATTCCTTTTATTTTCCTTACCTACTTTTTGTTGTAGATTTGTTTAAATTAGATTTTCATCCCCTTTTACATTTTGTTCCCATAGTCACCCGCAATATCAGGGAATTTTAAGTGTCAACTTTTAATCTTTGGTCATGGAAAAGTTTATAACAGAGTGTGAAATCTCTATAGAATACAATTCTTATAGTAATTTGCAAACAACCTGAAATGTTTCTTTCTTTCTTTTTCTTATTTTCTTTGTTTTCATATAACGTGCCTGGCAGGCCTTAAATTAGAACGCATGTGATGGATTTTGCTTTATTTCTTCTTTTATTTACTTTGTGTGCTATTGTCTTGATGGGCATGCTAATAGTCTTAAAAAATGAAAAATGTGACAAAAAAGCTTGATAGAATTTAGCCTACTATGAAAGACTTCTATGTAAAGGTTCATGAGACTCTACACCAATGTTGAAAGCACAGAGAAACCGTCGAAATCATTTAAAAAAGATACTTTTCAGTATTTTACCATTTATAAACCTGAATAATATTTTTTGAAAATCAATATTTATGATGAAAATATATCACGTAGAAAGAGTATTAATATGTAAATGGACATTTCTCCATATTTAAATATATAATATCTAGTCCACTGATGACCAGTAAGAGGCAAGTATCATTGGTAGACCACCCTTCTCCCACTGTGCAAAGACCAACTGGGATTTCTTTTTATTTTCTGTCAAGTTTATTTTTTTATCAGTCAGTGCAGATTTTACAAAGAAAACGGTATGCATTCATAAATCATTTGACTAACACGGTGCTACTTAACATGTGTGACTGCTTGTGAGACGTTTTGCGTGAAACCATTAAAACCTTACAGCACTGAACTGAACTTAATCACATTTATAGCAATTATAACGTACAAACTCTGTGTGTGCGTGCATGTGTGTGCGTGCGTGCGTGCGTGTGTGTGTGCGTGTGCATGCGTGTGCGCGTGCAATATTATACCTCCCCTGTCTCTATGTCTGTGCCATAGAGGATGTCATAGGCATTTAATACAAAATCTTACATAAAGTTCATTTTTACATTATTTGAAATATCTGAAAATGTTTGGATGTTGAAAATGCAAACACCAGTTGCATTTATTTGTATTTTGTTCATTCTGTCTTGTTTATTTTTCCTCTCTCTTGGTCTCTGCAAACTGCATCCCAGTATTTGATGTTTAATGTCTCTATATTGTTGTGTAAATTAAACAATAAACAATGTGCCGTCAATTATTTCACTATCTTTCATGCCACAGTGCTGGATTCAGGTGGTCTGTCTAGTTAAACATCTGGTAAATAATTGAATGAATAGAAATATTACATTTAATCAAATACGATTGGTAGGCTTTGGTAAAAACGACAGAAAGCATCAGAGAAATTCTAATGGATTTAATGGTTATAAGGGAAATTGTATTGGTTTAAATGGAAACTATAAAAGAGGGTCTCTATTGGTAATGTGTTGGGTTCTTTTGGTGGGAGGTTGTATCTGTGAACCAAAAGAATAACATTAAGTCTTACTGGAATAAGACCTAAAACACACGACATAATTATTTGAATGATATTTGCAATGGAAACCATTACATTTTCTTAAATTTTACTTTGAATGTCACTGATGTGAATATGTTGACCACGCCCCCTTTATACAAAACCTGACGTCACATACAACTCTTGCCAAACAGGTTCAGAAACAGCACAATCTGCATTGTTTCTACATCGTTTCTATGTCATTACATACACGCAATATATATCAGACAACCCAAAAAACTACAAAATAATTCGGTTGTAAACTACAAACATGTCAGCATCCACATCTCTAGATGTACTGTAGGCTGTGTCAGTTCACCGGAAGAAGTGCCCTTAAAACCATCGTTTAAGCCTGTTTGTCTTCTTTTGGGTGCGTCCGCGCGAAAATACAATACCCAATCCTTTATAAACACAGCAAAGAAAACTCTTTTGGGCGTGCTGTCCTAAAAAAAACTCTTGCGTGGCCCTTTAAAACTAAGCCACCCCTCGCGCTCAGAAGTTGCGTGACGTTATTTACCTGCCGGCAGGTAAACTGGATGCTTTCGATGCGCGCGGGGGATGATTGGTAAGACATTTAAAAAGGGAATTTTAATGTCTTTATGAAGTGAGGAATTTGGATTATAGTACTAGTAGTGTAACTATTGGATGTTAAGCGTTAAAATCTGTTATTAGTGATTTAGGACACTGATTTCCATAAATCGCTGAAAGTCTCGGCAAGATCAACATACGGGAACTTTTGATCGCTTTCGAGAATACAGTTTAAACACTAAGCTTTTGGCTGGACGAGATGTGATGAAAAATACAGTAACATGATAAAGAATCGCGTTTGATGACCCGTACTACCCGATGTTATAGGTAAGCATAGTTATTTTATCACTATGTATTTGCACGTAATGACATAAGTTAAGCCACGAAATAAATAAAAAACTACTGTGCGTTTTATTTTGGTACAGTGAACCATGTTACAGTGATAAAACCATTGTATTTTAAGATATACTTTGTGATAAGCTCATACATGGTATAGTAGCCTACCATGTCCAAGTGATGACAATTCCACACTTTTAGGTTTTTAAAATGTCAAGCAAGCTTGTAAATTTACAGAACAAACAAACGTCCGAAAGGATGGCGTTAAGGCGATCATCTTCCATGAAGACCCAGCTGGTCAATGCCATCCAGCTTCAGGAAGTGGAATTGGGAGAGACCAGCACCGACCCCAGCAACAACACACCTGCACAACCAGCAGAAGCTCCAGAGGTCAAAGGTGAGGAACACACAAACTATAACAACAATATGCACGTGAGAAAACGATGAGTTATTTTTGACCCCTGTCTTCTTCAGCCCCCACAGAACCAAAATGTTACACTGTGGAGGATGCGGTTGAGAAAATAGGCTTCGGACGCTTCCACATTATGCTTTTTGTCATCATGGGCAGTGCCAATGTGAGAATAATGTTGCGTTTGTCTGTGCTTTTGCCGCCGATCACATCTACTAATAAAGTTGTGTGTGTTTTCAGATAGTGGAGGCGATGGAGATCATGTTGTTGGCTGTGGTTTCTCCCGAGATCCGCTGCGAGTGGCATCTGGAGGATTGGCAAGTGGCTTTGGTCTCCACGGTGAGGAGCTCATCCAATCAGGACACTTTTTTTTTATAGAAGAGAAATGTTGCGGTGCGAAACGTAATGCACATGCTTGTCTAACTAGTTTTGTTTTTATTTTTTTTATTGGTAATGTGTGTCATTTACCTGACATTGTTCATCATCAGCTGTATTTTGTGTGTTTAGATGGTGTTTCTGGGTTTTATGGTCTGTGGGGTTCTCAGTGGTTATATTGCCGACCGATACGGACGCTGGAAGGTCAGACGTTACCCACAATAGTAAATTGTGACTTTAGGGTTTAACGGGTGAGAAACAGTTATGTTTCTTTTCACAGGTGGTGTTTGGTGGCTTTGTGTGGGCTTCATATTTTTCTCTGCTTACTTCATTCGCGCCATCATACGGCTGGTTCATCTTCCTGCGCTGTATGGTCGGCTGTGGAGTGGCGGCCACATCTCAAGGGTGAGGTCTTACACGAACACATAGTTTGAGGGTTTCGAAATCACTCGTAATGGTAGACCGTAATGCATCAAGACTCATAAATGGACGGGTGTGTGAACATTTACAGTCACACAGACGTACAAATGAGGAACAATACAAGCAATCCGAGTTTATCACTATTACTACCGTATTTACTACCGTGTTACAGTAAATTATTCTCCAAACCTTTCTGTTATTTCCTCCTACAGGTTTGTTCTCAAGACAGAATTCATTCCAGCAAAATACAGAGCGTTTCTGCTGCCTCTTGCCTCCGTGAGTACAAACTAGTAGAAATTTGGGAAACATATTCATATGTTTTTGTGTTTTGACCTGTGATTGTTGACAGATCTTCTGGATGTTGGGATCTATGCTCATCATCATTCTCGGTATGACTGTGGTGCCAACTATGGGCTGGCGATGGATGATCCGTTTCTCCATCATCCCCAGTCTAATACTCATTGGACTCTTTCTGGTGAGGTTCATATACTGCAGCCCAACTGGTAGAGCATTGCACTTACAACTCCAACGTCACGGGATTGATTTCTTGATAACACAATGTGTGATCAAATATCGTAAATGCACCATGAGTTACATTAGATAAAGGTGTTTCTCCAGATGTGTAGCGATAAACAATAAATTCAAATGGTCCCTGGGCATGTCTGTTTCAGATTATTCCCGAGTCAGCACGGTTCCAGGTGTCGGCGGGTAACGTCAAGGGAGCCATGTCTACACTTCAATGGATTGCTACTATGAATGGAGCAACCCTACCTGAAGGAGAGCTGAGGGAGCCGGAAGTGGTATGTTTATCAGAACGGTTCATTTATTTGGCACCTGTATTATTTATGTATTATATGTGGTTGTTTATACATTTTTTAATTTCAATTTGTTTTAAAGAAATCATAAAAACGAAATTCTGATTATACAGATAGTTTGACAAATGATGCACTTGTGCATTTGATGCATTAATATAAAATTCCTGTAATGTGTGTGTATGTATGTATCTATCATCCAATCAGATTTAGAACCGAAAACGTATGCTTTTATCGACAAAATTGCATTTTTAATCAAAATATCTAAACCATTTGAGATCCCTGAACAGTAAAGTACTTTTCAATGCTTTGCATGTATCCTGGCACATGTGACTATACATTCATACATGCATTTCTATCACAAACAACAACTGACATAACTTTTTGCATTCAGACTGAAAGAGGAAATGCCATCACTCTGATCAGCCCTGCGTTTAGAAGAACATCTCTCTTGCTGTGGTACACATGGTAGGGCCTAACACACCTTTTCCTCGCCTGTTTGCATGTTCAAGGACTAAACACAGTTAGCTGTGTGTTAAATACATGACACCCTGTGGTGTTTGTCCTCAGGTTTGTGGCCTCTTTCACCTATTACGGTTCGGTCCTCAGTGGCTCAGAGTTACTGGAGAAGAACCTGCTGTGTGTGACGGATGCAGACCAAGAGCACCAGATCAAACACAACCAGGAGGCGGCGCTGTGCTACTGTATTCCCTTCAACATGGCCGACTACCAGACGCTCCTCATCAGCGCTCTGGGCGAGGTGGCACGTGAGTGACCCTTGACCTCTCACCCTTCCCAGTCTATAGCTAGAGATCCGGTGTTAAATGTGCATTTTTGTTTGCTTTCCCTGCAGTCATCCCTCTGAATATCGGCCTGTTAAATATATTCGGACGAAAGCCGAGCATGGTCACACTGTTGCTGCTTTCTGCACTTTTCTTCATGCTTGTTAATATCTGCACAACAATGTGAGTGTATGCAAATTTATTTAGATAAAGTTTTTTTTAACATGATGTGGCCCTCGTGTGGTCATGTGTTAGAAGTGCAGCCACTAATGTGCATCTATCCCGACAGGTTTGGATTTACCATACTGCTCTTCCTACTCCGTTCTGTGGTCGCCATGAATTTTAATGTGGTCTATATTTATACAGCAGAGGTGAGATTCTTAAGACAGGTCAACTTAAGGCAATGAAACATCATTATGCCACTGAAAATGTTTTGTTTTTGCAGGTGTATCCGACATCCGTCCGCTCAATAGGAATGGGATTTTGTACTTCCTTCAGTCGAATCGGGGGAATGATAGCGCCTTTCATTGCACAGGTGCTTTGTGTGTGCGCGTTTGCTTAAATAAACACGTGAAGATGGTGGTGTTTGTTTAAAATATTTACATTACCTGTGATTATGTCTACTTTGTTTGCAAATGTGTTAGGTGCTGATGTCCAAGTCTGTAATTCTGGCCTTGTCTCCGTTTGCTGTGGTTTGTGTTATTTGTGCTGTGGGAGTTGTCCTGCTGCCTATTGAGACCAGAGGACGGGCATTACTGGTAATTATTGCCCACATTAAAGTCTTTAAACATTGTAAGGTGGCATGCTTTAGTAAAAGTGAATTTGTTTCTAATTATTAACTGATTTTGCTAATACAAATACTGATGTCACTTTTTTTATGAATCTTTCCAGCAAAATGCATGAAATGCACCTGATGAAGATGAAGGACAATTGCACTTTTGTAAAAAACAAAGAAATCATGTATGATCTCAAAATTAAAGTTGGAACTGTTTTTTAAACAATTTTGTGGGTCACGTTTTTCATTAATTCTATTTAAAGACCACATGTAATATTCTGACTTGCACATTTTTTCTATATTGTTATGTGCTATTGAAACATGAAGTTGGGACAAAAAATATCAGAGGGTTTGTTCTTTTTTAACCAATGCCCTTTAGTTTAGCTTAGCTTATGTTACTTGTGGCTTGTTGGTATTATAGGGTAGCGGATATTCTCATTCAAGAAAGAAGAAATCTTTTATTAGACAAACATTTGTGCATTGTTTATTAATACATATTGTTGGTCCTTTTTTTTTTTTTAAAGTAAAAGTTTATTAAAACTTAGCATTTTTAAGAACAGAGTCATGCCCAGAGGATTAGTTCGCTTTTTCTGAAATTTACGAATACAAAGATAAATTGTGATTATTCTTGAGAGGCTGTTAGTTTTACCTTATAGTGAATGGATGTCAGGCAATGACATTCTGCTTAACATCTCGTTTTGTTTTTCAATAGATAATAAGACACAAAAGAAAATTATGACATAACTGGACATAATTTCAGTTTTGCCTTAACTGTCTCTCAGGGGAGTGCCCAAACTGGGCTATGTAATTTATAATAACAACCACTAGGGGAAGACATTACGCTGTCATGGAAGCTAAGGCACAAGTATTACAGTCAAAAGTGTTATAGTTCAAGGTCTTGTTCTGCAGGTTCCCTTGTAATTCCTTCACCTCTTCTCTCTCACCCCCTCGTTCTCGGTGCGTAATCTTATTATGAAGTCTCTGTGTAAATGGGATTACATTTAAGGCTCCTCTCCAACCACTATCAACCACCAGATCTGCGCTAATACTAACCAGTCAACTAGACACAATAAAACCAGCTAATGCTAATCATCTACATTATCATTTTGATTGTTCGAATCAAATCGAATTTGATTCGTGCGTACGCGCCTATGCGTCCGTGCGCTCGCGCGTCATAGAAATGCACGTGTGTCCAGAAAGACAATGTTTGTGTTTGTTGCCTGCTTAAAAAATGTGTGTAGAGGAGGAGTCAGCAAGTGCCTGGTAGCTCCTTCCTCTGACCTTGGCTACAGAGTGATGGAGAAGGAGGACAGAGCGCGACAGTGTGCGTGCGTGAGCACGAGCGAGGTGAGGGGGAGCGCGCAACGGACCTAATTCCAGCACTGCAGCTGCTGTAAAGTATATGACACCAGAGTGCGAGTCCGCTGGCGGCTACATCCACTTGGAAACTTGCCCGAGAGAGGGAGCATGTCAGCATCATGCGGAGATGCAGAACGGTAAATATCAGACATATCACTGAAAATGTGTGCATATTGTTGCTTGTTGTGTCACTCTGGTGCAGTGATGTGGAAAACATCTGAAGCATTTTTAGATGTGAAAATACTGAGGAAAGAAAGCTTACGCTTGCATCTCTGAGCATCTGACGGGTTGTCGCGCACAGTGCGCAATGGCACATGGTAATAATTTATCTACATTTACTCTATGAAAGTAATATTAGCTGCAATTTAATTAATTATGCATGCGTTGAGATGCCATCATAGTTTTACAGTGTAGTCAATGTATGGCTGACTAGAGGAAGAATTGCGATCGATAGTCTTTCTGCAGCACGCGCTTTACGCACTGTAATCCTCTCTCTTTAAACGGCGCACCTGTCAATCACTAAACCTCAGACAGGAGAGTTCATCAAACAGGTCACAGGTTTCATTTAGACGATGATCCTGGCTTTTGTCCTCCATATACATGAATCATAATCATACGTGGATGTTGCCCAATAAGCTGCTAACAGGAGTCTCGCAGAACAGCAGGGGATGGGTACTGTGTTGCTGACTGTGTTGATGTTTCGGGTTTGCGTTTTGAGTCACTTGTTGTTCTCCCTTTGCTCTTGTGCTCTAAAGTCTGTCTGTTTCCCAGAGTTCAATATTTTAGGTTACCACAACTACACCCTCATATCTCAGTTTGGTAAATGTCTGTGCATATGTCTGGGACAAATTTATCCCCCAAAGTTGGCCAGCTATTACAATCCTTTGGAGACATTTGTGTTTTCCTAACTAATGGGTAAAGTTATTTATAAGCTCTCAGATGTCAATGGTTTGCCCTCATTTTCTAGATAGCTCTGTACCTGTGTATGCGTGGATGCATAGCAGTCGGTCACCATCCAGCAACTGTACTGTGCAATTGTATGTAAGCCAAAAATAAAAGAAAGATTACCTTGGCTCACCCATAATCCCCTTTTCTTTCCCAGTGGGTGGCATTCCCTTAAGGGTTAATACCAGACTTACAGCACCTCTTCAGGTCTCACACTGTCCAGACACCCTACTTGACCTGTGTGTGTTCTCAATACTAGCCTGTTAGCAGCCGAACAAATGTGCATCGCATTTTGTATTAAATATTCCTGCAATATTGTATTTCTTTCTTTCCATTTCCCCAGATGTTCTGTGTCCAGACCCTTCCAAAGGTGAGCTGACTCCTGTGTGGGGTCTATTGGAGACAGACAGCTAGAGATGTGTCAGACGCACACCCTCTTCGATGCCTTTGTGCAGGCGGCCACGTGCAAGGAGACGCTTAAAGCGTTTCAAGAACTGTGTGAAGAACTCAGTCTTCATCCAGGTGGGCAGCCTCAATTCTACCACACCCTGAGGAACAGACTGCACTACTGGAAAGCCAAAGCATTATGGGCCAAACTGGACAAACGTGCCGGTCAAAAAGAGTACATGAGAGGCCATGCCTGCGCTAACACCACGGTACCAACATAGGCGCACCCATAATGCATTTCAGGAGACCTACATTTGGAGATTCAAAACTGTAAATTCAGGTTTGTTTGTTTTCAGTGTCTGATCATAGGAGCGGGGCCGTGTGGATTGCGGACAGCTATCGAGTTGGCTTTCTTGGGTGCCAGGGTGGTTTTAGTGGAAAAGAGAGACGCATTCTCGAGGAACAACGTACTGCACCTCTGGCCCTTCACCATCCAGGACCTGCGGGGTCTCGGGGCCAAAAAGTTTTATGGGAAGTTCTGTGCTGGGGCCATAGATCATATCAGTGAGCGAAGCGTACAGTAATCTTAAAAAAAGATCAAGTAAAACGAAAAGTCTTGCCCTTTATATTTTACTAACATCTTTTATTTGCAGGTATTCGTCAGTTGCAGCTGATGCTGTTAAAAGTGGCCTTGTTATTGGGTGTTGAGGTTCACATGAACGTGGAGTTCAAGCGTTTGTTGGAACCTCCAGAGAATCAGGATAATCAAAGTGAGACCATGATCAAAATACAACTCAATCGGGTTACTGGAAATATATTTAAGAATGATCATTTTCGTCTTGTTCAGAGGTTGGCTGGAGAGTAGAGGTCCACCCTTTATCTCATCCAGTCAGACAGACGGAGTTCGATGTAGTTATCGGAGCAGATGGGAGAAGAAACACATTACCAGGTATCAAACTCCCTAGAAATCATGTCATGTTCTTTTCTGCAGAACACAAAAGAAGATATTTTGAAGAATGTTGGTAACCAAACAACATTGGCCCCCCTTGAATTCCATTTTATGGGCACAAAACAACAATTTCTCAAAATATCTTCTTCTGAAAAAAAGAGTCATGTAGGTTTTGAATAAAATGAGGGTGAATAAATGATGACAACATTTTTATTTTGGGGTGAACTATGCCTTTAGCTCTCTGTGTTCCTGATTTTACACCATTATTTAAACTGTGGTGTCTCAGTTGCCAGCTTGTTTTTTGTGAGCTTCCTTCCCCCCCCCCCCCCCCCCCCCCCTCTCTCTCTCTCTCTCTCTCTCTCTCTCTCTCTCTCTCTCTCTCTCTCTCTCTCAAAATTACACACACAAAGACCAAAAATGTGTTTTGTAATCTGTGCTGAGGTTTGAGTCATAGGAAATGACGACATTTAAATTGTGATTAAATTCTGGCAAAAGCGTTAGATTTGAAAATGTGAAAAATGGATCACTGAACAAGGTATAGTTAAAATAATTAACAATAAATAAAACAATACTATGAAGTAATAATTATATATATATATATAGAAATTAAGAAATTAAGTAATATGGACATTTGGTTTACAAGACCAGAGTTGATGAGTCTAATCCAAACAATGAAACCAATCACATGTTCCCAGCATTCAGCGTTTCACAGTCAGCTATAACAGACAGTTCCTCATTTCTAATTTTACCCCTCTTCAGATCTCCTCATGAAATGAATACATATAATACTCTGAGTTTAAACAGGTCTAAAACTTCGGATGTCTTTTATTCAACTTTTTATGTTTGTCCTGTAGGGTTTCGCAGGAAGGAGTTTCGGGGGAAACTGGCTATTGCCATCACGACAAATTTCATCAATCGCAACACGACCGCTGAAGCTAAAGTGGAGGAGATCAGTGGCGTGGCCTTTATCTTCAACCAGAAGTTCTTCCAAGACCTCCGTAAAGCCACAGGTACTGATTTTTTTCCCTCTCAATAAAGTGCCATACTGTAATAAAAGTTGCTGCGTAAAAATGTTAAGTGCAATCAAATTAGATTAAAATTGATACTTATTAATAAATTTTTTAAGGAAATTATTTTGAGAAATTACAAAAACTGGCCGAAATTTCAAACACCAAGTTTACATTTTGGTTGACATTTGATATTAAAATTATGTAAAAATTACATTACATTTCTTCTATATTCATATTTTTTCGTAGGAATTGATCTGGAAAATATCGTATATTATAAAGACGACACTCACTACTTCGTCATGACGGCCAAAAAACAAAGTCTTCTGGACAAAGGAGTCATACTCCACGTGAGTCATCACATTACGTCTGCATGCTCACGTGTGTGTGGTTGCTTGCGTACACATCCGCATGTTTACGCTTTGCTTCGCAGGATTACCCAGACACAGAGATGCTACTGTCCAGAGAGAACGTGGACCAGAATGCACTGCTCTCCTACGCCCGTGAGGCAGCGGACTTCTCGACCAATCAGCAGCTCCCTACTCTGGATTTTGCCATTAACCACTACGGCCAGCCAGACGTGGCCATGTTTGACTTCACCTGCATGTATGCATCTGAAAACGCGGCGATGGTGAGACAGCGTAGGGGACACCCTCTGCTGGTCACTTTAGTGGGGGACAGTTTACTGGAGGTGAGATCCAGATAAAAATAACTAAACAAAACTAAATTCTGATCCATTGAGCTGAAATGTGAAATGTAATGCAACTTTAGTTACTACAATTTTTCTTTCTTGCTTGTTATTATAGTATAGATGTTGTAAAAACAACTGGCATAAAAGTAGGCAAACCTCGGCACAGCTTTCTGGGCATTAAAGTGTTATAAAGGATGTTTAGATATTTAAATGTAAAAAGACAGATACTGAATATATTTCACTTTTCTTTTAAAAGCATTAGTTAGATGTTAAATTGAAACCTTTTGTTTCTATTTTAGCCATTCTGGCCAATGGGAACCGGAATTGCACGGGGCTTCCTGGCAGCCATGGATACGGCATGGATGGTGCGCAGCTGGGGTCAAGGCCACGCCCCTTTAGAGGTCCTGGCGGAGAGGTCCGAACTTAACAGACATCCAAATAAAGTCAAGCCAGATTTTTGCAATGACAGAATTCTGCTCTTATATATCCCCTGCGTTTTCTTCCCCATCTCAGAGAGAGTGTGTATCGCTTACTTCCTCAAACAACTCCAGAGAACGTCAGTAAGAACTACAGTCAGTATCGGCTGGATCCAGCTAGTCGCTATCCCAACATCAATATGCAGCTCATCAATGCTGCTCAGGTCTGAAACCTTCATCACATGATACATTGAAGAAGATTATAATAAGCGTATAATAGGTGTTGTGTTGTACAGGTGTGGCATCTCGTAGACACGGGTGAGGGGCCCGTTTTGGGCGTTGACACGGTCAGCTCTCCACACCCGAGACTTACACGACAAGGTACGTGTTATGCGCATGCTTATAAAATGAATAGCTTCAATGCACTGTTGCTTTGGATAAAATTGTAATAAATATAAATGATGTTTGTGTGTTAAGAGTCAACAGCCCGTTACGGTAAACTGCTAAGCTGGTGTCAGGAGCAGCTGAAGGGTTACGTCAACGTGTGTGTGACCGATTTCACAACGTCCTGGAGGAGTGGCTTGGCCTTGTGCGCCCTCATCCACAGATACAGACCTGACTTCATGTGAGTCCACGCGCTCTCGTAAGAGAAAGTGTCTTTACATGACATTTTTCAGCTCTATTACAAAAATGTGCTATTGCATCAAATAATAATACAATGTTAAATTGATATTCTGTATAGCCCTCTTTATTCATGTACTTTGAAGAATATTATGGTACTACCATGGTACTTTTTTGTTAGTGCAATCTTAGTGTGAACAAAAAGAGATTCACGTGTGGGCTGACCGTATTATTGCATTGAAATTTTCGGAACGTGTGACTGTATACTAGCTTCATTGTTTCCTGCAGTGATTTTGCGTCCCTGAAGGAGAGCGAGGCGGAGCTCAACGGTCAGTTGGGTATGAATGTGGCCGAGCTGGAGTTTGGTATTTGTCCTATTATGACCGGCAAAGAGATGAGTATGTTAGAAGAGAGCGACTCTCTCTGTATGGTCATGTACCTCAGTCAACTCCATGAGCTTCTTAAAGACATAGCGCCGCCTAGTGGTGAGTATAATGCTTTGTGTTGGTTGTGTCATATGCATTCTCTGTTTTTGCTAAAAGCTCAAATTGTTTATTTTTCAGATACACACAATGCCGTTGTTTAAAATAACAATTTATTTACTGCATACTACATACTATTTATGTGAAACTAGTATGGCTAACAGGTTGCAATGTACAGTGATAAAAATTGTAAAAAGAATTAGCTACATATGAGCTCACTATGTTGTAATTTTGTAATTAATTCCATTTTTATTGTACACATTTTTATGAGCCAATTTAATATTGAATCAAGAAGTATTAAAGTTAATATTAAATTAATATTAAAATATTAAATAAAATTAATTAGCACATTGCATTGTAGAATATAGTATATCTGTGTCAGATAGCCATAATGCAATGTGCTCAATTTAAGCTTATCTGGTTATACCAAACTGTAAAAACTGATTTGCTGTTTCAACTTAAAAAAAAAAATTCTTGCATTAATTTGATGCAAAATTATTGTTAACTAATATTTTTACGTTGAATTAACTCAAAATGTAAAGGCAACCGGGTAACTTATTTTTTAAAGTTGAAACAACAAATCATTTTTACAGTGCACCAATAAAGAAAATCTTATAAAGCTTACCCTGCACAGTATGCATACTGCATACTACTATCTTTTTAAAATTAGTATGTCGTTGTAGTCACAAACATATTTAGTCGTATAGTCATATTTATGTGGGCACTTTACAAAGACTCTTGTTATCATCTGACAGAGAGCTCGAGCTCAGAAGAGAAAGCTGTTTTGTTCTCCAGCCCCAGGTCACCCATCTCTCTACTCAACAAACTGGGACAGAGTCTGTCCCGCAAACGCAATCCTAAGGTTTGCGCAGTCACAAAAACACAATTGCTCTCTTCTTCTCCCCCTCAGTCAAATGTTGAGCTGTTATTTTTCTTCTCTATCAGGATAAGAAAGAGAAAGAAACAGACAGCGTTGGGAAAAGGAGAAGAACAAGCGAAGCTGACCAATCAGAGGATGTGAGTACACTATTGCATCATAATTGTGGCATTTTCTTTTAGTTTTGTACTTCGTATTCTATTTTATTTGACTATCCGTGTTGTTTTCTTGATATAGGAGGACATTTCTCACGATACCAAAGATGATCAGACTCCAGTGGTGACGCCCGGGTCCGAATCGCAGCTGGCTGAGGGTCACAGCAGGGTTCGCACCATGGCTACGCTACTGCTGTCTAAATTTGAGGAGAGCGCCCCGTCGACATCGGCCAACGCTATACGCAGACAGGTGTGCATTTGTTTGTGAAATGCATGTGCGTGAAGCATCTAAGACTTTCACAGTACAGATTTTGAACCAATGAGATTTTGCAGTGGCCGTGGCTAAAATATTGCCAATTACGTTTTTCGGCCCTTGAGGCGGTTCAGAGCTCGTGTCTTTTCTCCATTTTTCTTTTTCATCTGTGTGTTTGTTTTATCCATCATGCTGTCATTAGAGCATCTCTCTGCCGAATCTAGTTCGCGTCAGTTCACCTTCACCTCAAACAGAGCTGCAGATTCAACCTGCGGCCCCGGCGCAACCAGCAGCCTGGAGGCAGGTACACACGTCAGCATACGTCGAGCAAGAATAAGCAAAGCATCCTAAACATACATTAGATGTGTTGCGTTAGATTTAAAGCTAGTGCTGTGTGTGTGCGCATTAGGATATGCATTAGAAGTCGACTCTTATGCACGACATAATGTTCTCATGCCTCCTTCCCAAGAAAAAACGAACGCAGCAACAGGAACTGATGAGTTTTCGCTACAAGGAAAAGCTCAAAGTTCACTCTCTGCCGAGTAGAAGCGAGCAGGTAAAGACGCCTGCGTTTCAAAGACTCTCGTAGTTCATATCTAGCCGTTATCCAGAATTGTTTCCCCTTCACGTTTGTTCGATCTGTGCTTTAGATTAGTGATTATTAGACTAGATCAGATTTAAGAACCACCTTTGTGTGCGAATTAGCCTGCGGATCAATAAGCGTCCTGAGGACATTGAACATGTGATGGTTTGGGCCTTAACTGAAAATTCTCTGACATAAAGATTTATTATATTCAAGAATCTCTGTTATCTTACCAATTGACAGCAGGTTTTTAATTGACTCACTGACTGGTTGACTGATAAGGATTTTTCAGTGGTTGAGTCTTAAATTATTTTATTTAGTTAACTATTTTCATTTTAATATAAAAATCCCTCCCCACTACTTTCTCTCTCTCCCTTTACACAGGTTTAACAATTGTTGAAACATTTTACTGTAACACTTCTTATATATTATTATAAATCAATTTGGATAAAAGCGTCTGCAAAGTGCCTAAATGTATTATAATAATGAAAGTTTGGGAGGAAAACTAGTGAATGTGTTATTTCGTAGTTTGCGGACACACATTTGTTTATAAATTGATTTTTTTTCATCAGAGATTTTTCGTTTCCATATTCATTCTTTGATTTGTAGAGCTACATTCAGATGTATACGGGCGGAGTGAGCTCATTGGCTCAGCAAATAGCCAATCAGATTGAGAGTCAGATGGATCAAGCTCCCAAGCTCCTCCACAGGAGGGAGTTGGTAAGAGTTCACCTGTAGTGCAGGACTCACATTGCAAAATGTCCATGTGTCCCTTGTGACTGTGTGTTTATGAGTTTACATTTATCAATGTCTCCTAATTCTAATTTCTCGAATAAGCTTAACAATTCAAGCGTGGCTTTGTTGGTCACTAATCTGAGTAAGTTTGAGGCATTTTAAGGTATAGTTCACGCAAAAATTACATCATGTCATTTCAAATGCATGAAATTCTTTCAGCTTTGCTTTTAATAGCGTTTGCTTTGTTTAACGTTCCCATGTTACCTGAAGTCAGTCGTAATAACTAATAACCAATAACCCACATGCATACTCCATCCTTTGGTACTGTACTCTTACTGTGACCTCTGACCTCTCACCTACAGGGCTCTCAGAAAAAAGAGTTTCCTGTGACTGTGGGCGGCAGTGACGTGTGTTATTTCTGCGCCCGGCGTGTGTATGTGATGGAGAGGCTAAGCGCGGAAGGAAAGTTCTTCCACAGGAGCTGCTTCCAGTGTGACCACTGCAGTTCCACAATACGCCTCTCCAACTACGCCTACGATCAGCTACATGGTACATATGTGCAAATAAGTAAATAAATGAACATAAAATATTGATAAATGTTAAAATTGCATTTCTATGCAAGAAAACGATCACAGAGTGATACGAGAGACAGGAAAGCGGTATGGGGATCGACCAATCAGAATCAAGTATTCCAGTGAGGTGCTTAATAATTGGGCATAAACCACACAAACCTCATAATAAAACAGTTATGACCCATTAACTTGACTCCCGTAATAAAATAATTACTTAGTGGTCGTAATATTTGATGTTCTTTATTAAAAATAATGAGTGTTTTTTTGTGAACGTCGTCACAAGATGGGTGGCCCGGCGTGTCAGAATGCGCTGTTGTTCTGTGTTGCTGAGGGCGGCTGTTTTTTGACAAACCGCTCTGTTGTTACCATTCCACAGTCATAAGGTCTAAAACGTGTGTGTTCTGGGACAGGGCTTTTATTGTCATACGAAAATAACATATCACACATGAACCGAAGGCCCTCTGGAATATGTTGTGTTAGACGTTTTTAAAAATAGGACTCAAAACATTCAAAAGGTTCAGCCTGATTGGGCGTCGTAGATCACATGCACGTCAAATTTTTAAACAAAGAGGCGGCATTGGAAGAGGCTTATGCCACAGTATAAATAAGACTTTTACTCTTTGCAGCAGTTACTGTTTTGTTTTACTCTTTTCGTTTTCTTTCTTTCATGTGTGTTTTTAGGGAAGTTTTACTGCAAGCATCACTTCAGCTTCAGAATGGCTGGACTGACTCAGAGAAAGCGACCGGCCCCGACTGCGGCCCAGATGCCTGTTCAGGTAACCTCATGTCTACCTAAAACTTTTAGATTTTAGTATTTTTGAGTGATATTTTTAATCAAATTAATATAATATAAATATAATTATATATCATATTTTTTATATATATAATAATTAATATCAATTATTTATTGACTCTTTAAGTGACAGATTTATATATGACTTTAGTGTCATATTTTGCAAGAGGAATGTTTTATTTTAGTCTGTGTGTGTGTGTGTGTGTGTGTGTGTGTGTGTGTGTGTGTGTGTGTGTGTGTGTGGGTGTGTGTGTGTGTGTGATTTGGAAAAAGAAAAGTGGGACAGGACCACCAACCAAAATTACCGGTTTATTTTAGTTTTGTTTCATTTACAGTAATTGTGTTGTTTAGTGTTTTTTGTTTGTTTGTTTTTGCTTTGTTTCATTTAGTGAAAATTTCACTAAATCATTTGAAAATTATATATTTTTTCTATACATTACATTAGCTTTTTTTTTTACTTTTCTCCTATATTTTAAGTGTTTTGCATGGACCCCTCGAAGATAGTAATACCAGAAATGTTTGACCTTGTGGGGTCATTTTTTGGTCCCCATGAGAAAAACTAGTTATAAATCATACTAAATGATGTATATTTGGTTATGTTTTGAAGTAGGGGAGAGAATATACAGTATAAAAATCATATCTCTGGAAAATCAAATGTGTTTGTTACAATCTTAAATCTTACATTTTGTGTTTTGTTTAGTGTTTTGCTTTTGTTTTAAGTGCCAATGGAAAACTGTGTCTTTCTCTGTGTCTTCAGGCGGCCCCTGTACCATCTTCAGCTTCCACGTCGCTGTTGTCACCAGGATCGGCGGGCACGGCGACTCCACCAGACTGCTGGTCGGGTACCCGCTTAAACATGGCATCAAGCCTGGCCAAGCGGTTGTGTGGTACACCGGAGCGCATCGGGTTGGAGAACTACAAACCCAGCCTGCAGAAAGAGAACAGCCCACTGCAGGAGGTTCCTGAGGAGACGCTGGCACAGCACAACCTCAGCGCCAGCCTACAGGACAAAAACTCAGAGGAGCAGTCAAGGTAGCAAACGCTCTCTTGTATTCTTTCACTTTGTGTAATTTCCAGTAAATGTCTCGCTGTATGTTCTTCAGTAGCTCAGAGTCGGAGCTGGAGGAGGAGACAAACACCAGGACCAATGGAGAGGGACTGAAGGAGGACGAGGGAGGGGAAGGTCAGATAAGACAGGAGGAAGAGGGGGAAGTTTCAGAGGAAGAAGAAGAGAAAGAGGATGAGGGAGGTTCTAGCGATGGTGAGTGTTTGTTTGCAATGAACATCTTTTCTTTGTGATATTGGACTTTAATATAATTTAAAGGTTTCACTTCATCTGACTTTGACTGTATTACTTGTTTATTTAAGAAAAAAAACATCTTGTAGATTTTAAGGTCTTTTTATTGGTCAATTTAATTAGTTTTTCTGGTATTCTGTGTTTCACAATTTCTGTGTTGATTGTTGCATTTGTTTTTTTGATGTATATGTTTGTTTTTATTTTTGTTTATCCACTTTCATGCGTGTAAGTATTTGAGGGTGTTTACACCTTTATGTATATCTGTGTGTATAGAGGGTGAGTACTGCCCTTGGGAGAGGGAGCGGCTCTCAGGGGTGTGGCTTGAGGAAGAGGAGGCGGGGTTTGTTGAAGGTAGCACCACCCCCGATGACCACTGACGGCCTTCTTTAGTTTTTGTTGCGTTATTTGTAACTTGTTTGATCTTGTTTTGAGGTTTTTTAGTTGCAGCCCATGCATGATTACTAGTATGCCAAGATGGCAATGCATTAGCTTTTTGTTTGATTTACATAATTATTATTTACATAATATTTATTGTAATATATAAAATATAAATGTACATCATAGCTGTTTATTGCTATTTAAAGCATAAAGGAAGGATCTTTTGTTTCTAGGCACTTTACATTTTAATATAAAAAGCAACATTAAACAAAAAGTACACAAAAACAAACAGAGCAGTGATATACACAATGTAAAATGTCATAGCAAAGTCAAAAAAGCTCAATTTTCCAGATCCTTGAAGCCTTCTTAAAAAAAATTATAAATCTAGGAATAAATAAAGGAAGTAGAGATCAATCAGACATTTGTGTTTTAGACATTTTGTCCATCGTATGTTATCGAGATGCATGCTGCTTCATTCAGATTTTTTCTCCGCTTCATTCAGATTTTGCTTCGCTTCCTTCATTGAATCTCTATCCTAAGGTTTAGAGATTAGGTTCACGTTTTCTTGTTTTTTTTTCCCCCCAGAGTCGTGCAGTGAAAACCAGGATCTAGACACCAATTCAGACAGAGAGTCCAAACCATGTAACCAACATGAACAGGATGAGTCCGTTCCATTCCACCAATCACCTGCAGACTCTACAGAGTCTCCGCCCACCCATAAGCAAACTAAAGCACCCGATGCCCCAAAGCACATTTCCACATCCAAATCCGAACCGGCCCTTGAGAACCCGTCCGCCAAGACATCAGAGATCATAGAGGAGTTCTGGCTGAAAAGTGCAGAAATCAGGAAGACGTTGGGCCTTGAACCATTGTTCAGAGACCTCACGACAGCTTCCACCACCCAAAAATCCACCAGTAAAGAAAGCTATTACACGTCTGTCACATTCATACCGTCATGCAATACGGATTCTGCCAACCAAATGCCAAAAAACATTGAGTCAAGCACTCAGATACCCCCGGACGGTGAGGAGGGTGTTACGCTAGAAGATGCTTTAGGTCGTTGCTCTGTAAGACACAGACTCAGCATCACCGTAGAAGGTTGTGTGACGGCTGAAAACCAGAATTCGGACCCTGATCCCATCTCTTTTAGCTCTGGAGCAATTCACGGACTTTCAAATCCAAATGCAGGCCTTCTGACCCCTCCTTACAGCCCCGTTGCCAAGCAGTGCTCCATCCCGCGCCATTCTGAACTGCTGTTGGAGCGAGAGGTTCTGGTTTGCTCATCTTCGTCCGTCACGCCTCTCGACACCACTGTTCCACAACAGAGCGGTTTAAAATCAAAACTCGACCAAGCTCAAAGTCTTCCCTCAGATGAAATAGAGATCCTGTGCGCGGGTGACGCCGAAGAATCTTACCTCCGTCCCGCAACGCCAACCGGGCTGCCTGAAAGACCCGGAGACATGGTTGACCCAATGCATGATGGGACAGATAAGCGCGGGGTGGGACATAGCAGGACGCTTCCAGACCGGGTGGTCGCCCCGTTGCTGGCAGGGGGGCCGGAGGTCAGGCTGCGCAGGTCGGAGATGAAGCTGTGGGGGGCAGACGTGTGTGTGGAGGAGAAGGAGAAAAAGTGCAATTCGTTGTTTTCACCTCGGAAAAGCAGGAAGAGTCTGAATGCAGCGGCGGAGACGCAGCGGGAGACGGGGAAGCAGAAGTCTCTCTGGAAAACAGTTTTTTCAGTGTATAAGAAGGATAAGAAGAGGAAGGACACGACGATGCTGGCCGACACGCCACCTGCAACTGCTAACACAGAGAGCAAGAGGAAAGTACCGGGCAGAACCACAGGTGAGATACAGATGCGTGATCATGTAAGGTGATAAACTGACGGATGGGGCATCAGGTAGATAAATTAGTGGCTACATGAATGAATTTAAAATTCAACTATTACATGGTGTTGATGATGGTTGTCTTTTCACATTTCAGATTTGTGCTTTAGGAAGAATCCAAGTTTCTCGGAGGACACAGATTTGTCGTGCAGTGCTGTTTTAGAGAGATGTCCACTCCGAGCTCAGGTGGAGTAAAACACTTGTTTTCCTCTCTTGTCATCCTAATGTCACTTTCATCTTTTTCACTTACTTGCCTTGTTCACTTAAAATGTAAAAAGCTTCAGATTCAGATTCTTTTCAGTTCACTTCAAATTTATTTTTGTAGCACTTTTTGCGATTTTGCATTGCTGCAAAGCAGCTTTATAGTGTTTTAAAACAGACGGTCATGACAGACGTAGAAAAAAAACCATGAAAATATAAATTATATAGAATACACATTGTATTATTGCAGATTTCTAATAAGTTTGTACCATTAAATTGCTATTAAGCAAGCATTTGTATACAATTTTTTGTAAGATGTATATCAGTGATACAAATTATATAAGAAAATAATTGTCTGTTAGATTATAATTGGTTTTAAAATAAAAAGATGAATGAATGACAACATCAAATGTGAACCATTTCATCTGAATCATAATATATATCATAGAACATGAGTTAGATTAGTTACAACTAACTATTGTTACAAGTCAAGCAAAAAGAATTGCTTGAAATTCATCACTCCCATCACTTTTTTGTTGTTGATTTTGACAGTAAATGTGTTTTTTTTCTTGCTGTGCTCTCAGTTGAGTCAGGAGCTCTCTGATATCAGATCAGACATTCAGAAAGAAACGATAGATGAGGTGCAAGAATGGGAGGAGGTACCAAACCTGACATCCAAAAGGGTTTATCTATTCATTTTAACTTTGATATTTAAAGTAGCTTTGGTTTTGTGGTTTGTAGCAAATAGGTATGTGTATGCACAGGTTGTCTGTAGAGTTTGTGCTGTTGTAGTTATGGTCCAGTTTTGTTTATAAGTAGTTTAATGCATCATCTGCCCTCTTTCTCTCGAGTCTCTTTATGTGCCTCACGCATTGGCGTTTAAGAGAGCGTACGCCGTTAAGGTAGCATCTTTATTTTACATTTAATAAACCCCTCCTATATTTCCTTCCCATTGGGGAATCCAGCAGCTCAGACTCTCGTTGTCCAATAGAAACGCAGCGTTGAACCAGAGCGGCCTATCAAAGCTACCACCGAATCGTCATGTTCTACAGAAGTGATGGGTGTGTGGGTGGTGTTCCCCGACCCCTCCAGTATAAGTGTGTGTACCACGCTGTTTCAGAAAACAGAAACAGAGGAGGAACTCAATGCCAAACTGACCCGCCGGGTGCAGAGGGCGGCACGGAGACAAGCCAAGCAGGAGGAGCTGCGGAGACTCCACAGAGCGCAGGTGTGTGACGGTATACGTACTATGTTTTGAGGCATACCTATTTTTCTTTGTGCACATTTATCCAGAAGTCTGAGATAACATTCTTCATTTTTTTCATTTAAACTTGCAAATGTACAATAATGAAGACATTTTTAAGATTTTGCAAATTTATAACAACAATCTCATATAACTCGCATCCATTAAAGCACGCAGGATGCTTTGTTCGCTTTTTGTATGTTGTCTCAGATAATCCAGCGCCAGCTGGAGCAGGTGGAGGTAAAGCAGAGGCAGCTGGAGGAGAGGGGCGTGGCCGTAGAGAAAGCCTTGAGGGGGGAAGCAGGTACCTGTCACTTTCTCATCAAATTTAGGAGCCCAAAAAAACTATTCTGTCACCATTTATGCACTCTCGTGTCATTCAAAATCTGTATATGACTCTCTGTGCAACACAAAATATATTTTTTTGGTTTAGGGTAAGCGAAGAAGGAATTTTACATTTTGGGACAACCATCTCTTTAATATTAAAAAGAAACTGTAAATTGTAGATAAAGGACTGATGTAGGGAAAAAGTAAATGGTTATTTATTCATTATATATTATTTGTTTTAAGTACTGTAAGTAATTTTTAATATACTGTACATTGTCATAACATTTGTGACCCTCGACAACAAAACCATCGAAATTGAGATTTTTACATCCACATGTAATCCACTACATTTTTGACCCATACAATATATTTTTGGCTATTACTACAAATATTCCTGAGCTACTTAAGACTTATTTATTCCTAATCTAATTCATATTTTTCCCTTCAAAATGTTAAGATACAATCTATACATTGTATCAACCCTCACTGTTCACACTTGTTTGTGTACAAAACATATTTACACGATAAAAAAAAAAAACATGAATTTTAATGCACACTGTTTTTTTCTATGTTGACATTTATTTCCAAAATCCAAAATAAACAGTTACTTTCTACTGCTAGTCTTTGGCAGATATGTATAAATGCCCCTGCAAACAGATCAATCAATACTTTGGATTTGTCACCTGGCCCTCACATTTCTGGTCACAATCCTCATGATGTGTCCTTCCTCACAATATAGACTTCTGGGAGGATTCTAGTACCTCTGACCTTTTGGACATACATCTGGGTGGTACGTACGACACGTTCGACTGGTCGCTGATGCTAATGCCATTAACAAATAGGATTGGGCTAACTTTGGTTAATGTGTTAACACAATAAAAAGTCTTTGTTGTAGTGAGACTAGTATTCTACACCAGGACAGGCCAGAGGTTATTTTAACTTGGCAAGACATGGGACATGTTTCTCTCAAGTCCAGGCCTCCATCAGTCGATTCTCATAATCTAAACAAAAACACGCCTTCCGCTTATGCCAGTCTCAACTCCTAAATCCCTCCGCTTTTCCTTCTTTCCCTGTTCCTCTCCCTGGTGGTGTTAGCCGAGCCCTTTCTGGGTTCTCCACGTAGAAGACCCGTCTATCTCTGTCCATGCTGTTCTTCAGAAGGTAACCACTTCTGCTTCCTGTCTCACCTAATGCAGATTGTCATTTCTAAACAGTTTCCAAATTCCTTCTCTTTCCTCTTTGCTTGCCGCCGTATGCAGCCAAAGCTAAAGGGACAGAACACGATCACTCCGTATATGTCTGTACGGTCTTTTTTCTTTACGTAGTGCAGGAACCTCCACTGCACCAGCTAAGTATGTTATTACTTATGTAATCTGGCCGTTTGTTTCTCGTGGTAGACCTGCATGGGCATGACACGTCATTGATCTGCATGGATGTTGCTAGAGATAAAAAATGACCTTCTGGCCTGGTTCTAGAGATGTCATAGTAAAAGGCCCAGTGTTTTGTGTGCAGCTTGTGTGATTTATATACTTCATATTTTTGCTTTTATTTTAAGTAATGTTTTCAAGCTATACGTGTTGCGTGTTCTCCGGGTTTCGAACCCATGACTTTGTGTTGCTTGCACAATGCTAAGTTACCCATATAGTTTCTAAGCATGTTAATGCATCTATCTCCAAGTTTTCACAAACACATGTTCTGTCTCTTTAATAGGGATGGGGAAGAAGGATGACCCCAGCCTGATGCATCAGTGGTTTAAGCTGGTTCAGGAAAAGAACGCTCTTGTGCGCTATGAATCTGAGCTCATGATATTGTAAGTGTATTATTGCGTATTTTTTCCTTTTCTGTGTTGTTTTGATGCAGAATGAGTATTTTATTATGCCTACCTTGTAATCTGTAGTAGTGTCGGATTGATCTGCGCTCATCTGTGTGGTCTGTTTGCAGTGCACGTGAACTGGAGCTGGAGGACAGACAGAGTCGTCTGCAGCAGGAGCTCAGAGAGCGCATGGCAGTGGACGGTAAGATTAATTTATGCCTTGTTAAACAAGGATGTCTGTATATATACTGTAAAAAAAAGAACACATACATTTTCTGTCTTAATAACAGATAATTTATCATGTCCACTTTGACCTAAGATGTTTTTGCTACAAAAAAAGGCAAAAGCAAAATGGACACAAAATCAAGATTTTTTTTATTAAACATTTTCAGTTCACACTTGTGTTGTGGTAGTACAATACAATGCATCAATTTTTGTGTGCCGTGTCTTTCATTTATAACATTTTCACAGCAAACATTACAGTTTGACACTCATTTAATCCCTCTTTCACTCCCCGTCTCAGACCATCTCAAAGGAGAGGAGGAGCTGGCAGAGGAAAGCCGCATCTTGAGCGAGATGCTGGACGTTGTGGAGCAGCGGGATGCCCTGGTTGCTTTGCTGGAGGAGCAGAGAGTTCGAGAGAGAGAGGAGGACAGCGATCTGGAGGCAGTGATACTGTCCAAGGGCTTCAGTCTGCACTGGGACTGATTCTTACATGCACCATATGCATGATATAGGAAGGGCTACGCCGTGTTAAAAATACGCAGCTGCTGTTTTCATTGGTCTAAAACCGGCCCTTTTATGTGCACTCCGGGCCATTTGTGCAACAGTACTTACATGCTTTGCTGTCTTAATGATATACACCAGATTTCTCAGCTATTTGAGATGCATAATAAAGCTCTTTGGAGATAAGACGTCTTGCTGCCAAAAAAAAATGCTATGCTACTATGCAAAGGAACATCATTCTTCATTTAATATAACTCGTTTTTTAGCTATTGACGGAACGTGGACACATATACAGCCATATTGACGATGTACAGATGCATGCAAAATAAAAAAACAATCTTAATGTATTATTGTTGAAACTGTTTTGTTTTTATTGTTTACCATGCAAACTAACTCCACACACACCTGATCATTCTTAATATCAAGTATCGGTCATTATCAGACACGTAGGTTTATTATGCGTGACGTAACCGAGGCGCCATTTTGGTGGTATAGCTGCATTGAGCGGTGAACTGAAAGTATACAGAGCGGCACAGTAAAGACCAATTAAATCATCATACTGCAGAAACAAAAGCCAAACAAATAGTTGAGTGCCCCTGGCATTGCTGCCTCCAACCTCGTATTTGGATATTACTATCTTGTTTACAGTATAAAAACTTACATTTACTGCTACTTAATTATATGTACTGTTTTTGTGTAACATTTGCATACAATTTTAAACAATATACATCATGAAAGAACAGAAAGAACACATTTACAGAAATCCGTGACATTTAACAAAGTTACTTAAATATTTTACTTTACGAAAATGTTAAGAGCAAACCAACATAGACGGAAATATATGTTGGCAAAAGTGATGTTTTGCGTCTCAACACTGTAACAAAGGCCATCGATGCGTCAAGCTGTCCTAAATCTTTCTTCTAAGTAGTAAACTTAAAAAAATCTTTCCTGGTGGTAAAGCTTTTGTCCGCTTCTATTGTGTCCTAGTATTACAATATTAACATGCCATTTTATCTCTGGAATTTTTTTTTATCTCTGACAAATTTAATGAAAAAGACCTTGACTTCAATACCCCACAAATGGCGGCGATACCCATAATGCACTTCGATTTTCACGAGTGTGACGTCACCTGATAATGACCTTAATGTGTTTTTAAAATAATAAGTTTGCTTTACAACATTTATTTCAAACTTACCTGCAATAAACTTTATATTTGAGCAAAATGTGCATTCTGGTTTCATTCATTGTCCTGTAACTTAGCTGAATAGCACCACCGCTACCATAGTAGGATAAACTTTTTTAAATGTATTTGTTCTGTTAAACGCAAAAGATATCTTTATATTTGGGTAAACTGTCCCTTTAAGGGACGTAAATGTCACGGGTCCCAAGAAACGCGCTGATACAAATGTAGATTAAATGCATTGTAAATAGCTTCGTATTTTATAGAGCCTATTTTGATGCAATTGTATGCAGAAAGTATGTAGTCAGTGTTATGGATTTAAATATATTTGAAAAGAATGTTTACATCTTCCACCAGAAAATATAAATATTAAATTGTATGGTAGTTCTCATAATTCATATGAAATTCTAACAAACTGGTTAATAAATGTTGATAATTTTGTGCAAAGAGAATCTGCTTTATTAAACATATTTAATATATAATATCTATTAATAGTCTATATATTTTTTTAACAAAGACGTGGGGGAGGGGTCGTGGAGCTTTCCATATGTTTTTGGGGGGCCTTGCCCCTCTGAAGTATGGGAAGCTCTGGTCTAGGGAATTGAAAGTCGACGCGCGCCCTCTACTGGACAACGTTTGTAATTGCGCTGTGAATTACCAGCAGTGACCGTAAACGGGTTTAAGTCACGCCTCTCCATCTCTCCTGCTACACGGTTTCCGTTCTTTGGAAAAGTTTTCGATTGTTTCAAGTTCCCAAAAATTTCCCTCGATCACAATGAAAACAAAACTCGTCTTAGCAAAAGTTTACATGCGGTTAAGATCTGCAGGTCACAGTCAAACGAGCGTTTAACATTATATGGACGAAAGCAAGGACGGATTTCTTCGGAAAGAAGAAAGCATTTCTGTGATCGGAAGTCATAAACATAAGCAGCACTGCCGATAAGGTGAGTAACTAGAAAAGCGACAAAAATCTTGTTTGTTTATAAACATTGTTCGCAATAGTGCGTTTTCTTGCCTCGTTGTTTATAAACATCGTTTGCTTGTGTTACGCGGATCTGATTTGTTTATATCTTTTTTTGTTTGTTTTATGTGTGTTTTAATAAATATCTAACTTACATGCTTAGTGTATCGCACACATGTCCGACTCAACTTGCCTCGTGAGCTCCCGGTTGGTGATGAGTGGAAAAATCTCGGCTGCGCACAAATAACTGAGCGGCCTAGTAGAAACAAGGAGTTTGTGTTTAAAGCCCATAGTTTCATAAACTAAGCTACTTTGGCATTGAATTAACCTCCCAATATACTGATCAGAGAGCGTGTGGTATACGTGCCCGCAAAAGCTCTGCACTGATAAATCGTTGCGCAGGATTGGAATGTGCAGAATTGGCGCATCTATTAGACAAACAGCTGTTGCGTATCTCTGAGACTAATGAGGGGGAGGTGATGCACTCAGCAGAATTTACATTTTTAAGTAAACTAAATAATCCCTTTGACTTTTTGAGTACAGACACATCAAATTTAAAATTGCTTAAATTAAAATAATATAGAAACAGAATTAAAGAACGAAAATTCGTTTATATGTGATGCATGTGAAATATTTGCATAAAATGTAGCTGTTTTATTACAATCAGTTGTTTACTCAAGTTCGTTATGTTGACGCGCGCCAACACCACGGACGCGCAAACTCTGTGGAAAAGCGGGAGAAACGGACGTACGTTTTTAGGGGCGACATGTGAACCATCCCTGACATTTTTATGATAAAACAGTTGTCAAATATTAAATATTTGGCTACTTACATCACGCTCTTTCACTGTTTAAACTGATGTGAAGCTCTGCTTCTGTCAAAACCAACTCCCGCCTTCTTTCATTTGATTGGACAGTAATGCTCGCCTTCCTTCATTTGATTGGACAGTAATGCTCGCCTTCCTTCATTTGATTGGACGCCTGAATCAGATTGACATTGACGAGCGCTATTAGAACGCTAAGGTAGATCAGATCTGAGATCAGTCATATAGGCGTTTTCTACAATAATGGCAGCACTTAATACAGTTTGTCCTGTTATTCACGACTTTTATTACACAACATGGAAACCTACGCCGTATACCCTCGACTACACCAATGTTTTAGATATGTCAATAATGGCAGAAAATAAAGAATAAGAAATGTGGTTAAATGCTAGTTAAAAATGATTGTGCAAAACATCGAAAAAGAAATCATTAAGATTGCTTCATATTGCCCATTTCAATGGATCTTACATGTATTAAAAGTCCTTTATGTTATCCTCGAGTTACTGTGATGTATCTCTGATGTATATCTCATTTATATCTTTTAAAACACTGGTCCAGAAGCACTTCCAGTTTCATTTTCTTTCAATTTTTTTTAATCTTACATTAATCTTATAAGTCGCTTTGGATAAAAGCCCAATGCATGAATGAAATGTAAATTAAATCTCTCTTCATGACCAGGTCTTTCTTGAAAAGAGACAGGGACTTCTTGGTTAAATGAAGATTAAATCAAATAAAAAATCCCAAATATCCCATTGGTTGTATTTTGTTTAATAATGTAAATGTCATGTTAGCAAACTGAAACAGGAAGTTCTTCTGGACCAGCGTTAGACCAACGTTGTTTACATCGTCCGAAGAGATACCACCAGTATTACCAATGTCTCATTATTTGGAAACGTTGCTCATTTAAAGGAGTAGTTCACCCAAATGTTAATATTCTTTCATAATTTGCTTCCTTTCTTCAATTGAACAGATAAATCATTTTATATTATAAATTAAGTTTTGTCACAATTGCATTGTTTTAGTTCAGAAGACATACATTAACCCTGTTCACCATGAGCCTTGCATAAGAAGATAACATGCTGGTATTTTAATATAAAATTATTAATGTTCAGCTGAATTAAGGAAGACATATACATCTAGGTTATTGGAGAATTCATAGGCCTATATTTGGGTGAACTATCCCTTTAAATGTCTTCACTGTAGTGACTCGGGCTATCCAAGCTTGGCAATAGAGACGCAGTATTATAATGCGGCTAGAGGGCAGTGCATCCCAGAATCACTTGAAAAGAGGTCACGCTAATAATGCTTAATAATGTCTTAATAAAACCAAAGATAAAATGTAAAGAAGAAAAGTGAGAGCACTGTCTACACTTGAATAAAAAGCACTAATGATACGATTAAGCAATGAGACACGGCTTTGAGACGTCACATGCCCTTAAGCTGTCATGCACAGAAAGGAACTTTTGTTGTGAGCTGAATACTCCTGTCAAAGGACATTTTGACAATAATTGAACCTTTTAGCTTTTCAACTTACCATTATTTCCATATGAGCATACGTGCATTAACTCTACTTTACACAGGTCACATAAAGGCAATTTTTTGGCCTCTCTTGTGCCGAAGTCCCCCTTTTTTTAGTTTTGACAATAAAAATGCAAGATTTTCTGCGTGCAAGACGTGTTTAGTATTTATGTCTGGGGAAGTCGATGTTAAAATGCTATTACTAATGTAAGCGCTTGCATTAATATTGGACCGGCTGTGTGTCTGTGTTCTGCGGCGTGCCACATACGGTCATACGTCTTCAATCTGACGTGACTCAACGTAATGTTACACGCGTTACTCTCCAGCATTGTATCTGTGTGTGTGTTTGCATACATGTTGGGAACGTAGGGGTGAGTGTGTATGGATATGTTCATATCTTGTACGTTGTTTCGGTCAGCACACATTTGTGATGTTTATCAGAGAGAGCAATGCATTATGGGATGCAGGTGTCTTTTCATTAGCTGGTTAACTGCATGGCTGTGCTGGTATAGTATTGTATAGCTTGTTGTATTCGGGCACACAAATCTGTCACGCTACACTATTTAGTTTGAATGCAAATCTGGATGCAATATATAGACGGGGGTGTCGATATATATGTGGGAGAACAACACTGTTCTCCGCTGTGTACTTCAGCATACTTTAGCAATTTATCACTGCTTATAAAACACCTTACATAACTGTTTTTATTTCATGACTCTTTTTCTTCATCAACATTTCGCTCAGCTTGCTCGGGGATGCAAATGAACAAATCCCGACATCCATTTCTGAGAGAGTTTGAAAGCGCAAGTAAACCAGAATTCCCTGGACGGTGAGCTAATGGCCGATTTACATATAGGACAGAGTGTTGGGGAATACATGTCTCGAGAGCGCATCAGCGCGAGGTTACACGCAAGCCTGCGTGTCCGGCTGTACAAAACACAGCCTGCTTGAGAGCGCAGTCACGCTCTTATTATAAAGACTCACAAAGCTCTCTGAGGGATCGGAGGCTGAGAAAGTGGGAGAATATCTGCGTGTGGGAGTGCACCTCAGAGCAGATCGGCAGACAGATGTTCATTATAGTGTTGAGAAATTTGGGCTTTCAAAGGATCTGTTTAATTTATGCTCCTTGGATACACATCTGGACGGGCATCTATTGTTTTGCTTTGGGTTTAGGGACACATCGATCGGATTTGTACTGACTGTTAATACTTTATTTTTATGCTATTCAATATGACCTCAAACGAAACTGCGTCAGCAAAACTGTAGAATGTAGAGGTTTTACATAGTCTCTTGCTCTCTCTTTCTCTTATCTCCATCACGTGTCTTGCATTTCTGTTTTTCGTCTATGTATAATAAATGACCGCTGTTTCTGGCTCTTAGCCGAGGCTGGGTGCCTTAAGTAGCTGTGAGCAAATATTCAGCACTTTCTCCAGCTATTCTGTCTCCTCTGACACCAGACAGAAGCTATGTATGCTATTGCTACAAATACACCTGTGCTACCTGTTTTGTGGTCCAGGGTCACGTGTGTTTTTCTAGAAAGAAAAATAAATAGGGGCTTCTGGCATTCTGAAGATATTCAAGTAAAGTTTGAGTCCATCCATAAGGTCAGTGACCTAAAGTTTTGTTTTCAGTGTTGGAGATGAGCCAGATGGTATGAACTATTCAGTGAGGCAGCCTCCTGAAAAACCCATGAAGAGTCTGTTTCTCAGAGTTGTGCATCTGGACCGTCCACGTTTCTCTCTGTTGGCTTTTTTCGCAAGTGTATTCGATACTTCAGCAAATTATAAAAGACATTGCATAGCACAGCATTCATCTGAAAGTGTGGGCAACGATAATATGAAATATTTCTCTGTTACCGAAGTTGCACATTAGATTGAATACTTCCATGTTTTCTTAGTAGGTTGCTTATAATAAGGATGGTAAGTGAATATTTGCATAATGCAGGCTATGCCAAGGTCACGGGTTCAGTTCTTAGGGAACACACTGATAAAATGCATATGTTAAATGCATTGTAAATCGCTTTGGATACGTGTGTCCGCCAAATGCACAAATGTCCAAATGAAAATGTTAAAATCCCAACACATGGGTGTGAGAGATTAGTTAAATATAGATGTACAAGCTTTTGTTGGTTGGAGCTGTGGGACAATTTTGTCCACGGTTACAGCAAAATTCAACTCTTCCGGTAATAAAAGGCTTCTAATGAGTTTCCTGCGATTATTTGATCTCGCAAGGCCACCACAGGCAGAGAGACGCAGAGTCAGCAACACACACGCGCGCAGAGTGCATTACACGAGATTACAGTGCACAATGCTATTTAATTAAAAGTGAAAAGAGTACCAGAGGGAAAGATAAATTCAAGCAAAAAATAATTAACTGAGCACAAAGTCACAGAGATGGAGAAACTCAACCTCACAGGAACATACAGTCACACTTGATTTTTGATTTTTAAGAATGAGCTGCTATTAAGTCTATTTTCTGTTGCCACTTGAAGAAGGGAAAGTTAGAAGAAACCCTTTTATCGAGTGCATCTCGAGTTTGCTTTAAGGCAGTAAGTGTCTTCCTTGGGAATGGAACCCGTGACCTTGGCGATGGCAGTGCCATGCTCTACCAGTCAAGTTGTAGAAGTGTAAATCTAGCTCAGAAGCTCCTAGACGCAAAAGCAGCGCTTCACCGCAACTCATGTTAGAGGTCAGTAAACTTGCTAGCCAGCGGTTAGTTCAGAACCACTCACACGGTGTTGACATGTTGCCTCTGATTGGATGTGATAGTGATAGATAGATATTTTAAGAGGCCCAGGAGAGTTTAGTCTAGTGGTAAAAGAAATCGGTCACCTGAAATCATTTATCAGTCCTCATTTAGCTCTAAACCTGTTTGGTTTACTTTACACTGTGGAACATGAAAGGATGTATTGCAACAAACAGTCATGCTGCTTATATTCATACTACTTGAAACAAACTTTTATTTTTAGTAGCTTTCGATTTGCATATCGGCATGTTTAAACTGCATCACGTGGTTACCCAACTTGTACCTTCAATTGTTATCCATATTTTAATGTGTGTAAATGTGTCAGTATGTTTATTTTATGCAAAGTGCACCATCACTTAACCCAGACTGCAAATATAATTCGCTTATTACACCAACACTTATGTGCCGTGACAACAGCAAAAATGACCTGGAAACATGGATTGCATAACAATCTCACAGCAGTTCTGAGTCTCGTTGGTGAGACGGCTCTGCACACAGACATACTAACAGGGACAACAAAAACTGCAGTACGTACATGTTCTGAGGTTTGTTTTATTCCCTTTATCTCCTTCGCTCTCCCGCTTGGCTTTGAGAGGTGCGAGGAAACGCATCCACTCGCAAACAGATTGACCTGAATGCTGGAGGAGGAGCGAGCGAAAGAGATGCTGTGAGGATGCAGAGAAGTGAGAGAGAAGAGAGGAGCGGACCGCTACTTGCTATACGGAGTTAGTGGAGAGGGAGGATCTCTAATAATCCGCTTGACAGATGCTAACGATGGAGAGATGGAGCGCGTAAAGTTAAAAGCGCACCCTTCGTGTTCATTCATGCATGACAGAAATAACGGATAGGGGGGAATACAAATCGGAGGCGCAATCTGTAGTTCAGTGAAGCGGAATTAAGCATCACAAACCCCTCCGCGCAGAACGCAGAAGGGGCGAGATCTCGCGCAAATGCGTTTTGGGGGCACATGGAGACATCTGTAAGTTCCGGAGTTTGTGCAAGTGCGTGTATTCGTGCATACTGTTAAAAAGTATAACGAGCATTTACGCGCAAGTTTACCCGTCCATACCAGATGCCGACTTTGGAGACGCGCGCCACCGGACCTTTCGTATCCATTTGCACGTAAAAACATGCGCGCGCCATTTGACGATGAGAAGGAGTGAAAGCCACGAATCCGAGGTCCAGCGGAGCCCCTCATTGGACAGCGCCGAGTCAGAGTTCACCCGGGCGGCCCGACGGGGTCACCGTCTTGCCGTGGGCGCTTTCTACGGCTCCCGGGGCTCGAATGTCAAAGATAAGGCAGCGCGCACAGACGGCGCGGTGGTCGCGGTCCCGCCAGGGGTGAAGCCCCAGGAGAAGCGCGTGTCTGCCGGGGGAAAGTACGTTGTGTTTTATCTGGACTTGTCTTTTATCTTTCTTCTAGAGTTTGAGAAGCTGAAGATGGCGCGTGGATGCCTGTGTTGTGTCAAATACATGATGTTCCTGTTTAACCTGCTGTTCTGGGTGAGTATCAAACCACTGCCTGAACTGTGTAACATGCACTTTAGTGTCGTTTCTTTAATGTCAACATACTTTTTCTCATCCCTAAAAATGAATGATGGTTTTGCTGCAACAACCATAGTTTATGTTTTTCTGTAGTAAAACTATGGTTGTATAAATAGTATAAATTGCCAAACATGGTTACTACAATGACTACAATAAAACCACAAATAATTTCCCTAAAGGATCAAATAATGTGCAGAGACAACTATCACCAAAAACGAGGCAAACACAAGCTCTGTGGTGCTTTTGGGTATCCCGACACATCAAAACACTGACTCAGTACAATGATGAGAATGGACCTGTTTGGTCAAATAATGGACGACAAGCTTGTATCACAGTTTCTTGTTGACTATCATCTTGGTGTGCATGATTGGCTCAAATGTTTTGTGGTGCAATGAGTAATGTTTGTTAGAATTGTAGTCAGATGCTTTTGGAGTTTGCTGCATTGAAAGACATTGAGGAATTACATTCATCGGTAGGTATTAAATGTTCTCAGATCAAAGGTGGTAATACATATTCATCTAAACCATCACTTTCTCCTCCCCCCCCCCCCTCTCTCTCTCTCCTGATGTGTCTGTTATGTCTGTTTGTGTGTGTGCAACAGGAAGCCCACATTACAGTTCTGAGATCGGTGCGATTGCTCTTTTGATCCGTGTGTCCCTGTGTGTGTGTTGTTGTTGTTTGTTTGTTTCTGTTTAATGACGGATGTACCAAATCACAAACTTCAGGAAAAAGCTCCCCACTCATTATAAAACTCCCACACGCTCGCTCGGGTAGCGATAGGAAGGAAACGCACGAGAATGCGAAAATTACGGAAAGATTGCAAAGGCCTGGAGACAGATTTTACACTTTAAACGCCAGGGCGGAGAAAGAATACAAGAATAAATGCGAAGGAGGGACAGAAAGAAAGATAAAAGTGAAGCGGCTTTAAAGGTGAGACAGAACGCTTTAGACAGAATTACCTTGAGACAGATCTTAAGACTTTTCGGTTCGGTTAGTTGTGATTCAATTTGAGGGTGGATTTTTTCATTGAAGAGAAATGACTTTCCTATTCTGTGCTGAATTGCAACTATGTCCTAATTTATAGAGGCATTCAGCTCTTGAATCTAAATTCCCTTTGAATCGGAAAGCCAAACAAACCCATGATGTTTTTGTGTATATCTGCGTATATCTGACATATGATATGTTCTTCGTTATTATTTATTTACTTTGATCTAAATTATTGAGGGGTAATTAGATATGTTGGTGGATGTGTTTTGGGTGACTGGTGATGTATATTTCATGTGTTTGACATTAGTGAGCCTGATGTTTAAAACATGAAGGTTAAGGCCAGATTGACTTGCGCTTTCACAAGGTCAAACACACACACACGTGTAACACACTCATTAGTGTGTGATGTCGGCACATAGGGAATGTTATTAACATAAACTGCTAAATAAGCATTTCTTTTTACATTTTTGCTCCTTATGTATGATCTTTGTTTATCAAAAAAGGAAAAGTTTCCTCTTCCTACTCGCCTCGCCTCACCTCTTCTCTTTTTTCCCACCTTGTTTGTGTTCATTACCGGCTACTTTAGACCGAACAGCTTTTAAAGAAGTAGCTCTCTCTCCGTCTGTGCTCTCTTTATGGCAGTCCACTTCAAACGCATCTCTCCAGTGAACAGATTAAGAACAAACACATTATAAAGGCTTTTCCAAAGGCACAGAGAGTACATTGGATTCAATTTGTTTTGTGTACTTCTGCATTCCGACGCGCGCACCATGAATACTAAAATTTGGGTTAAAAGCTGTTTATCATCTCTGGTAAAGAACACTGCGTCCTACCTTAGCGCCCACATCCGTCTGTCTGTTCCTGCGGACAGAATAACCTCAGATTTGATCTCTGGGTTTTGTTTTCCAGTTACAGTTTTTTTTGGCTTACATTTACACGCCAATTAATTTTTGTTTACCTTTTTAATTTCATGGTCCTTTAAATACTTTCATCATCTTTAACCTATTTTTCAGACTCCTGCTGTTTATCTCCGGCTCTCTCGTACCCGTTTTATGTCTTTATTTTCGTTTCTATATCATTTCCCGAGCATAAGAACTCTCTCATTTCACATTCCTTGTGGCCTCAGAGTGCATTCTGGGTATTTTCACGAGGGAACTGAATGACACAGGGTTTTCACCTTCAATTATGCTCAAAGAGGAACGCGTGGAGAGTCAGACCACTAGACTGTAGGGCACATAGCACGATGACACGCACACAATGTGGTCGAAGAGAGAACATCTTGCCCTTAAATAAGCTTAAGAATACTTTTGTTGAATGCATTTCATGGTTTTTGAAATGTATTTTAATATAAATTGTTTCATTTTAGATGATATTGCGAGTTCTGTTTTATATTTGTATTTATTTATTAGCTTTAGATTAGATTAGATTAGATTAGATTAGATTCAACTTTATTGTCATTACACATGTACAAGTACAAAGCAACAAAATGTAGTTTAGGTCTAACCAGAAGTGCAATAAGCAAGTGCAGGATATACAGATGTGCATAAATACAGGATAAAGCAAAAATTATGAAGAATTTACAAGTGGGAATGTACTATGAACATTATATATAGTTTTATATATATATATAAGGTGGGAATCTCAATGCTGTGACAATTCTTGTGCCATACCTCTACTGGCTTGCTTATATTCTACATTAAATATTAATCTGTAAATATTGCTTGGATAGGAGAAAGTATTATAATATCAAATTTACAATGTTTTTAAAATGTAGTTTTAAAGTGCAAAAATGATTTCTTTATAGATTAAACACTTTATCCCATGCAACAAATCCCAACATTTTCTCGTTTTCTGTTTGGAGTTTGTCCAGGTGTGTTTTAACAGGTGTGTGAGTTTCTCCTGGTGTCTGGCCCATAGTGAACTGGATTGCTTTTACATTTCGGTTGCCTGAGCATGAAATTACCCGAGTTTTTCCCCATAAGATGTGTGGACGAGCGTGCCATCTAATCTGTTACACCCTACACACACACACACACACACACACACACACACACACACACACACACACACACACACACACACACACACACACACACACACACACACACACACACACACACAATACAGCTATACACACTTTAATCCCCAACACCACCCTTTATAGTGGTTGTATTAGCATTTATATAACACTCACAGCAGGGGAAGCTGACACAGGTATCATTTTGTTGGTTGGGCACACACTTACGTGCACACTCACCTTCCTCAGAAGTACAACTCGCACAGTATTTTACCTTGAGTGAACTTGAGTTTATGAAGCGCCTTTAAGGAAGATTAGTCACAGTAGTCACCGTATTCAATTTGAAAGGAAACAGGGTAAGAGTACAGCCAATTGAATAGAAGATAAATGCCTTAAGGTTCTAGGTCACCTAGTTTCACAATCTATGTGGTTCTTGGAGTTGTACTCACTAAACATTTCGGGAATAAAGATGTTTTGTCCGAATGGTTGAGGATTAAGTGTCTGTCCCTCACGTTCATATCTTGAGTCTTTATATGTCTTTATATACTTAAATATTTATTTAATTTGTATCTTAACCTGGATTTGTGCAGAATGTTTATATTAAATTTTCCTGTGCTTTGGCAATGTAACATTTATTTTATAATGCCAATAAAGCTTCTTTGAATGAATCATGAATCTGTCTTTAGCGGCTGGTTTCAAAGAGCTTCTCAAGTATTTGATAATGCTCTGTAAAGTGCTCGGACTCCAAAATCAAGTCTCTTGAAAGATTGAAGTACCCCGTCTTTTACCAAACTGTTATCCGTGTTTTATTCATAATTGATGTTGTGTGTTTCTGAAACATGAAAAAGTCTCTCTTTCTCACCCCTCAGTTGTCGGGCTGCGGGTTGTTAGGTGTGGGTATCTGGCTGTCCGTTTCTCAGGGCAGTTTCGCCACGTTCTCTCCCTCGTTCCCCTCCCTCTCCGCTGCCAATCTGGTCATTACCCTGGGCTCCGTTGTCATGGTAACGGGCTTCTTGGGTTGTCTCGGTGCCATCAAGGAGAACAAGTGCTTGTTGCTGAGCGTAAGTCTGCTTACGGTTTTTATGCATAATGTATATGACTGCAAAAACTTTAAATGTGTAAGAGTTCTTAATCCCTCGCTTTCTTTCGTTCTTTCTTTCCCTTCCAGTTTTTTATTGTTTTGTTGATCATCCTGCTGGCAGAGTTGATTCTGCTCATACTTTTCTTCGTGTACACGGATAAGGTATGAAGCACGCACACACAACTCAACCACACACTGTGCAGACGCTCATTAACTACAGACACATCCTGAACAACAATAACAACAGCAGCCCACACACCTGCTCTGCTTAGACGTCCAGTGTTCCTTATTTCCACACAACATCTGCTGTGTTTCACACTTCACATAATGATCTGTATCACATTTTATTCTGTATCTCGCTCCGCATTCTGCCCGTATCCCGCTCCGCATTCTGCCCCGTATCCCGCTCCGCATTCTGCCCCGTATCCCGCTCCGCATTCTGCCCCATATCCCGCTCCGCATTCTGCCCCGTATCTTCTTGTCAAGTAAAATCTCAACTCTTTCGCAGGTGAGCGAGAATGCTAAACAGGATCTTAAAGATGGCCTGAGGCTCTACAACACGGATAACAACATTGGCCTCCGCAACGCCTGGAACATTATACAGGCCGAGGTTTGTGTGATATACAGCCATTAGTGACAGTAATCACAGGTCACTGTAAGTTCAGGTAGCTGATTTTACACAGAGACAAATGGGCCATTTCTGGTCGCAGCTGCCTCTCTGCAGAATTACAGGGGAAAATGAATCAGAAGCCCTCCAGAATTGATTTTACCCTGGATAGAAACAATAAGCTAGCGTCTGCAAAATTTGGCTTCGTGCGGCAGTACGAATTAGAATTATTTCTCTCTCTCGCTCGCTTTCTTATTCTCCCAGTGGCAATGCTGTGGTGTTACTGGGCACACAGACTGGCACGATGCCCTACAGGAGAAAACAGTGCCAGACAGATGCTGCCAGGAACACTACAGAGAGTGCGGTCGCAACGCCACCAACACCTTTTGGTCACAGGTAAGTGTCTCCTAAATATTACAATGAATTTGTTTCTTATGAGTATTGGTCCCTTAAGAGATATTTCTACAAATTGTGAATTATTGTCTATTTATCTTCACCACATGTGTTTTATTCCCAACTGTTAGGGTTGCTATGAGAAGGTTGAGGAATGGCTCAACGATAACAAACATTTGCTAGGAACTATCGCAATGTGTGTGCTGGTCTTACAGGTAACTTTCAAACACACACAAACATCACAACGCATTTCTAGCTATAGTTTTGCCTGGAATGCTGTCATGTCCTGTCTGGCACAAGGCTGATGTCATTTCCTTTTTCCTGCAGCTTCTTGGAATGGCCTTCTCCATGACCTTATACCAACAGATTCACAGAGCGGGAAAGAAGTATGATGCCTAGACAGTATTGCGAAACAAGCTTCCAGAACGCCTCGCGTGTTATTTCACGTCCGGTTTGATGCCATCACACGCTTTTATCCAGTGACATGAAACGTTTTGACTTTAAAGCCTATCAGATTTAAATATGTAGAGCTGACTGTAGATATTTTTTCACAACTGCCCGTGGCTGTTTTTTTCTGGCCTGACATTTAACTGCATCTTTAAGAAGAAAACTAAGGAAGAGAAGCAGTCATGGATGTCTGCGCCTGTCGGGCCAGCATAGTTTTTATCAGTATTGTTTTTGGCCTGGAAACGGTCCGCTTGCATACAAACCAAACAAAAATACCAACGCCATGCGAGATTGGCCGTTGGTATGAGAAACATCTTATGTTGGAGGATACGGTCACTATTTTTTTCTCTTGGACGTTTATGTAAACAAAGTTTCCTTTGCTGATGTCATATATCAATAGCATGCTGTATATATTTCACATTCATGTTAGCTTATTGCAAAACTGCACAAACAATTGTTAAATGTTGACTTGCGTGTTATAGGGAGAGTGGGGTCAGATGTGTGGCGTCTTAATCTAGAAAACATTTTCATTTTTCTCGACCCATATGTGTCTTAAGTAGCACAGGAACATTTGCAGTAATAGCCAAAAATACATGGTATGGGTCAATTTTTATTTTATGCCAAAAATCATTAGGATATTAAGTAAAGATCATGTTACATGAAGATATTTTGTCAAATTCCTACCGTAAATATATCAAAACTTTATTTTTGTGAGTAATATGCTATGCTAAGGACTTCATTTGGACAACTTTAAAGGCGATTTTCTCAATATTTAGATTTTTTTGCACCCTCAGATTTCAGAGTTTTAATAGTTGCATCTCTGTCAAATATTGTCCTATCCTAACAAAAAAAGCTCACTTATTCAGCTTTCAGATGATGTAAAAATCGAGACTTTAAATAAAGTTTCAAACTTTTTTTTTAAGACGGCTTCAGATTAGAGTTCATATATTCATATAAGATATACTAAAAATTACACATCTTACCCCACTCACCCCTACTTTCATTTACTTTGAGTCAGAATGTGTCTCTTGTAAAGGGTCTTACATGTTTGAGACACCGGGCGTGTCGTCGTATTACGTGGGCTAGTTATCCGCTCGCTCTGGGGCTTTGTGTCCCGGCAACTCTGATCCAGTCTCAGTCTAGTCTCTTTGTTTTCTCCTTCACTGATCTTTTCAAAGTGCATCTGTACTGCCGGGAGCCAAACGAGCTGTCCTGCTCCGCCTACCGCCAGGAACGCGGGAGATGACATCAAAGCAGGCAGGATAGAAGCCAGGAAGTATAAAGAACAAAAAGCTAATATTGCTCTCTCTGGAAAACAAACAACGTCACGCAGTTACACTTGAAAGGGCCCGATGCCAATTGACTTGTAAAGCCATAACCACAGCGAACTGTTTGGCATTCCTTGAGGAAACCCTAACACACATTCCCATCCTTATTCAGTTTGCAAGTGGCATAAGATATACTTTGATCAACGGATAGCTGCGTCATTATTGGTCTGGATAATTTATGACAAGAGACACGAGTCACATCTGCATTGCTGTTTTACCAATATCATATTTTCAATAAAAGAACATTTATTTAAAAAATTGGTCTTGCTGTTGTGATAAATGTCTGTAAATATTTTCTTTGACTCCACGGTTATGTTAAGACAAGCTGCTTTTGTATTTAAAAGAGAGATGTTCGTCTGTTTTATGTATCCATTAAGACATTAGCTTTGTTTAAAGTGCTTTGAAAGTTTATTAAAGCATAACCAATATAGAGAGAAGAACAAAACAGAATTATTTCAACATAACTTTATACAGCTCAAAATACACAATACAAATAGAAAACAGTACTGGCTCTTGTTCTCCTTAGAGGAGAGCTTTAGATTCTCTCTGTACTATATGAAGGAACGGGCGGTCAAAGCATTTCTTGTTTCTTTTAGATCTGCTGTTATGTTTGACATTCTCAAGAGAAAACTAAAGCGAGGGTCACCACGCTCTGTGGTGGTATAGCTCTCTGTTTCCCTCTGTTGGCTAAACACTAGATGTATTTGTCTGAACTCTTGTGTATGAACAAGCAGAATTAAATGTGGAGCAGTTTTATCTCACATCTCACTTTAGGCTCAGTTTGCAGTTTTTTACGGCAGTGCAAAGCCATACACACAGAGACTCAAACGTTGTGTGTTTGTGATATCCCTGTACTTGCGTTTGATGCGTATGTGTCTGTGGGTGAGAATGCTGTATGTATTTGAGGAAGGTTAGGGTTGAATTTGTAAATTTTGCGAATCTGAAAAAAATATTGGAAACTGTAAGAACCTAAATGCTCCCTGCACCCTCGTCTCTCTTTCTCCTTTTTGTACATTACGACGAATCTGTTTTCTATAGTCTGTTATCCCCAAACCCATCTCTCTGCTTGAGAAGATTTCAGCTGTACCGATTCGCTGCTGTCGCCGTCTGTCTGCTGCCAAACAAAAAAGGTAACCAAACATTACATTTTGTGTTTTTTGGTTTTGTTTGATTGAAGGAATATTTTTGGTTTAATACAACTTAAAGGGATAGTTCACCCAAAAATAAAAATTCTGACATTTACTCACCCTCTTGTCATTTCAAACCTTTATACATTTCTTTGTTTTGATGAATACCAAGGAAGATATTTGGAATAATGTCAGTAACCAAACAGATCTCACCCCCTATTGACTCTCATAGTATTTATTTTCTCTACTATGGCAGTAAATGGAGGGTGAGATCTGTTTGGTTACTCACATTCTTCCAAATATCTTCACAAACAAAGAAATGTATACAGGTTTGAAATGACAAGAGGGTGAGTAAATGATGTCAGAATTTTTATTTTTGGGTGAACTATCCCTTACAGCTCTTTCAACAATATTTGTTTAATTGAGTATTTTTAATATGTTTCATTTTAATTGTGCATTTTACTGTGCATCAATGGCAGTTAAGGTTAACTTAACCTGGAATATTTACAAATTGTTGCATTCATGGCTATTGAGATTACATTACAGAATGGTGCATTAACTGACCTTGCTTGCGATAGCTTTCAGTTTACCCAGTAATGAAGGAGTATGTGAGTAAACTACATCGTCTTCGTTCTCCTCCCCTTCACCCTCCGCCAGCGCACAGCTGTCAGCCGCTGGCAGCTCGCAGTCTTTATTGGCAGACATCACTAGTCTTGAGTATTTGTATTCAAGCCTGTGCGAAATCAGATTTCTTTTATTATTTTGGCATTCGAACTTTAATGCTGCACTTTTGCCTCTGTCACCATCTCTGTTGCAGGTTACCTTATGTACTATGTGGGCAAAGTCAAAAGACGTAAAACTGACATTCCCGGCAAAATCCCACCCAAATGTAAGGGGGTGATTCTCACGAAATCTTGCTTTCAAGATGTCAAACGTGATTTTCTTAAAAGCACTTGTATTAACAAATTTCCTTTATATTAATTTAAAACAAGGTATGATAATGTTTAAAGGCATTAATTTCCAAACTTTTACTGACAGTTTAACACAATAAAAAAAATATTTACAAAAAAAAGGCCTTAAAAATTCTCATTACCGTATTGAAAACTGACAATCTCATAGCATGTTTTGATAAAAACAAGTGAAGCCATGAAGCCTAAGCAAATTTTTATAAATCCTACATAATATGACATTAATAAATTATATTTTAATAGATTATTATATATGTAGAATTTCTTTAAATGTGGAAAACGACCTGTATCGGTAATGAGGAGGGGAAAAGTCATGTACGCAGCGTTGACAAGAGATTATTAAGTTTTTAACTGGAAAAATATAAAGTAATTTGTTAACTTGTTAGCCATTTAAAAAGTACTAGTAGATGTGTTACTTTACATAAAATCAAACTTAATGTAAATATATTTGTGTGTGTTTAAACAGTCTTTAAAAACGTTATGGAGGATGAGAATATCAGTCATGGACAGTTCCTCCACTATTTCTTTTTATTAATTTTTATAATACATGAATATTCTGTAAATTATTTTTTTGGCCATTTTTTTTAAATTTGAGAACATCTAGTAGCCTAGAACATCCAATTGTTTTTTTCAGAATATTTTAATTTTAAAAAAAGAGAGATGTTCGTCTGTTTTATGTATCCATTAAGACATTAGCTTTGTTTAAAGTGCTTTGAAAGTTTATTAAAGCATAACCAATATAGAGAGAAGAACAAAAAAAATGTTTTTTTCAGAATATTTTAATTTTACTCTGTTTAAATTAAAACATATATTGCATTTGGACAAATCAAGACGCATTACGGTTATGAGAATTTCAGCAGAAAAATAAATAAAATACATAATAAATTTTTTTGTCAAAATTATTTTTTTGTCCAAGGTAGAGAACACAATTACCTTTATTAATAATCATTTTTTTGTGTTATCAAACTGTAGTTTTATCTTTAAAATCTTTACTACCATGATGTTTCAACGGTTTCGTGAGAATCACACAAGGCGTGTTCTTGGCCAATAACGGATTTTTGTTCATTTTTAACGAGGTATACGAATTGCGGCTTTAAAGCACAATTTACGAAGCCACTGTTCATCTTGACCAATAAAGATTAAACACTTTCCCCATTCAATTAAATAGGACCAGTAACGTTACTTAAAATACAAGAAATAGCTACCATGTGAAGTTAGGGTTGCACGGTACCGGTGCTACGGTAGCATCGCGATGTCATTCTCTTTTTTAAACGGTAACGTTAGTATCGTAGTACCGTGAGTAATGTTGCATATGTGCATTTACGTTCATTTAAACACTTACATCTGTGTTTTTGCGCTGTTTCTCTCCTAAACGAATCCGTGTTTTGAAAGCCTCAGACGAGATAATGATTCAGTGAATCATTCTTCAAGACGAATTGGTTGAATGATTCACTGACTCAGTAAAAAAATGGCCGCCACCTATTGGCCGCTTTAGTTTCACATTTAAAGTAAGCCTAACGTTTCCCATTATAAACATTGCTGTATAAATGAATTTTGTCACACATTTATATTAGTTCCCAGGTGAACAGTAAACTTTACAAAAATTTGTATACACTAGTAGATATTAAAGTATACTACAGTGTGTTCTACAATTTATCCAATTACTATAGTTGAATAGGCTACTACAGTGTACAGTATAATATAGTTCACTATAGTAAATACAAAATGTTTCAGAAAGATTATAGTTTATTGTGTAGAATTAAATTATGAATATGCCACAGCATCGTGATACTACTTGGTACCGTGATACTCAAACCGGTATAGTATCGTAACATATGTTTATGGTACCGTGACAACCCTAATGTGAAGTGACTTTCTTTAAATGGACATATATGTGAATATATGAACATCTTGTTACCTCTTGTTTTTTTTCCAGAAATAGCACGTGAGACAGACGAGGAGGACGGCCACGAAGGCTCCGCCGCTAATTCCGGCCTTTACCCATAGGCTGACTACTTCACAATGGTTTGATGTCTTGTTTGGGAGTGTTACTCCTTTAGTGCACAGTTTTGGTTCACTCCACACATAGAGGGTGTTCTGATAAATGATAAACAAATCCAGCATCAGGAATAAAAAAATGATTGTACTGGATGTAAATCCTGTTCCTGGTACCGACTACTCAGCACATTTTGCATGTGTACCTTATCTAACACCTGATCTAATCATCAGCTCATTAAGGAACAGATCCATGAACTGTGGCAGTAAACGTGCCAGTTAAGGGAGACATTCAAAAGGTTTAGGAACCACTGGAGTAAGACACAATCGTACCTGAATTCCTCCTTTGCATACGCCTTCTATTGAGTGGTAGTCGGCCTCGGTGCAAAGTGGACAAGCGCTGGAGCTCTCCCAGAGGAAGTGAAACTCACAGCCATTACATGTACCTGCTGGGCACTTGCTGGAAACAAACATCTGTCATCAAAATACATTTGTGGGCAAGCAGGACTCAGAACAGCAGTGTAAATAAGCATATACCTCGACACAGTGAGTTCCCCACGGTCGCTTTTGTCAGGGTTGCAGCGGAGAGTTACGACTGTACTACGACCATTTAGGCAAGATGCTGTCGGCTGGGGAGAACTGATGGACGGAGAAAGAGATGTACATGAAAAGGTGGTGAGTATACATGTTAATTTAGATTTTACATTTTCCACTAGGTCCTGCACACTCTACACAGTCCTCCTGGTAATTTTATCTTTGTTTTATGTTAGTGAAGGACATTAAAAAGAGATGGATTCGAACCAGGGCTTTCACGAAAAAGGAACGAGTGTTCAACTCCTAAGCCACCGAGACGACAACACGTGTTGATTTTTGGTAGGAGAGTCTTTGTTTTACGTTATTGAAGGACCTTAAAAAGAGATGGAATTGAAGCAGGGCTTTCATGAAGAAGGAACAAACGAGTGTTCAACCCCTAAGCCACCGAGACGACAAAGACTTGAATGTTTTTTTGAATGTAGTCTTTGTTTCATGTTATTGAAAAACCTAAAAAAGCAATCTTATTATGTTATTGGGGATTCGTTTTTTGTTCAATGCGAGTCAAGAAATAAGTAAATTTGGGATTTGAACACGGACCTTTAAGATCAAACTTCAAGAGTTCAACCACAGAGCCACCGGACAGGCGAAGTGCTGGCTGTTTTCTTTTTTGGGGGGTAGTTCTCTGTTCAATGCAAATATAGAAATAAATGCACGAATTGTACCCAGACCTTAAAGGTGCCGTTGTCTGTGATCCAGTTTTTCAAACTTTAGTTAGTGTGTAATGTTGCTGTTAGAGCATAAATAATACCTGCAAAATAAAAAAGCTTAAAGTTTAATGCCAAGCCAGATATTGTGTTGTATAGAATTCGCTTTTCAAGGACTACAGAAAACGGCTGGTGTTGGACTAAAGCCCTCTTCTTCCCCGGTACATGATGTCACTATTCAGAGTTTTTGAATAACCTCCGCCCACAGGAATACGCCAAAAAAAGGGGCGTGAACTTTCCGGACAACGTGCGCTAAGCTGCTGTCGAATCACAACACACTGGACCAGCTACACAATCAGAACTCATTATGTAATTCTGAAGGAGGTACTTCATAGAACAAGGAAGACATCAGCTGGTTTTTATGACAGTGAAAACAGCGGTATAGAGAAAGATAAATTGTGTGAAAAATACTGTGTTTTTTCACAAACGAAACATGAACACGTTATATTGCGTACCGTAAACACAATCAAAGCACCAAAAACACCAATTGAAAGACATTCAAGTATAAAGTCTTTGCTTGATTCATACCAACATTTAAAAAACAGAATTGTAACACACACATAATGTTTCATCATTTACCGAAAGAAGAAGTTGATATCTGGAACTTTCCGTGAGGCCTGTGAAAACAGGTCTGGACTAGCGTACACTCCATCCAGCATGTTATCAACAGAAGCTCCTGAGAGAGGGAAACATTGAAGTAAAACACACTCCTACAAAGACAATTAGACTTATTACAAAAAAGTATTAATGGCCTTGAAACTGATTACTAGTTTAATAAGGGAAAGCGTTTAAGGAAAAATCTGTTCATACAAGTACGTCAAATTATGCGGTTATAGACTACACAAGCTCACCGAGGAAAGTGTCAGCCAGGCTTATAGACTGAGAGGACAGCGCTGTTCTGAAGCCCCGCCCATCTGCAGGGATGATGGTTGATTGACACACAAAAGTCTCCACAAAATTGTTGAGGTCAGCTGATTCGTTCTGCAGGTCCTTATTAGATAGATCTGTAACATTGTCGGTGCACACCGCCACTTTCTTCCCCTGTGACAAAAAAGTAAATTCAATAAATAGCCTCAAGATGAGTCAAATTATGTTTTATGATGTGTTTAGAATCAGTGTTTGAGATGAACAAATATATTTCCTTTCAGGTGTGACTCGTGGACACAAGCAGTTTGCGTGCACACAAGCGTGTCATGCGAGTACCTCTGTCCCGCACAAACTGATGTTAAATTCGTGGTAGTATTTGGTTCCTTTAGAGGTGAAGCTGGGCCCATTCATGATTGACCCCACCGAACTTAAGGCACTGAGGTCGTAGGTCAAAGTTCGGTTCTCAACAACATGTGAGAAGGAGCAGTCGCTAAAACAAACCGAGTGTTCCTACACACAAAAACATGCACAAACATTAAAATCACATGAACTCTATTTATAAAACCATGAATCTTGATTTTGGTACCTTGTTGCTGTTGCTGCCGGGTCCACACGGCTGACAGGCTTCACGACCGTAGATGTGATGCCCAGAGAGGAAGGTGTTGGGTGGGCACTCCTGACACTGGTTTGTGTCTTTGTTGATAAAGTGTCCAGCAGGACAGGGGACGCAGGACGAGCCCTCCTGTTGACTTATCATAGCGCAGGCGTGGCAACCAGACGCCGAGCCATCCATAGCATTAGTCACCATGATCGAGTAGATCTTCGCTATGTCGTTCACATACTGACGCCCCTGACAAATAAAGAGAATGTGATTATTGCGTTTTCTACGCAACAAAAAAGAAATGTGTGCATTACTTACATCAGTGGCTTTGTTGGTGCGTTGGAAAGCCCACGTGTAGGACACAGATGCATTTTTGGTCATTATGTGGGTATATGCCTGTCGAACTTTACGTCCTACCCAGGATTCCACTACATTAGTGCTCTTCCTGTTCACATCCTACAAAAAATGTAATACATCTTATTCATCACCCAAAAGTATTTGTACATGAAACCATACTTATAATACAAATGAATGTATTCAATAACAATCCAAATAGTTTTGTTGTTTTTATTTTGAGCAATATATCTTTTGTTCTATTATTTTAATTCATTAAACTATTTTTGTTGAAATGTTGTGCTTTAAAGGTTTCCTTGTGCTGTCTTGAAAACAAATGCAACTTGGTACAATCTACTGTACTTTCATACATTTTACGTGCGCAAAAACGTTTAGGGGTCATTGTATACAACCACAGTCAGTGTCACATATTTATAAATGTACTGTAAAGTTCTTTTTAGCCTAGTGTCTTACTATCATAAAATAGAGTTCACAGTCTGCGCTGCAGATGGTCTCGAAGATAAAAGTGATGCGTCCAAACTCAGTAGCTGATGCGTCATCAACAGACGTAGGAAGTCTGACAATAAAGATATAAATGCTTTTACACAAGCCTAAATTTCACATTTATCTTTAAAAACGTAGTTACAGATATGACTCACTTGAATCCAGGCACTCGTAGATTTAAGATGAGGTAATCATTATCAGAGCCTCCCACTCCACTGCCAATGTGGTCGCCAGCCACTTCCCAACCTACACAAACAAATAAGCATCAGATCACTTACTTCATTACTCAAGCGTTTAGGTTGAAAAAAGAAAATGTCCATGTTCAATATCATAAATATCCGCGTGGCTTTCTGTTACTCTTACCATTCATTTCATCACACTTAGAGTTTCCCACATTAAAACAAGACGTTTTCATATTTCTCGGCAGGATGTTCCACCACTTGTACTCGTATCCCAGAGAAGGTTCAGTTCCTCCTGGGCATCTTTGACATTCTGGGTAAAAAAGAAGACGTCAGGATGTGGACCAGTACCAGTAAACTAAAGCTGCGAAATGCGCATGGCTGTGTTGTTTATATACCTGTGGTGCCATCCGAATAAGTCCCGTGTGGGCAAGGCAGACAGGTGGAAGTGTTGTGCATGTAGAAGCCTGGATTACAGGGTGGACAGTCCTCCTTCTCTCCAGTAGGGGGCAGCGTCACAGCACCGGTCACGTTCTCCACGCACACCTGTGGCTCAACCCATCGGTATAAAATCTGGGTCTAAAATGAAAAAATGTGTAATATTTAAATAGCATTGAATTTACTCCTAAAACACGGTCACCACAATTGGTACTATAACCCACCTTGCCATCACTGTCACATGCTGTATGGATTTGAAAATAGTCTTTCTCTGAACAAGGTGGTTTCTCTTTGCATTTCGACCAGCCCTCCTCTACATGACACACACATAGACAAGTAATGTACACATGTGTGTGGACTGAGAGAAGTGTATTTAGTGACCAGAATAAAATGCATTTATGCTAAAATGATTTGAATATCCCGTATGTTGTTTTATAACATGGTATAAATAAATCAATTATGATCCAGTATGTGCAGTTTGTGTGTTCGTACGGGAATACTGTGTCTCCGAGCATGGCGTACAGGAGCTGGCCCCTTTTCCAGAATACGTATTCCTGGGACAGAGATCACAGGAGGAAGAGCCTGGAGTTTTACTGTAGGTGCCCGGTCTACATGGGAAACACTCGGACGTGTACGCCACACCTGCTTTCAAAGGACGCAAAAACACACACATAAAAATCATCGACTATGCTTTATTGTCACACCTTTTAGAGGATCACAGACAACGTAGATTGATGTAATTTGTTATTGAAAAGGGTGTGCGAGATAAAAGTAGACATCATTTTTATCTCACACCTTCGATTTGAATGTTCTTCAAAAGAACCGGCTTCACAGGTTTCCCACCCAAAAGCATTCCAGTGGTTCTCCAATACAGAATGTTAGTTCCTGACTTCAGATTAACCTGTGCATACACAAGTAAGCAGACCTTAGGTCAAAGTATTCATGTAATTGTGAAATTGTCATACAAGACCAAAAAATGACTAACCGTGTGGGTTCCCCACTCTCCGTTTGCAGTGAGTTTGATCCATTTCTCACTTCCAGCTTGGTCCATTTCTTGGCATTGATCATTCTGGATCTGCAGCAACAGTGAGACATTTTGTTAATTTGTGGTCCTATATAATTGAATTTACAATGAATTTAAGGAAAAAATAAGAAAATTAAGAAAATAAGACATACAAAGAACTCAAAGAAGACATTGCTGTCCACGTATTGATAGTCGAAGGAGACGGAGCCTTGTTTCATGAGATGCACCGCGTACACCAGAGACACGGTGCAGTCGTCACGATTGGACTCCAGGTGAGTTCCCTGAGCTGTCCATGAAGAACTGCAATCAAACATCATAAGCTGGAGACATTCTTCTGACACATTGCAAAAGCTTTGAAAATACAGTCAAATAAATAATTGCCCTTTTTTTGTAATATATAGGAAATATGTATTAGGTGCAGAAACTGACTTGTTGCAGGTCATCGATTCGTCCCCTGAACCTCCTGAATCCATGTATGTGGCCAGGCTGCTGAATCCGGACGGGATGGAATCCCATTGGTCGAAACGCACACCACTGCCCAACGAATATGAGCCGGCCGCACATGATGTACACTGCTGGGATGACATCTCTAAAAACTCTCCAGCTTCACAAGAAAAAGCTTAAAATAACACAAAACACATTGGATTATTAGGCATATTGAGTCAATGCAGTAAAGATTAATTTTATTGTACAAGAACAGTAAAATACCTTTTTTATTTGTTGTTGCAGTTCATTTAAACAGATATATATATGCATATTTTCAAATAAATAAATCTATAATAACAAAAATCTATCCTTATTTTAATACTTATTACATACTTCTAAAACTATATACTTAGGGGTGGTTTCCCAGACAGGGATTATCTTAAGCCTGGACTAGGCCTTAGTTTAATTGGGAAATTTAAGTAGTTTTTACAAACATACCTTACTAAAAACATTACTTGTGTGCATTCTGAGACAACACAAAGGCCATAATAACTAAAAAAAATTCTGCTAACTAACACAATAAAACACAATAAAAACATGATAACATATTAAAAAACATGAATTTTGAAAAAATGTAAAAATGGATTTATAGCGTTTTGGAACCAAACTCTTCATATATAGGTTTTATAAGAAATAAAGAAAATATATATTATATTATACAAGTATGTAACGTAATATTTATAAATATCCTAAAAATATAGGTATTATGTTTATAATTAAACTACACTGAGCCCATTATGATTACATTATATAACTTTAAATGAATTATATATAAAAATATTATCATATCTAACACTAATACATTCAATCATATGTACAGTATGTGAATCTTACTGCAGTCTGTGCCTCTGACTGGCTCTGGTAGGCCCGTGCAGCTGCCCTGTCTGTGAGGAATGGCTACTCTCCATCTGGACCCTGTGCTGTCGCATTCTGTGTACTCGAAGTAATAGTCTGCCTGAAACACATGCACACATCAACATAAAGATCGGCATACATGGCATACATAAACACACATTTTGCAAAATCTGTGCATAATGAGCTTTGTGTGGCCTGGTTGCGTTGTCTACAAAACCTTTTGGAAGGTATTGTTTACACATCAGCGGAGTTAATAGTCTACCTGATGGCTTACCCCTATTGTCTCCCATTGGCACATTGAACAGATTTAGATAACACGTGTGTGTACAAAGAGAAAAGGGATGGCGGCCATCTATCTGCCTTCTGTCCCCGGACAGTCACCAGGGAAACGGCCAGAGGCCCTGTGACTGTTGTCATGACGATCACTCATTGCATGTGTATGGATGATAATGATTAGAGCCTGATATACACTGATAACAGCTCGACATAATGCAATACTGTGTGTGTGTCGCCAGTGATAGATTTGCTATGCTAATCAGCCTGTGCACTGTGTATACACAAAAGACAAGATAAACACAATGCTGCTGAATCAAACAAGAGTTTGGTGTAAGAATCGTAGCATTTTAATGAACATACTATCCAGCAGGTACATGCACCATTTTAAATGCACCATTGTGGTCGTTTCAGTTGCAATGTGCTATTTCATTTATATAGGCTACCACGATGAATGTCGTTTTTACTTTTTCCATTGGGTTGATATACATACGTACATCCCCGGAGGTGGAAATGCTTGGTTACAGCACAGCACACACACACACACCAGGAGGGCAACCGTTAACACTAATGGTGCACATGCACCTGTCACTGCTGCAGCCTCCCCCACTTGTGTGAAAGTAATGACATGAAAACAAAAGCTTCTCATAAAACAATATGATGAAGTCTACAGAGCTCTTTTAACACATTTATAAAAAAATGTTTACCTCTAATATTTATTATTACTGTAAATGCCACAAGAATTATTACAGTCATATTATCAATATTACCAATAAACTAAAATACAGAGTATAGAATACCATATTCTTTGCTTTTAGCGATTGAATTTATGTACTAGATTTAAGACAACTGCAGCCTATGACATTTATCGAGCTGTCAGCTGATTGGTCGCCCGGATCATATTATGGGTCTCGAGCACTGTCTCGAGTCTAACCAATGTTATATTTTAATAACAAGATTTGCTTTTTAATTACACATTATTTATATAAAGCCTCCAATATCTGTCATAATTATACAAATAATAATACATAGCCTACTCTGGGCGTTTTAAAAGCATAATATTATCAGCTCGGAATTTTTCTCAGAATGAATTGTAAATGCATTTGGAGCATAAACAATTAGAAATAAATTAAACTCGATCATATAGTCATGTTTAAAATGTATATCAAAAAAGGTGACATGTTGTCGTTTACCTCTTTACACTGTGGCAGGTTGCTTGACGCTCGTGCGCAGAGGAAGAGCGTTACAAAGCGCACGAAATAACATGATGTCCGAAGCGCCCTCTTCTCCATTTCATAAAGGAAAACAAAAAATGTCAACAATCCGAATAAGAACAAAGATGTGTCACGATTCCTCTGTCTACAGTGTCTATATATACGTTGTGCTCTGTTCTCAGTGGTAATTCTGCTACTGTAGTAGCGCTTATGCTGCTTTGATTGACAAGAAGGGTCCAACGTGACGTCACGCGTGTCCTGTCTCCCAGTATAAATTAACACGGCATCTTTTATTTAGAAAGTTACATTTCATCTTCATAAAGAGAAATGTGCCACAAAAGCTAAAGCATATATTCCCACTGCTCTTCAAAATTCAAAATTATTAACTTTGCATGTAGTAGCCTATTTCATGCAGTAAGATAGCTAAGCAATAACGCCTTTTAAATGCATAAACAGTTGCACCTTATACAATTCTCTTGTATTATATAATTGTTATTAAGAACATGGACCATCTGCTGTGATATTACAACATCACACCCAAATATGTCTGTTTTGAGCAAGAAACAGGTTAACCTTATAACTTTTTTACTTATGTTTATTGTATTTATGATATATATATATATATATATATATAATACTGTGATTCATTGTTGAATTAATTATGTGACCATTTGTTCTACGAAATTCTACGAATTTTGATCCGTAGGATAAACAAGTTAAAAACAAACAGAAACATACGTTTTCCTCAAGAAAATAGGTTTAAATAAAGGCTATAATAACATCATTTTCATTTCAAATCATGTCTTTAAGTGCGTCTTTTATCAACAGTACCCCATTGTCAACAGTAGATGGTGCTGCTGATATTATATTATCTATATTAATTTACTGATGAAATTCAAATGCGTGTGTAAGTTAGTAGTACAAGCCTAAACCGACATAATATATTTTATAAGATGGCCAGTGGTAGGACCCATATAAAAGCCCATTTAAAAAGATGAAAGGGTACTTAACCAAAACCAAGCGCTTTCTGAACCGGAAGTCACCAACGAGCTCCGGTAGACGCTTCCGCTCTGTACAAAGAGAAAAGAAAAAAGCTAATTTTCCTCCATCCTGGTATTTGACTTCATCCTGGTCACTGCGAAGTCCCCGTACCCAAAACAGGAAGTAAGTACCAAAATCAAACCTAAAATTCACTTTCGATCAACCCTGTGCGCGGGACGCGAGCAAATCCGGTCCATTTTATTCTTAAAATGCATAAATAATGCACAAACAACGAGAAAATGCCGTCGACACCTCACGGCTTTATGTTGCATACGAACATGGCGTCTCATTTTTCTGATCGGCTTATATTAAACGAGCATATATTAAGACTTACTGTAAAGCTATGTTCAGAGTGATTTATTACTATATTTTCAGTATATGTCAGCAAATGTTTAGATTTCGCTTCGCAGTCACGCATTTGTGTTTCTTAGCAGTTTAAAATGGCTTCATGTGTAAGAATGTTATTTATAGATTCGTGGTGAAATAAATGAATACAACAGCAATGAATTGTTGTTTTATTAACTGTTGAACTTATTATAAATATGCAACAAATGTACACCACCATGTTTCTATATTGAATCAATATGCCATGAACTAGTGTCTCTAATTTTTAAAAAACTTTTATTGCAGTGTTTTTAACAATATAAATACAAACCGTTAATTCTTAAAGACCTTAAAATAAAACATTGCAGTACCATATACGTATATATACTGTACTTAAAAACATCTTATGACTTTAAAGTGCTTTTACTTAGAGTAACTTAACACGTGTGAATATTATGTAAACATAAAAATATTCAATAACTAAAGACATAAACTTCATTGATATGTGACTGACAGAAATGGAATAAAGTGCTAAATAAAGAACTGCACCAGATTTGCAAGTTCCTGTACGTTTATATAAGAATCACCCCTAAAAAATGTGAAACTCATTTGTGTTTGCCTTACCTGTAGACTGACTATGAACACAGGAGATGTCCCAGCCACTGTGACCCTTGAATCTGTCAGTTCTGTCACATTTACTCAGGACACCGATGGAAACATCATCCTACATTGCCCTCAAAATGGTGAGACACCCCACCTCTCCACGTGTACATGATCAAATATTATGACAACTTATTTGCATGTGCATTAAATGTGTTTTGATGTAAATGTTGTTCATGTATTGTAGATGAGGAGGACTTGGGTTCCGACGAGCCCATTCACAAACGACTGCGATTGTCCAATGACGATGGTGAAGACCCTCATGAAGCTACCTCAGCAGAGTACTCTGTTGTCACATTGCCTAGTGAGTGGGACTTGAATTACAGAATTAATGCCATGCCAATACTTACATAATAGGTTTCCCAAACCCACCCATCTCCTGTTGGTCAACCAAACTAGTTGTCCCACCCAGACTCAAATAGCCTATAGTTGTCTTTGCATATTAAACTGGGATATAAGGGACACATAGTGAAATTAACAGTAATTACAGTATTAACTAGTTTATGTTGATTTTAGTTACAGAAGGCGATGAAAGTTTTGAGGTGACAATGACTGCAACAGAGATGAGAGAAGGAGAGCTGGAAGCCGATGATCCATCTCAAATACAGGTCCACTTTCAATTTACTTTCAGCTGCATGAAATATGTTTATGATTTGCTTGTATTTTTACAAAGAGAGATTTTAGGTTCAACACTGTGACACAACACTTATGCTGTTTGTTTGTCAACAGCATAAGAATTCCCCTGCCGATAAGAAAACCGAAGATGTTTCGGCCGTCAGTCAAGCCTGGTTCACCACGAAAGAAGATAAAGACACGCTGGTTAACAAGGGTACATTGACTTCTTGCATGTGTGTGAATGTCTGTATTGTCTAGAGACAGTCAAACTAAAGGATCTAATTGAAGTTGTCACGTATCCGCAGGTCACAAATGGAAACAGGGTATGTGGTCAAAAGAAGAAATTGATATCCTGATGAGTAACATAGATCGCTACGTGAAGGTGAGCACGTTTTATATCTTACATGTCACGTTTGCTGGTTGAGGTGCAGTCTTGTACAGCTCTTTGTCCGAACTCAGAACCGGGGGATCCAGGACCCTGCAGAGATCATCTTTGAGATGCCAAAAGAAGAGAGAAAAGATTTTTACCGCAGTATAGCGTGGGGTTTGAACAGACCTCTGTTCGCGGTATACAGACGTGTACTGCGAATGTACGATAACCGAAACCACGTAGGCAAGTAAGGACACGGATGTTTACTAATTCACACAGAATCGTATATACGTGCTGATGTCTGCTGTAATATTTGACGTCTTGTTTAGATACACTGATGAGGAGATCAATAAACTAAAAGAGTAAGTCGAACCACAAATGCAACAAAGTTTGGTCTGAATCTGCATTGCATTCATTCTATGTGTTGTGAAAACAGGCTAAGGGATAAACACGGGAATGACTGGGCTACCATCGGGGCAGCGCTCGGTCGCAGTGCATCTTCTGTGAAGGACCGATGTCGACTCATGAAGGACACTTGTAACACCGGTGAGTTGATCTTCCGGTTATGAGCGATAAAGACAGATGTCGTTGAGAAGGGTGCGATCTAGCGTTTTCATAAACGTTCCCATCTTTCAGGAAAATGGACTGAAGAGGAGGAGAGAAGGTTGGCAGAGGTGGTCCATGAGTTGACCGGCACAGAGGCAGGCGATGTCGTCACTCAGGGCGTCTCCTGGGCGATGGTGGCAGAACTAGTTGGCACACGCTCGGAGAAACAGTGCCGCTCCAAGTGGCTCAACTACCTTAACTGGAAGCAGAGCGGCGGAACAGAATGGACCAAAGAAGACGACATCAACCTTGTTCGCAGGTACGTGAGACTCTTACAGAATTTCTAATAAATAAAATCAATCAGTTATTAATAATAATTATATATTCATATGCAGAATAGCTGAGCTGGAAGTGGAGGATGAGAACGACATAAACTGGGATACTTTGGCTGGCGGATGGAGCAGCGTTCGTTCACCTCAGTGGCTGCGCAGCAAATGGTGGACCATCAAAAGACAAGTAGCCAATCACAAGGAGCTTCCCTTTCCTTGTAAGCCAATGAGAAATTACCTTATAAATATTTAGGTATTCAGTATCTTGTCAGATGCTGATTTCTTGTCGGTTCTTGTTTTTCTAGTCTTGTTAAAAGGGCTGCAGGATGTTGTGGAGGCACCACCGTCTACGAAGGTCGTACTAGTCGGCTCTCGGTCTGCTAATGCGTCGCCCAGCCCGGTTACTGCGCTTCAGATCCCCGTTCAGATTCCAGTGCAGATCACGCATGTCTGTGAGTATTACAAACAACAGGCCTGCTAATGCACGTTCACTGAACTTGAAATAAAAAGCCAGTCATATGACTGTGGTTTCAGTGGAAAATGAGCGTTTGTCTTGCAGCTGTGAGTTAAGGGGAGTTCTTGTGGAGTTTTTGTGGATTCAATGCATGTCTTCCGTCTACAGCTTCTTCAGATGGTGTGAGTGGTACTGCAGATAGTGAAACGATCACATTGAATTCTGGAGCTTTACAGACATTTGAGTTACTGCCTGTGAGTACTGAGGCTAAATACTATTCTGGTTAAAAGACATTCATTTGTTGTATTTTATAAATAAACGGTTTCATTTCCTCTTCTAGTCATTTCACCTGCAGCCCACCGGCACCCCTGGAACCTATTACCTCCAAACAGGAACCAATCAGAGCCTCCCACTCACACTGTCAGCCAATCCCACAGTCACGCTCACAGCTGCTGCCTCCCCATCTTCCCCGGACCAGATTATCTTGCACAGCCTCACAGTAAATGTTCTGTTTGTTGTAGCACAAAACATGCAAAAATCAACATTGTTGTTCTGTTGTCTTAAACTCGATCACCAACACTTACCGTCTTCATAAGGGTGATGCTGAAAACGTGACAGTTCAGATGTCCCATCCTGGCATCATCATCCAGACAGTGACCTCAGAAGACCTCTCCGAGCTGGAAGCAGAGCAGGGGCTTGTGAAAGAACAGCTTACTGAAGACCAAAACAACTCTGGGGGAGAAGAACATGGTGAACACAGTTCAAACGATGTACAGGACGGAGGAAAGGTATCGTCTTCCAGACCGGTCAAAAATGAAAGCAAACATTTAATGTGTTTGTTTATCCACTTTCTAATCCTCTCTGCTTTTCTGTAGATGCTGGTCTCCTGCAGGGTAGAGGAAACCGAGAATTCTGGGATTGGTGGTGAAGCCGTGCTTATGGTTCCGTCTCCAAGCAGCTTCATTCCTTCTAATGAAGATATCGACACTGATTCTGTCCTGCCCCTAGGAACACTGACAGGTACTGAGTGCATTGACTAACTTTGTTTTTTATTTAAGTCATTTGAAAAGAGAAGAGATGATCAGCATTGTTTTTCCATTTAGATCCCATTTTGGAGAACCAAGAAGAGGGATTGGACTGAAGGGTCACTCACTCCTGGTTGCTGCAGGATGAATCAAAATAAGACAAACACAAAATACTCTCCACAGATGTTACTAATAAATTTGTAAGACTTGTGTTGAGTTAGTCGCTGTTACGCAAGTTCCATTAAAGTGTGATAAGTCTGAATGAGAAGATGCAAATGACTTCAGATGGTATTTATTTGGGATGAAATGCAGCACGCAGGATCACGAGTATGAAATATGCATCAAAAAACTACCTATATGAAAAAACCTGTATATGTTTTTGAGCCTATGAAGTTACACTTGTTTTAATGGTCTCTTAAGATATGAAATACCCATTATGTTATAATGTGTATTTTTAGATTTGACTAGTTTTTATAGCCTACTTCCCTGTGTAACTGTAATACTTGATAAATTAACTATGTAAAGCTGCACTGTTATGATAAAAGTGTTGTAGCAGATTCCAAATGTCCTCTATAGACTACATGGTTATAATTTATCAAAGGGTTGAAATATCCATCTAACATGTATGTTAGTGCCTCTGTGTTTATTTATTTAATAAACAAAATGTCACCACTTGCATGTCGGTGCGTTTTACCCTGCTGTAAAGTATTGGCAGTAATATGATGCATTGCTGCAGGGATTGGAGGATTATAGTAGCTCAGAGATTAAGGAACAGGGCTTTGGATGTGAATGTTTGTTGGTTAAATCCCTGATTAATTCATCACTGAAAGTTACCTTGAGGACTCTTACCCAAGAGCAAGGGACTGAACCAGAAAACCTCAAGGAAAATGTTATTTAGGAAAGAGTTTCAGCAGCACAAAAGAATTGCATGATACAAATATTTATGATTTTCTATTCCGACGTGTCTTGTTCAGACAAACAGGTAGTTACCCCACTGACATGGCAGTGTTCAACAACCTACAACAAATATTTACTAATCGACCTACATGTCAACTACAAAACCTTCACTTTTCTGCCATTCAACAAGAAATTATTTAAAATTAAAATATTTTTCTAATTAAAAACAGAATGTTACCTCCATGATGTAATAACAAATGTGAAACTAAACAGTAAGCCAATCTTTTTATCACTCGTCGATATTATTACAGATTTTAATATGAGCTTTTTCATCAGATTCACCCAAATCCAGATTCTTTTACCTCGCCAATCTACATTCATTTTACACTGTCATACTATGTATTGTCTAATGTTAATATTTTAATTTCTCCTATGCAATTTTCAGAGAAACAGCTGAGACTAAGTTGATACTTAGACACACACCGAACTAAGAGCCACCCCTGAACAATAATTTTCTTCTGGGATGTCATCTCCTACATTTTACATTCAAATCCAACTTTAATAAGCTAACTTAATGAGATCCTTATTTTATGTTACATAACAAAACACAACAATGGAAAGGGACAAACTCAAACCTTATGAAGGGTCTTGTTGAAGATCCAAACCCAACTGCAAAATGTAGCAGTCAAAAAAAAGTTCCAAAAAAGCTTGCCGGGTGTTTAGAATTACATTTGCATGAACCTGAACCTAGTCATGCCTCTACTTATTAACCTAATGAGTTAAATCAGGTGTGTTTGATAAGTAAGTCCATGCCTGTGTGCTATAATAAATGCAAATTTCAATGAGAAACACATTTTAATTATATATTTATTCATGGCATAACATTCAAATTATACATGGCAGATGACCATAACTGTAAGGTTTGTCCCCATATCAAGTGTACAGTGACTTAGAAAAAAAAGAACAAAAAAGCAGCATTTACAATGACTTCATGTCTTTAATCAAGTGCTCTGATTCAAGATTGCTTATATAATCATTTAAATACAAAAGGAAATGTCTCATTTAGGAATGTACTACAGGTGTGTCGTGTACAAATATAAAAGCATTATGCATTACACTGTCATGGCTTATTTCAAGAGGTCTTGGAATTACATTGGCATATAGGTTTGTAAGCTGTGTACAGCATTTCGAGTACAAAAAAGTGTGCATGACATCCCAGAGTGCTACTGATCATGAACATATTTGCATCTATAATATGTTTAGTAAAATAACATAACTCCCAAAGGCAGACTGGCCCAGCCCGCATACGGGGCATTCTCCTGATTCAAAGACTCACGTGAGCTTATGTGGAGTTCAAAGAGCCCACATAATGGACATTCCTGTGATTGGGACAGTTCCCATGGAAAATGTTATAAGGCATTGCTCTGTTTGTCACGTCCCACGTCATGAAAGTACAAGTTGGCACAAATGCACAGCAGAACGATGGAACACAGCATATAGTAGATCAAGTTGCGAAACTTGGGCTCCAAATCTCCTTGCCTATACCAGAATATCTGTGAGAGAGAGAGAGAGAGAGAGAGAGAGAGAGAGAGAGAGAGAGAGAGAGAGAGAGAGAGAGAGAGAGAGAGAGAGAGAGAGAGAGAGAGAGAGAGAGAGAGAGAGAGAGAGAGAGAGAGAGAGAGAGAGAGAGAGAGAGAGAGAGAGAGAGAGAGAGAGAGAGAGAGAGAGAGAGAGAGAGAGAGATTATTATTCATTGGTACCAATGACGCAATGCTTTTGTGTAACGTATCTCAAACTTACCAGCACCAACACTGACCCGCAGACTAACATGATACAGACGGCAAAGAAAATATTCAGCGGCTTGGGAGGCAGTGAGGGGAAGACAAAAGAGCTAATAATGGTGACCTGAAACAGAAAATGAGAATTTAGCATCCTGCCGAGCCAAAAACATTAATAGAAACACCAACTGCTCTTTCTTGGTAAAAACGTACAAGAACAAGTAAAGACGTTAGTCCACCGATGACTAAATTGATGATTCTATCCTGAAAGGGATAAGAAAAAGAGTTTATCAGGTACCCCAAGGCTTTTTTGCATTGAATAGCATGATCCCATGAATCATGACACGAAACTTTTTAATTGCGTTACCCTGGCCGATGTCTCGCCAAACAGAGGCCTGTTGTCCATACCACTGGTGCCATAGGTGCGTGTCGTAAAGTCGTCCATGGCAAGAGCAGCACATACACCCTTTTCCCGATATATTCTACCAGCAGCGCCTCTTCTTAAGTGGATGTCGGCAATACATGCTCACTCCTCTTTTCTTAGGGTTCCCTCTTCTCGGCAAAGGATTTAGAAGCTGCACATCATTATGGTTGGGTTACCTACAGTACATATCAGATCAGTCACACAGTATAAAATACAAACAGCCATTCGCCAATTATTTCATGAAAGGTGTGGGATTAACTGATAAAACCCATTTGTCATGCACTTTTCTTCCTTTTCCCGGGAATACAATGTTACAATGGTGATTCAGAGAAACCAAACAAGCCAGTCTTTCTAACAAACCCCTAGGGGCTTTGAGCTGATTTCTACAGCCTGCTTCATGAAATCACACATGCACGGCGTTTCTAAAAATGTGACCGGTCATGTGGGGAGTTGATCTTACCGTCAGTGCAAAAAACAGCATTTTCGTGTTAGTAAGTGAACCTGTACTTTATGAAATACATAACACACAAAAACAAAACCGCTATGATTGTGGGGGGGGGGGGGGGTTATATTACATTGTGCACAATCTCTAACAAATTACCTTGAGATTTAAGATGACTCTTCATCATTCTGATGAATAGATGATTCAAAACAGCCCGTGTCCACAAAAAACTGAGGATGGAAGACCAGGAGCACCTCCAGACTGTTTCCACTCTGTAACTGCGTTAGTAACCAAAGAACAGCATTAGTGTCTGATGTAACTTCCTTACACTTTTTAGTATTGATTGATCAAATCTATATGAATCTAATTGCTTCTCTAAATAAGCAAGGTGGGTTAATGGTCAGGTCTCACACCATACAGACCTAACACACTTTCAGATGACCACAGAAAATGTTCATCTTAACATCTTACCAATTACTTTATTAATTTGACTAACTGCTTGTGCATGGACAGATTTTTGTATACACAAACATTATAACTAAACTTTGTATATTTAAGGTAAATCTAATTCAACGAATTCTGATGCATTCATTTAAAAACAAAAATGTAAATATGACTATTTAGATTGTTGCTGTAGATTAAATCAAAGCCATCAAACAGCTAGCAGGCTAATGTAAACAAAAACAAACCACAATAACAAAATAGTTAGTGTTTAATAAACTGTTATATATAACATACCTGTATATGATACAAACGTTGGGGTTTATTGATCACACGGGTGTATTTTCTGATCCGAGTATTATCCGCATGACTTCCCAAGAGCAGCAGAGCACAGTAAAGACGCCTAGCCGCATGAAACCGGAAGTAGCGTCGTCTTAAAGGGCCATGCGGTTTGTTTATGCTTACCTTATTTGTTGTTGAAGACAACCCTTATTATGTATGATGCAAAACATTTTTTCTTTATGGGTTTATTTTCTTTGTGTATATATACTAATAAATCATGAATCAAACCACAAAGTATATGAATTTGAGGGGCTGATTTATTAAGTATTTTAATACAATAAGAAAAACATTTATCTTTTATTTGTCCTCCTTGTCCTCCATAACAAACGCTTACAAATGTTTAAAATACATATTAAATTAATGAATGAAAATAAAAATAAAAATCAGTGGTCAAAGCAGCTTTGCAGTTTACTAAATATGAAATTCTAAATATAAATAAATCATTTTAGCTATTGTCATATTAAACACACTGATAAAAAGCTGATATTTGACCTTTAAATATAAAGCATGAACAGGTTTGTTTACATGAAAATGTTTATTCAGATTTAGGTGTACAATGTAATTGAAGAATTTGACGTGCTTTAAAAAAGAATCATGAGATAAGTGCTTGTTGGGTCTGGACCATCAATACGCATAAACCTTTACTTTATAGACCTCTCTGTCTTCACACTCCCTCTTTCTGTTGTAGTAGTAGAATGTATTATCTCGACGTTGAAGCTTCTTTACAAACCCAGTCTCTGGCCATCTGTCAATCTGGGGCAACACAGGAAAACAGTTTATAACAAAATATAATCAAATATTAATTGTGGAAATTTAATCATAAAATAAAAGAAATACACCTACATTATAAAGAAATAGGAAGTATATTATGCTTAACTGTATTAAGTATATATTGTACTAAATATACATCATCATACTATAATAAAAATATGAAAATGCCATTTCAAGCAAATATAATGTAAGAAATATGTGTTAATGTTATTGTAAAGTGGCAAATGTTGAAGAGAAACGGTGTACCTCGACTTGTTTAATTTGTCTGTACTCCAGTTCATCTCTGTATCCAGCTTGCTGGAATCTGTACAGATTCTCTACCTCACCTGTCCATTGCTTTGCACGGCTTATGGACTTCGGTCTGGCGTTAGTATCCATCAAAACAGAGGGTATTTTCTGTATATAACAAAGACAATTTCACCGTATTTTTCTTTAGGAGTAATTACAGTTGTTACAATAGAAGCTATTTTTGCAATAGTCAAATCAACAGTAGCCTACAACAAGACAGCTCTCAAGACTCACGACAGCTAATCTGATCTCTTTTACGTAGATTAGGTTTTACATTTCTAATGATTTAAAACACCACGTCTGGTGTTATATTTATATAATAAATAACCGTGTCAACATATATTACTAATGTTTTATACTAACCTTTGGCGTAAGCGATGGTAAGCAGGATGGTTTAACGTTCGTTAAGTAAGCTACTGTAAGCTGTGCATCATCGTATCTAAGCAACCGTACATAAAAGAAATAGTGCTGGCCAATAGAAACCATACTCGAGGAAACCGTTTGGTTGGCCAACCAGAAATATTTTCCGGAAAATCAACTGGAGCAAAGTGGATGTAATCCACTACACAATACAGTCAATCGTGAAATTTACATTTTTATTTGAATCCTTTTTTAAGAGTATAACGTGGGTTGCGTTTTTATTTGGTAGTTTTATATTGATTTGATATTTTGTATAAGCAATGTTTTCTAGTCCGACAGATGTCGCTGTACTTACAGATGTTGATTTCCGACTCCGGCGTGTTTTCATACCAGTGCGATGTCAAAAGAAGGAGAGTTACATGCGTGTGTGTACTAACGTAAGGTACACAGTTCAGAAGGGGATTGTGGTGTCATGTGGGTTTAGGTGTTTCTGAGCTTTTTGTCAGCCTAAACTCTATGCATTCAACATGAGCTCTTTTGCTGGACGAATGAAGGAGTATTCCACCATCTCCCTGGACCGATTTGACAGGGAGAATTTACATGCAAGAGCTTATTTTCTGTCTCATTGCCATAAAGGTAAGTCAAAAATATTGCATTAGATCCTGTTTTATCCTAATTTTAAGACATCGGTTTGTTGGGCGTAACTGTTGTTTTTTGTAACAGATCATATGAAAGGATTAAAAGGACCTTTGCTTAAGAGAAAGTTAAAGTTCAGGTGAAGTTCAAGTTTCAAGTCACATTTCATCTGCTTTGTCGTCATACATTTATATACAACTTTACTCTTCATTAGTTTGACTGTCAAGCTGTACTGCTCATTTGTCACAAAAGAGCTCCTGCTTAGCAACCCAAGATATGGATTCTGGGAAGATCACATTGTAAGTATAACAATTTCCCCATCCAGACACTTTTTCGACAGACTGATGCATATGCTGCTTTTTAAAGCTTGTAATGCTGACATCGAATATTAGGTCGCCCTGGAACTGGACAGTCCAACTCACATATCTCTGATAGATGAAATCACTGGAGAGGTGGGCCTTTAACTTCTTTATTCTGCGTTACAAATTGTATTACAAATGATTTAAGAACCAGTGTAGTTAATATTAAATTGTATTGTTTTTCTAGTCGGAGGATGTTGTTGTTACTTTGCTCCCTGCTGGACACTGTCCAGGATCAGTTATGTATGTTTCTTTTTTCATTTTGGGAAATCTAAAGGCTACATTCCTTGATAAGATTTATACATTGTCATTTAATCTTGATGTAGGTTTCTTTTTGAGGGTTCTCAGGGTACAGTTCTGTACACCGGAGACTTCAGACTGGCTGTTGGAGATGCTGCCAGAATGGAGCACCTGCACTCTGGAGACAGGTGTGCATCATCCAAGTATTTCATCTTTACTTCTTCCTTGTAGAGAGACAGAAAACTATTTTAGTTACTTAAAAATATATATATCTTTCAGAGTAAAAGACATTCAGAGTGTGTATCTTGACACTACATTTTTTTACCCGAAGTACCATCAGATACCTAGTAGGGTAAGAATTTACACTCACCTGTATTACATGTACATATACAGACTTGTGATCATATCCATACATAATCACATATCTGTGTTTCAGGAGGCTTGTTTGACAGGTATTACGCAGCTGGTGCAAGACTGGATTTGTCGGAGTCCATACCATGTAGTTTGGTTAAATTGTAAAGCAGCGTATGGTTATGAATATCTCTTTACCAACCTGGGACAGGAGTTTACCTCACAGGTCAGTGATTTGTACAGATTTTGCACCAGTTTTCGTTTCGTTTACAAAATTAACACAGTTTTTCTATTACAGATACATGTGAACAACTTGAATATGTTCAAGAAAATGCCTGAAATTTTGTGTCACATGACTACCAACCGTGCAACGCAGATCCATGCCTGCAGGCACCCTAAGGCACGCTCAGCTTCTTTGTACAATGATGTCTCTATCTTATGATTCATCGTATATTGAATAAGGGCTTGTAGACTGAGATCAGAGTTGTGGTTCTTTGACAGGATGAGCTGTTTTTCAGGGCCAGTAGGTTACCGTGTGGCTCCACGGCTCCAGACGGCACTCCGCTGAACATCATCAGCATCAAACCCTCAACGATATGGTTTGGAGAACGGACCAAAAAGACTTCAGTGGTTGTCAGGTGAGAATTAATCATAATATGTAATATGGACAATTGCCTTTTATGATGTTTTTTGATTGTTACTTTGGTTTCAGGATGGGCAACAGTTCTTACAGAGCGTGTTTTTCCTTTCACTCTTCTTACTCAGAGGTGAGAATCATCATGAAAGATGCTACATATTCCTTATCAATGCACAGCATACACAATATTGACTCGATTCAGAAATGTTCCTAAGCCTGTGATTTTTGTTTCCTGTGACTAGGTCAAGGACTTCCTGTCTTACATTTGTCCTGTTAACATCTACCCTAATGTCATACCTTTGGGACAAACAGTCGAGGACGTTACAGAGCTGTAAGGATTTGCACTTCTGCTCATCTATATTACTGTATGTGTCCTGAATACTTACTGTAAAATGACCCTTTTTTTATTTCAGGTTGAAGCCACTGTGTAGAAGCCGCTCTGGTGGAGAGGAGGTTATCTACAAGCCGCTGGGAACAATCAAAAGAACCAGAAAGAGATGCACATCAGAAGGTATGAATAGTCTTGAATAACATGCTTGTTTACCGCCTTAACTAAAGTTTAGCTCATATTTTCTCCCCCTCAGGCTCAGACAATGATGGAGACCTGTTTGATGAGGTTGCCACGGTTCCAAGGAGGCGGAAGATGTCAGTGACTGACATAACCAAGGTTGCCGTTCACACACAGCCTCAAAGTCCTAATAAAGATTCCTCCAATAAGGACAAAATGTGTATCCTCCCAGATCCCCGCCCCTCCACACAGCCTTCCAATTACATTGACTGCACAGAATCAAATGACGACGACGATGATGACGACGAGCTTTCAAATGTCATGGGTGAACCTGCTCTACCTTGCACAGAAATGCCATGCCCTCCACCCACATCCAAATCAGACACAATCCCATCCAAGTCAGACACAACCCCATCCAAGTCAGACACAACCCCATCCAAGTCGGACACAACCCCATCCAAGTCGGACACAACCCCATCCAAGTTGGCTTCACCCCGTTGGGAAAACTTCTTCAGGGCTGACCCAGTATTGACGGATGAGAGCGAGTTGGATAACAGTCAAACTACTCAAACCACTGAAAACACGTCTCAGTCACCGGAACTGTTTCACGAAGAAGACGAGGATGACAGCTGTCACATGACCTCCTCACAGTCCACTCATATATCAGATGAAGCAACAGAGAGCTCCAGTCAAATAGATACAGTTCTTGTACAAGTGGATGACAGTAAGGCAGTTACTAGCGACCAAGAGACCAATGGGGTGTTTAAGGATGGTACCTGCAAACTTGCTGAGGTGGGGTTAGATGCGATCCATAGCTGTAATGTCAAAGCCAAGGCAGAAGAAGCCACAGAGCAGAAATCAGACTCGCAGGTATCATCAGATTTTGAGCTTCCACCAACACCTGGTTCTAAAGACCCGGAGCCAGAGGAGCTGAAAGAGCTATACAGGAAGTTGGCAGCAGGGCAGGAAGTTGTAAAAAGGAAGATTTTTTAAGTCAAGTCAGGATTACATTTCTGTTCCATTCTAATCAGTTTTATACATTAAAAATGCACAAAACAATAAAGTCTTGAAGCAATTTATTTTTGTGTGAGAATTACTGTAATGCTAACTTGAAGTATGCAGTCAAATGAATCAATTTGCAATGTTATTAACCAAAAAATATTAGAACTACATTAATGCAAACAGTAATATAATACCTATCTACAGTTTCAGTAATTGTTGAAGCCACTGACATTTTGGTCCTTACATGACATCCTAACATTCAGGTGACAGAAAGCAGAGTGTTACAAGTTTCACAAAACTGCAACGGCTTTATATATCGTGACCATGGATCACAAAACCAGTCTTATGGGTCAATTATTTTAAATAAGCTTTCTACTGATGTATGGTTTGTTGGGATAGGACAATATTTGGCCGAGATACAACTATTTAAAACTCAGGAATCTGAAGGTGCAAAATATTGAGAAAATCGCCTTTAAAGTTGTCCAAATAAAGTCATTAGCATAGCACATTACTCACAAAAATAAAGTTTGGCTATTACTACAAATGTTCTCGTGCTACTTGAGACAATTAGTAAATACAGTAACTCTGAAATGACTCAAAACACAGCACAAGTATCTGTACTCTAAACTGTGTCATCTTTATTGCGTGATAGTTTTACATCACAAAATGGGGAACGGCTTTTGTAATGTTGCACCTGTTCAATGTGACTGCACCAGATAAACTACAGAACATGAAGAGATATTATCAGTGAGCCACATTTATTGTACACTCGCACAAATACTCTCATATGCGAAACCACCTGATCTACCTTTATCTGCCACTTTCTCCAGGAGATCTTGAGCCTGGTAAAGGCTGATCTGTTTAGTGTAATGCCATACACTAAATTAAATTTATCACATCTATCAGTACTAATAACTTGTGATTAAAACCACACTGTGATGCAGGTAACATGAAGGCACATAATATCGACATTATGAACAAAAAATGGTAAAACGGACTATATCGTTATAACTGGATTTCAAAGGAAGTTTCAAGAAATTGAGAATCTATAAATATTTACTCTCATTTCATGAGTGGTTTGCTGGATCTAGAGAGACAGGAGCAACAGACAGAGCAACAGGAAAACCTCAAACATCATCACATGCAGGTGTTTAGGTTACAGTATGGAATTAAGATGGCAACATAATTCAAGGTTATGATGCTGCAGCAGCCGTTTCTATGGTGATGGCCTCAGATCTGCCACTGCCCTGCTCTGTGCACGTCACGTGCAGCGAACCATCCCTAAAATGAAAGCCAGTTTAGACAAATTAGATTCTAACTGAATATTATCAATGACTTGCAAGTTCAACAGGACTATTAAAGCCTAATAATGGCATTATGTTTTTATTACCTCTTCATTGTTAGAACTGTAATGATGTCATGCAAGTCCTCTTTTGGTTCCAGGTCTCGAAGTACAATCTAGAAAAACAAAACAATAGATACATTCAGAAATATACGATTTATTAGACAGTTTTAGATCAGAATAACTGATTTTGAATGACTAAAACAAAACGTAAAAAAAGGAAAACATCTTCAGTATTACGCACGACCCAATTCACCACATCAAAATTTATGTTGCAGTCATTTCCAGCTAACTGTACGTTTTTAACTTACTTATTTTAGATTTATTAAGTAAGGGAACACAGAAATCTGTGTTTAAAAGGGTGCCAACCTGTGCGATCGGTCGCTGCGCCTGGTACAGCTCCAGGCTCACTGACGACAGGCTGCCAGGACCCTGTAGCGCGTGTTGGCGGCGGGCGGGGAGAGGTGTGCCAGATGGAAACAAAATTGTGAAAACCTCCGCACCCGAGTCATCCACCTCCTGTAAAAGACGAAGACAGAAACCAGCTGATTCAGAACACCATGTACTGATTAATAACCTAAATATAGTACACGAGCGCTTTTGATCGCCTCACTGTACCCACCTTCACGGTGATATCGCTGGCACAGCAGTCTACAGTGATGGAATCTTCCCCGAGCGCCAGGCTTTCTTTTCCAACCAGGATGCCCGCCTGCATGGCAGCGCCCACCGGAATGACCTCATCTGGGGGGATGGAGTTCAACAACTCCACGTCTGGGAACAGATCTCTGATCATCTGTTGCAACTTGGGAATGCGAGCCGAGCCTCCACATAGGACGACCTTAGACAAGATCCATATTAGTTAAATCTTCCGCAAGAGATCAGTAGATTTCTTCTAGCTCCCCCTACTGGCCACAGGTGCTCAAATGTTGCGTTACCTTGTTGATGTCTGAGGTGGACAGGTTTACTTGCTCTAGGAGATTTTTGATTGGCTGAATGCTCTTATTCAAGAGGCTGGAGCATATCAGCTCAAACCGGGCTCTATGGACAGAACCAAGCATTACTTTCTGAGATAAGCAGCAAGTATTTTTACTCTATAAGTGATTCAATTGAAGACGCATCAGCTCACCTGGACACATTGCACTCAAAGTCCATACCATCGTAGAGCGAGTCCACAAAGCAGTTGGCACTGCCCAGAGTAGACATTGTGTGCTTGGCCATATCAGCACTATTCATGAGCTTTAGCATTGCCCTGGGGTTACCGGTCACATCCTGCTTATAAGTCCTGCATACACAAAGGGAAAAATCTAAGTAAAATACTGAAACAGCACATAAATACAAAATCTGCACTTGAGGTCTACTGACTTTTTGAACTCTGCAGCCAGATGTCGCGCAAGCTCATGCGTGAAGCTCTCTCCTCCCGTACTGTGGTCTGTCTGCGTTGCGAGGACGCGGTACATTCCACTGTTCACTTCCAGGATGGTGACATTCAGCGACGTGCCTCCAAGTTTGTACACAAGGACGTGACTGTGGATTAAAAATGCAGCAATTAAACTTGTCATTCAAAAGAAACTCGACTCAGATATGCTAAAACTTCGTGGCTATACCTTTTTCCCAGCGGCGAGTCTTGTCCAATACCATACGCCAAGAGGGCAGCGGATGGTTCGTGAATCAGCCTGAGAACATTGAACCCGGCACTATCTGCAGCTTGCCTGCAACACAACATAATGATTCTTATATACAAATGTAAATGTGTCCAGCTACAGCACCACCACCTCTACATGAAGTCACGTACTTGAGCGCATTCTTCTGCATTTCTCCAAACTCAAACGGCACTGTAATGACGGCATCTCTCACATCTGAACCCAAAGCTGACTGCGCCGTCTCTGCAGAGAACACAAACATTAGAACCAACCACTATTACTATGACTATGAAAAGAAATAGTGCACAAGCATTGCGTAAAACGTACCTTTCATTTTATGGAAGATTAATTTAGCTACATCATCAGGCGACACATACTTTGTTGTCTCTCCTGTGTCAATTTCATACCTAGGTAGGTCTCCTTTGTTAACAACCTAAAATAATGTAAAAATATATATAAAATGACACAAGTCACATAATTTTGTGGTTCACTACAAAAGCAAAACAGCTTGGTGTACTCACAATGCACTTGCTCTCTTCTCTGTGTGTCTGAGCATCTGGGTCATCATATCTGAAAGCAAAATGAAAAACGTTAACTCTTAAAACATAAAACTCTTTTCTTTGAAAATGAAACTTGAATTGCTACTTTTGATCGGTTTAAAGTTATCTACATAATAATGCAAGCATTAAAGTGAATACAAAAATAGCTTATGCTACTTAAATACAGAACATGAGGCCTAACATACCGTCTGCCCAGGATCTGCTTCACTTTGACAACAGTATTGGTGGCATTTCGTATTCTGCTCTGCTTGGCAGCGATTCCAACTATCTATAAAAACAAGGGAAACCAAAACAATGAAATATTACCTGACATTTACACTTCATTCATTAAAACAGTAAATATGGGACGTGAATGACAGATTGAGATCTGGTTGCAATGGGAGGAACAAATCTAGACTCTGAATGAATACAACATCTTTGTATCTTCATATCACCTGTTCATTTTCTCTGTATGCCACTACAGCTGGCGTGACCCTGTCCCCTGCATCATTGGCCACAACATCTGCTCTGCCATCCTGCGGAAAAAAGTTAAACAATATTTAATATATATATAAATACTGACTGAGCTTGGCAAACCATCATTCATTCAGCATAATAAAGACCATCAACACAGCCGCATAAACACAAGCATGTTAGAAATGTACTTCGTCTGGCTTTACATACTCGTTTATTCTGCACTATAAATGTATTATTCTCATGACTAATTACCTTAAATACGGCAACACAGGCACATGTGTATCCAAAGTGCACACCGATGGCAGCCATGCTTCCGAAAAATCCAGCAGGAAGCCGGTACTCGTATGCAAATGAGGAAGGGTGGGCTTATAAGTTCAGTCGAATCACGGGGAGCTGTTCTAGTTTTCAACCTATCAGAGCTTCACAATTCTTGACGCAACCACAAGAGTAAGCGAATAGCAGAGCCGGCTCTGGCGAATAGGAGCCACAAGGGCCACACCCCCAGCCAAATGTTGCGAGGTGTATTCTGGGTATTGAAGTCCACTTAAAAGTGCGTCTCCATACGCGTTTTAAAAGCACTGTCATGTCTTCTACTAACGCGTTTTTTACTCCGTTTCTTTTGCTTTTCTGTGTTATTTTATTCCCCGTTACTGATGCAGAGGAATGCGAAGGTGAGGTTGGTCGTTTTGGGTGTCAATGCGCACGAGCCCCTGAGTTTAAAAATAGTTGCTTGAACTAGCTATGTTGGGTTATTTTACGCAAGTGCATGGGGGTTGTCACTGTAAATAAGTATATTTACTGAATAAAGTTGATTTTAAAAAGGAAATCTGGGTTTGTGTTGCATGGTTAGAAATGTACAACAGTGAAAGCTCTATTATGGTAATACCATGGTGGTAATGTATTATGGTAATCCCTGTTTGCTATGCTAATACCATTTAAAATAAATAAAACAATTGTTTTTTTTGCTTTACAAATATATTTATACGTTTTTAACCATTCATATTTAAAGAAGAATATTGTTTTAAAATGTGAAGCAGAATTATGAATTGTTTACACTGTCATTTTTGATTAAAAAATATATAAACGTTCAATAGGCCTACAACTAAAAAACAATCAAACTAGAAACTTAAAACAATGAGTTGAGATTTTTAACCGCATTAGTTAACATGATTTATCCTAATGGAACAATATTTCTGCAGTATTAATTAATCATAGAAAATGTCAACATTTACGAATATATTTTATTAATCAAATGTTCTGTTTATGTATGTTATACAATGAATAAACATAAACAAACAACAGACAATTGTATTTGTATTAACTAAGGTTAACAAATATTGTTCATTGTCAATTCATGTTAGCAAATGCATAAACTAATGTATGAAACCTTACTGTGAAATGTTACCGAGCTATTATACGACACTCACAATTATATGATCTCCAGAAAAAAAATCTATTTTTTTAATGTATAAGTGCATATGTGTATGTGTTTCGCAGTGTGTGTGCATTTCCTGGAGCGCCTTTACAGCTCACTTGTTATGAGGCACACAGAGCTCTCTCCAGAGTTGGTGGAGGAGGGTCTCATCAGAACATGTGCTGAGGCTACAGGGAAAGAGAACAGATTAGTAAGACCAGCACCAAAACAGGCTCACTTTATCATTTTCTGCTCATTGCTTGCTTGGTCTGTCTTTAGAGACCACTTCCTTACCAGCAGAACAGCATAAACAAACATTGTTCAATTATTCATATGCAACACGTGCACGTTATATTGACTGTAGCCTATTAGGATTTGTAATCTATATTCTCTCCTCTCAGTGTTATTACCTCGGAGCCTCGAGTGATGCAGCAGCCAAAGTGACAGGTGAGGTGAGCCGCCCCCTCAGTGCACACGTTCCTGTCCATAAAATCTGCCAGAAACTTCAACGCAGAGACGGCCAGATCTGTGAGCTCAGATACGGTGTGTGATTACGCAAAACATCCTTTCTAACAGACTGTAAGTGTTTGGAGTAGATTGGGGTCAGACTGTCAACACTGTACAGACATTAACATCTTGGAGATAATTGTATAGAGGGTAGGCTACATAATTTGATGGTCTATATAGATGCACTTATACAACGCAAAGCTCCTTCCTCAGTGTGAGCAGACCGGAAACAAAGACGACAAAAATGGGTCATACAGAATGCGTCACTGTGATGTCAGAACTATCAACAAATTAACATTTGCCCACCCACATTTATATATCAGAGGTCATTTACATTTTTGTCTGCAATGAGTCTTAAAGGTACAGTAACGCAAACAGATTTTAATGTTCAGAGATGTTGGAAACGTTATAAATTGACTTCGGGAGAACCACATTTTTATTTTATAAACTTCAGTTTCAGAAAATTTCAAGAAAATTGTTTTGCATTCACGACCACTACATTCCTATGTTAAAGGGATAGTTCACCCAAAAATGGAAATTTCTTGCATTTACTCATCCTAATGTCACTCAAAACCTGTATGACTTTTTTTCTTCTACTGAACACAAAAGAATATATATTTTTAAACATTGGTGACCCCACAACACTGGCCACTATTGACTTCCATTGTTTGGATACAAAACCACATTTCTCAAAATATATTCTTTTGTGTTCCACAAAAAAAACTGCATTGAATGACATACATGATGACAGAATTTCAATTTTTGGGTATGTTGTATATGATGTATGATGTAAGATTATCTCAGGGGCTATTTGGTGCATATGCTTGTGTATTTTTTAGATCATCCGGTGCTGGACTGGAGTAGGGAAGCTCTATCTAAAATACGAGTTCTGGAGCTGAAAAGAATCTTGGCCTCATGGGGGGAGGAGTGCAGAGCCTGTCTGGAGAAGAGTGAATTTATAGATCTCATCCAGGAGGTGGCCCCCAAACACAGCACAGCGCAGCACAGAACGCATGCGGAGGAGTTGTGAGGGCCTCCTCGTGCAGCAGCACGCCGAGAACACACAGCTCTGACGAGAGGGCCTCCTGGTGCAGCTCCGTGTTATAGGAGGGTCTTCTTGTGGAGCTGCGCTCAGGGACACTGTTGATATTGCACTGAGGTTCCTTTTAAGCCTATTCATAATATTAGTTATGATTGGCCCGTGCCTTCCCCAGTGTCTCATTGTTCTGTACTGCTGTAAGCATTTTCCTCCGCATGCTTAGAATATTAGTTTTCATTAATAAAAGGTTGCTCACAGAGATGCTGGCTGGTTCACGTATCCAGCTATTTAATTTTAAAGGGTTGAGAGCTTGTGTTAGGTTTTAAGACCACAACCCCACCCTTATTTATAGTTAATCAAGTTTTTTGATTCCAAAGAACAAGATCCAAAGAAAATAAAAAATCGGCAGTGTTAAAAAAGATCAGATTAACAATCACAGTGTATATATAATCCACACTCTCAAAGTAATTATATATACACTGTGAGTGTTAATTTGACCTTTTTAACACTGCTGATTTTGCTAAAAATGAAGACCATAAAGAGATTTTGCACTGTGACATCTCAATTAAGCACACTTCCCAAAAAAAGAAAAACCTCACACTGTATAATGCAGAATAAATAAATAAAAATAGGCTTCATTTTAAGTAACATTTTTCCACCAATGTATGTGTCACTTTCTATTTCTGTGCCCAAACCTGCCCGTCCGTGACCACGTGTTCATATCTAGACGCATACGCGTGCGAGGGCGTGTACATACGTTTTACATAATTGCGTGTCACTACCCTGACCCCTCGTAAGGATGGCATTGTTGTGACGATCCTTCCGTACACGCGTCGAACAAAGGACGCCCACGCGACCCCGCCGATGTTTACATCTGGCGCGTTGCCATGGCGACCACGAAACCTTTCGTTCGCCGCTGCTTTTATAAAAACTTTGTCAGCAAAATTCTGTCATAAAACGCAACCAATCAGCCGCGAGCCCACTGCTGGGGATCGTTCTCCTCCCCTCCTCCTTACACCCCCCCACCCCAGGCGTGCCCATTCACAATCCCCCTCTTTTTCCATCCATCTCTGCTGTTCTCCTGTAATAGCTGTTATAGAGAGAGTGATGGGAAGAGAAAGAGAGACTGTGAGTGAGATTCAGGCCTTGCCCACGCAAAGAAGTGGGAGACCGAACCTCTCTCTCTCTCTCTCTCTCTCTCTCTCTCTCTCTCACACACACACACACACACACACACACACACACACACACACACACACACACACACACACACACACACACAGTCAGTGTATCATGCTTGCACTGTGTGGGCTGAGCTGAGCATTCCTATCATAGAGTCTCACTGCCTCCGCTCTCTCCCTCTCTCTCTCTCCTCCTATTTCTCTCTTTCCCTTTCCCTCTATCTCTCCTCTTTTCTCCCTCTCCTCTCTTTCTTACTCACACACGTGCAAATACAGAATTACACACATAAATACACACTTATACACTTTCACAAACCAGAGAGACGGATCCTCAAAGAGGAAGTCGAGATGGTGTGGAATGTGTGCCCTGGTTTTATTGGGTAAGTTTTATGATTTCTGACATATGCTTGGTTTATCGATGACTTTTATGCTTGTGTTTGAACGATGACTTTGTGTTGTTGAAAGAAAAGAGCAAATTTCTGTCTGTCTGTCTCAGCACACCTCTGGACAGCAGCTCTATGCGGATATTGTTATTGGGTATTTCTGGAGGGATTATGGAACACTTTTCCTAACGCGTGTGCACGAAGATGTGTGAATGAGTGTCGTGTTTACCCCATATATGTCTTCCTCAGGCAAACACTAATCTTATCAAAGATTTGCCGGATGTTCTCGTGGGTTGAAAGCGAGTTTATTTTTGCCACATGAAAGCCGCTAAGACGCACATCTCCACGGCCCTCTTACCTACCGTACCTGTCGCTTTTTCACATTTTTCTGATTTCTGTCGTGACTGAGGCCAATCTATTCAGCCCTAACGCCCACTCATTAAACCAACGCGCTCAGCGTTTGTTCTTCCTCGCATCTTCCTCCCCTCGTCTCTTCTTCTCGATCTCCGCTCTTCTTTAACATCTGCGTGGCACTCCGGCGCACGGGCGCGACTCGAGTCTTCTGCACGCGCGTCAGGAGATGCAGAAGGACGCGCGCTCCAGATTTATGCTTTGGCCCTTTAAACGCAGGCAAAGTTTCCTGGTGAACCATTTTTCTGGTTGCCATAGTGATGGAGCTAGGACTTGGAGAGGTGCAGTGCTACTGGGATGCAGTGACAGCTCTTAGCATGTGAATTCTCACACTGAGATATGGAGATGCACTGAGACTCAGAACAGAGACGGCGATGAGGTGAGACACCCACGCGCACACGGGCACACGCATCCTTTTTGCTCACAGCATTCTTTGGCTGATCATACTGTTCCGGGATCTGTGTACCAAGGTGACGGAAAAGCCCAAAGGGAGAGGAGATCATGTGGGAATGACTATTGGTGAGGGTATGTATGTGAATTTGTGAATGTCGTTGACATGGGGACCATAGTTCCTTAATCCAGAAGTTTAGCCTTTAATTGTTATAAGTGCATATTATCAGGAATTGTTGTATTGCAACTTCAGAGTTCATTTAAAATCTAGACTTCAAAACTTTGAGAGATCTGAGCAATGTAATGTTCTACAATGGTGTTTTGGGATCTTTAGGAAATAGAAACATGAAAATTTGAGCAATGTGGTTTTTTACACTCTACTTTTCAGATTCATTATGTAGTTTTAGGACGTTAAACTATACATCATTTAGGAAACTAAGCTAGATATTTGTCCTGGAAGCTGAAAATTCATTTAAATTCAAGGAGCTCGTACGAAGCTTAAGGAATATTACTGTAGAAACCTCAAAGAAATGCTGACCAATCTAGAAATACACTTTCCCCATCTCAAAAGAGGTTCATAGACCTTCATGTTATTTATCAACTACCTAAATGCATGCATTGTTTTTGTGAGTTAGTAAGGATCTCTTATAACTCTAGTCGAGCGGTTATCCACAGATGCAGACATCAAGGTGTGTCTTATGTAACCGAGAACCATGCTAGAGTGATTGTCCTTTTGGTCTGATAAAATGAAAAGGAAATGAAATCCATCGAGACTCCTGAAACAGTCACCTAACCCTTCTGTACGATTTCAGTTATTGATATATTATTCAGCTCAAACGAACTGTAGCTAACCTACTTCCAGTTTTAGTGCTGTCGCACATTTCTGTAATTTCGTTATCTTCCAGCGTGAGGTGGAAATGGAAACGTTACTGTTCTGTAGCTGAGATTTGCAGGGAGGTGTGTGGGTGCCACTAGCCTTTATTTCTGTTCCGCACCCGTGTGTGCGAGGTGAATTTTTGTATCGCCTGAGGAAAGGACTGAGTTATCAGAGGCGTGCAGCTTTTCCTACACTTCCTGCAAAAACATCCAGAGGAGCCGGGCCTGACACAGCCGGGAAGAAGGCAGGAAGTGGGGCTGAGATCACGGGAAGTGCAAAGCCAAAAGCTCTAAAAACAGGTCTAGTGGAAGTTTCTGTAGTGCATGGTTTGAAGAAATTATGGTTGTGATTTATGTGTGTTAGTAGAAAGGTGTGGGAGTTTTGATGATGCTGTATTTAAAATGGATGTTCTGGATATTCTGACTAAACCTTTATATAAATAAGATCTCTTATTTATCCATCAAAGCACACACGGGATAAACCCTTGCAACCACATTTTAACAACACATATTCTTAGTGGCCCTTAAACTGAAACGTATTACGTGGCGTCAGGAGTGACAGGGATGTTTATTACAACCAGTATGATGGATTTAAATGTAGCCTCACCTGAGGTGTTTAGAGAAACGTTGGTGATTGGTTGAGACGATTGAACCCTGGTTGCTTATTGGTCGAGATCAGCGAAGATTGTTTTCGGTTGGTTGAGATGGGTTGAGATGGTCTGGAAACCTTCCTGCTGTAATTTCCTCTTTCCTGCTGGTTTTCCTGCTCGGGATTATTCAGCATCAGGGCTGGGCTTCAAGTGTCCTGAAATCTCAGAGTTCAGAGCGAACGCTGTGACGTTCGAGACGATATTTCACAAACCTGGAAACACAAAGTACACTAGATGAAATATTGGTGGAATACCGTGGAATGCAAATTTGAAGCTCGGAAACTTTAAAGAATACTGCGAGGAGACAGAAACACGATTCGTTCATTGTATACAGGAAAGCTCACATGGGAAGCCCGGGTCAAAGGTGAACTCCTCCTTTTATTCTTGTTCTTAAATGTATTTGACTTTTTGTTATTGCTGCTTGATAATGCTAACCATGGGGTTTGTTTAAATATCTCACTGTGTATATTAAACTTTGGTGCGTAACTTTGGATTTGTGCTGTTTGTTGAGGGTATGTGTACTGTTTTATAAGCGTGCAGATTTGCCAACTTCCTGTTCAATTATAAATAGAGATTAAAATATCCAGTTGGCTATCTAGAAACCATAATATATAACTTTGGGTGGGCTTTTGAACCAGCAAATAACCAAAAGAACAGGCAACTTCCTACCAACACCCTGGAAACCAGCCAGAACACCTTAGCAACGGCATAATAATGCCCTGGCAACCACACAACCCCTAGCATTACGGCAGCTATTCATACACCCAACCATCACTCATTCCATTACTCATGTATAAACGTAGAGCTTACCTATGTTGCAGATTTATCTTTATACTATTAAATTGTTTTTCATTTAGAGTTAAGTGATTATTAGTTGTCATAAACAGAAACACCATGACAGAAAAGTACTTGGGTATAAATACTATAGGTGTCAGACAGGGAAGTTCTCACAAGAGCTGTCAACTGTACAATGATGGTAAAAAGAAATATTTTTATTAAATATCTGTTTAGAGCAAACCGTCAAGGTGTTACGTGCTTTATAATCGTACTTAAATGCATTTTAATACATAGTATTATATATATATATATATATTGTTTTATATTTCAAAAATAAATTTTTTGTTTTCATAATTATAATTGTATTGCTCGATATTTCATTGAATATGTATATCTGTAGACTATAATGACAGGTTTCATTGTGACCTTCCTCCCATATAGTGTGACACTGTTCTTGTTTTCTGGTAAATGACAATAGAATTTTTTCATACTTTTCTGTAGCAAAGACCTAAAGGTATGTGGCTATAAACACCTAATCCCCTAAGAATATTCCCCAGAATAAAAATTCACTATCCCTGTTCCCCCCTGCAATATTCCAGGCCCAAAGTATAAGTCTTTTTTATCTTGCCTAGGTGACAATAACAAATAAGCCTGTATGCTTATCAATTAATACATGTGTGCACTGACAACATTGTTTTGACCCAATTTGCTCACTCGCGCTCTCCTCTTTATAGTAAATACCACAGTGAGCACTAGGCAATATAGACAGAGCTGTACGTGACAGCTCCATTATACAGACCAAAGAAAAAGAGCTGCACATCTAGCCCTGCCATTTACAGTAGACTTTGTACATTGTATTTTTCTTCAGTCCTTATGTTCACTTTTACAGTTACACTATATCAAATAGAGATATTTCAGGTCTCGTAATGGAATTATAAATATTCAAGGAATAAATTGCGGTACTCAAAAACAATCTCAGGCACCATTAAACATGCGTCAGGCTGCTAGGTAGGAGAGCGATGACTCAATAGGGCCTGTCCATCAACTCCTTACCCCTATAACTGTATAGTTACAACTTAACGTTTTGATTTTTGTAACTGGCTAACTGGTCCCTGATGGAAAACACCACCTGGTTAGTCCCCCTCGGATCATTGAACTTTGAGATCACTCTCTTATTCTTTTTGGGGGGTTTCCACCTCTTGTTCCCTATGACAATGTCTGTTATGTAACCGACGACTTCCCTTGAGTCCCTATGGACAATAGCGCTCGAGCGTCTGAAATGCTTTCGCGTGCGATTGCTTTGGAATGAGTGAGTAGGTGGGACCTACATGTGGCCAGCTGCGTTAATAGTATGGTAAAACAATGCGTGTGTGTGTGTGTGTTAGCTTCAAGTATGTGCATAAATAAATATTAAAAGTCGAGTGTGTGTTGCTTGATGCTTAGTACAGACGGAAGGATTGTGTGTGTGATTTTGCACAGCTGTCTCTAAAGAGGAAGTGTAGAGCTATGGTTTAACAGAACAAGCAAAGTGCCGAGTTGCCATGGTAACCTGGGATGCAGGGTTCCCTCGATTTCCATTATTCCCAAGTGGATCTGCTTTACAGTGTCCATGGCAACCACTCACAACCAATGGAGTTCCTCTCTCTCTCTCACGCACACGCATACTCTCTCAACCCATATCTTGATTTGTGATGTGTGTTAAAATGTCATCCCCATGCTTACGTAAAGACTTCATTAGCTGATGCTCTTTCAATACTATTACCCGCAAAAGCGCGTTCTGAACACACCTCGAGCGCTGTAGCTACTGTACACGCACATCTTCCTAGCACCAAACAGCACAACCTCGGAAACAAACACGGTTCGCCATTTACATCCGAATCACTGAAAAAGCATGTGTGTGTGTTTTGTTGTAGGGTTGTGAGGCTGACGTGTTGAGCAGAACGCACACACACACTCACACACACACACACTCTCCCAGAGCATGCCTATCAGTCCACCTGCCGACGGCAAACATGAGGGTCTCGACCGGCCGCGGCAACAACACGCCCCTACCAACGGTAACCACGGAGATGACAGCATTCGGGCCTCTCCTGGGATTAAATCTACCTCCGAACCTATGGAGGATCTCCACGGAAACGCAGTTGTCATCCGCATCGGAATCCCTGATCTGCAGCAAACGGTGAGCGCGCTCTCGCTTCAATCCTCTTTCTCACTTTGTTCTCTCACACACACACACACACACACACACACACACACACACACACACACACACGCATAAGCAGGCTTACTCAGTTTTCTTGCCTTTTCTTTGAAATGGCTGCACTGCAGTGCTGGAGTGGAGTGTGGCAGTGATTGGTAGATGCTGAGTTGTTGATGCTGCGTGGGTGTAAGGGGTGTGTGAGAGACCAGCAGGTCTTGTGCGTGCATGCATGTGCAAAACTCTATGGTTATTTATGCGAAAGAATGATAAAAATGTCTTCCCATACATGTACGGTGTAAAAGTCTAAGAGCACATTGAAAATCATTTAAAACAAGTAATGTAACTTTGGTTTAACATGACATATTACGGATTTGCAAGATAACTAGGTCAGTAATAATATAAGCACAATTTGCTATGCTGACCATGAATCATATTTTCGTTCTGTTGCTGAAGCTTTTTTCTGACAATTAAGAAATTATCCATATTCAGTTAATTACTTAAATAATAAGTAAAATAGTAGAGTATACTTTCTTTTTGCATTTTCTTAGTATAATATTTGCAAAACAAACTTAATCCACATATATGCCTGGCATCTTCTGACAATTTCAGCTTTCACTGAAGCAATTTTTTTTATTGATTTATTGGATTCACTTTTGTCTTCTGCTTCTTACGTCATTTCTTTTGACTTTTGGCTATTTTATGTGCACATCTTTAAATGATATGAGAAATAGCACATGTCATAAAGCTTTAGACTTTAAATGCAAAGATCGTTTAAAAGATGGTGTATTTGGAGATCAAGTGTTTCATGTACATAAAATAATGATTTTTTTTATAGATTTGCAGTGAAATAAGAAAACACAACAAATGCACAAGAACGAATAATATTATGGCTCGTTCAGATCCATGGCGCAATGGCTACTGCATGTACCCCCCCAAAGGACTCTGATCCCATTCACATTTTTCCACCTATGATACATATTTTTTTTAAAAAGAGTAAGAAATAAAAAGGGAAATGAAAAACATTATTATCATTTTGTAAATTTGTGTGTCTGTTTGCTCCAGAAATGCCTGCGACTGGATCTTGAAGCTCCAGTTTGGGTTTGTAAGCAGCGAGTTCTGGTCACTTTGACACAAAGCCTGACCGACGTGCTTAACTATGGCCTCTACCTCCCTGCCTTTAACGGGCGCGCCGGAAAGTTCCTCGATGAGGAGAGATTGCTCAGGGAGTACCCTTTCCCTACGGTCACACCCGTACCATACCTAGAAGTACGAACACACGCATACACACTCTTTTAATTCCCATAATGCTTTGGAGTTCTCCATTAATTATTAATATTAAACAAATGTTTTCATTTGTTACCTCAATTTATTTGTGTGCCCTCAGTTCCGTTATAAGAGGCGTGTTTACACTCAGAGCTATGTAGATGACAAGCAACTGGCTAAATTACATACCAAGGTAACATTTAATGTTCATTTACATCCATTTACACACAGCAGAAAGAAGTCACGGGTGTATCCAGCTTTTTTTTATGTGTTTGTTGTTGCACAGATGTCCGTGCATGTGATTAAATGCAATAATAAAAGTGCGAACACATCTTTAGGCTCACAGAGTAGAGTCTATAGAGTAATTCAAAAGCTTGAGTAAAGACTACACACAACATAATAGCACACAGAGAAACAAAACACACCCTAACATTTAGAATTAAACAGGCCTTTGCGCTACTGTACCTGTAAGACTTCAACATGTACATGTCTTGAATGTCTTTGCATGAGTAATGAGTTACATCACTCCACAATAGGCATGGGCCGGTATGAGATTTTGATGGTATGATAACCTTTCGCGTTATGGCGGTATTGCAATTAACGCTTTAAAATGTGATGTTAAAAATGTCCGGGTTTTTCCATTAAACACAGTATTTAAGCAACACAAAATATCTGGAACAGTAGTAAACAAACGTTTTGAAAGCATGTCACCCCTTTCTAGTCATTTGCATACATACACATATAAATAAATGAAATGCAGATAAGCAAACAATAAATTAAGCATAAACAAAAAATAGCACAGAACCTGATGGATTCCTGCACTTTCAGTCTTTGATAAAACATACAAACAGCTCATACCTTTGGAGCGGTACCACAGAAAATTGTAGTGGTGTTCAAACCGTGGCTTTTTTAAACAACGGTATACCTTGAAACCGGTATTCGGCCCATGCCTACTCCACAAGCCTGCAGATTTCTGAATAACCAATAAAAAGTGCACTGGGAAAGAGAATTGCATCACGAATTTTAGAGTATGCTTAACATTTATTTTGAAAGAGAAAACCCAATTGGTTATCTAATACATTGTTGGTGGGTTAGTAATCCAAGACCATGTGCTCTTGCTTACAGGCCAATTTAAAGAAGTTTATGGAGTATGTTCAACAGAGGAGCGTGGAGAAGGTCTGCAGGTTTTTGGAGAAAGGGCTGGACCCCAACTTTCACGATACTGACAGTGGAGGTGAGTTTCCTTTCTTTCAAAAATGCCGCAAATGCAGTTGACACGTGGAGCCATGGTGCTGATGCAACTTCCCCAAATGCTTTGTTTATACTGGATGATGCTGATTTAAAGAAAAATTGTCCATAGTCCTCAAGAAATGAAAGCCATTCTATTAATGATTTAGTTCATGAAATTCAAATACTTTGGAGCGAATTTTTCTTTAGTTTGAAAGGTTAACTATTCCTTTAAAGTTTGACTTGATTAGCATTTAGGCATCTTAATGAATGTAAATGCTGCTTTGAACTAATCAGCCGAAGTAAAATCCCCAATCATTGATTCGCTTGAACCGTTTTGACATTTCGTTTTTCTTATCGTCTCCGTGCCGTGTTTCTAGAATCTCCTCTGACTCTCGTGGCCCAGCTGGACTCATGTGGCGATCTGATCAAGGTGTTGAGGAGCGGAGGAGCTCACCTGGACTTCAGAACCAGAGATGGCCTGACTGCGATGCACAAAGCGATCCAAACGCACAACCATGTAGCATTGACTGTGAGTCCCTCCCACACATATTTTCCAAAGAGTCACGCTTACACAAGTCACCACAAGCTGTTGTGGGTCCGTGCGCATATGCCCATCACATTTTGTGTCCTAATTCTCTCCGTATCTGCAGACATTGTTGGATCTGGGGGCCTCTCCAGACTATAAAGACAGTCGTGGACTCACCCCCCTCTATCACAGCGCGATGGTCGGGGGAGATCCGTACTGCTGTGAGCTGCTGCTGTACGATCACGCCCAGCTGGGCTACAGTGATGAGAACGGCTGGCAGGAGATCCATCAGGTAAATCGCCCGCTCAGAATACACACGGTACACCTACGGAGACGGGGAAGAAGTTGCATTCTGCAGCGAGACTAAATATATCCTCTTTTATTGTTTGTTACACCTGCAGCAGTGGGTGATCGGTGTGTGTGTGATTTTGTACCATAGGCTTGTCGTCATGGAAACGTGCAGCACCTTGAGCACCTGTTATTCTATGGAGCGGAGATGAGCGCTCAGAATGCCTCAGGAAACACAGCACTACACCTGTGTGCCCTCTACAACCAGGTACACACTGTAATTTACTTAGTTACTTCTAAACTAAATCCTGTGTGTGTGTGTGTGTGTGTGTGTGTGTGTGTGTGTGTGTGCAATAGTGAAATTGACATCAAAATTCAAGGTCTAACTTTAAAATGCAAGCTTTGCAGCTTTGAATACTTTATGTAGTTTTATATTATTTCTTTGAATGAAGTAAAAGAGACGTTTCATGCCGATCCTGGTTGATATAGGATATAGAAAGTAGTTAGTAATAAGTAATTCAATACTTTTTGGAGAGAGTAATTTATACAGTAATCTAATTACACTATTAAATATGTAATTACTAACTAGTTATTAATGACTTTTTTAGAGTAACTTGACCAACACTGCTGGATACTCACCAAGATAAACATGCAAAGTAGATACGTATACACGTTACATAGTGTGTAGTTCACACATTCAATCGCCAACATATCCACTGTATATAGTCATTAAACTCAGCTGGGCAACGAATCGCATACAAACACATTTGCTGGGTTCTATCATTTCCTCTCATTATTTCTCTGTTTCACTCACTCGATTTTTCTCCGTTCTCTCCCATCTCTGCAGGAAGGCTGTGCTAGAGTTCTCCTATTTCGAGGAGCAAATAAAGAAATCAAGAACTACAACAACCAAACAGCATTTCAGGTACCTATGACCAAATCGGAACCCATGTCAAGGCTACAACTTTATTCTTGAAAGTAATACATTTTAAAAATGTAGGCCTGACAGCACTTTTCCAGTCATCAACATTTAGCATAAATGTTAAGTATGCTAAAGAAAGTGTGTTAAACACTTTATCAAATGTCTCGGTCTATGCGTATGAAGCAAGTTTAACTTTTGATGCTAAAGGAATGTCAAAATGCCTTTCTTTGTTAGGTTGCCATCATCGCAGGGAACTTTGACTTGGCAGAAATCATCAAGATCCATAAAACCTCAGATGTTGGTGAGTCACAATTTAGTTGCTTGATTCTGCATGACTGACTGTGTTGCCTTGTGGTGAGGAGCTTGACTAAACCAGAACCAACCATCACAAACCTCAATGTCATATACTCGGATAGCACTGATTCATTGTAACTCAAGCATTAAGGATCCTTTCACAAAACAATGTTTATTTATAGTAAATACAGAGAAATCAGATATGACAACATAAAAGCGCTTGATTGCAAAAAGCAGCCCAAATCTGGCAACTCCATCAAGCCGGTGTCAAAACATGATTTCTTTTCATTTTAGACAACCATTGCGGTCTGGCTATTGTCTCTATCAGAGATATCTAATTTTGAAATGCGTGATGTAATCTCTGCAAAAGTGTTTGTCATACTAGTTTATGTGGGCTAATCTCTTTTTAATTTGTGTGTATTTCTCTTTGCAAACCTCAGTCATGCTCTGTGTGATGTAATCTATGAGTCATCTGTTTGTAATTTTTGTGTAATCTTGGTGTGTAACGAAAACTATGTGTTTTTGTTTTTTGTTTATCCTCATTTAACACCCATTTTATCAAATTTTGTTTGTGGATCCCCACAAGTTCTGGCTTTTTACACCTGTAGCTTTAATAATTTAAAGTCTGAATAAAGTCTGGTTTGAACGGGATTATATCATGAGAAATCAATTTGTCGATCTTGATCTTGTCTTGATCTTTTGAGATAACAGTTGTTACAGTATTAAAACATACTGTATTTTTAAAAATACAAAACTTGCTTTCCAGTGTTCTGTTTATTCTGCATGGAATACAATGAATCATATGACCCCTTTAATAAAGTTCAAATATTTACATTCATAAACCATGAACGACTTTTAATACATACGTTAATACATATGAAATCTTATATAGCAGCTTTACATGCCTCAACCACACCATATATTACAGATGAGGTAAGGCTTTGTGTTATAAGGGATTATACGTCTTTCACTTTCTATCACATTGATAAAAGTTCATCTGTTCTGCTAGTCTTTCTATTTGATGGTCTTGAACCTCGTGGAGAGCATTCTTGATCCATTCGACAGGTGAAAATGGGTTTTTCTTCACTGACAGGCCAACTAATGAACAACTGTTAGTACCATTATGGTGGACATCTTCTATCGGATCGTCTCATATTGTGAGATCTTCTATCTGATCATTTCATATTGTGAGATCCTCTATCGGATCGTCTCATATTGTGAGATCTTCTATCTGATCGTTTCATATTGTGAGATCTTCTATCTGATCGTTTCATATTGTGAGATCTTCTATCTGCTCGTTTCATATTGTGAGATCTTCTATCTGATCGTTTCATATTGTGAGATCTTCTATCTGCTCGTTTCATATTGTGAGATCTTCGAAGTGTTACGAATTACTGTCGCACCACATGGCACGTTTAGGACACAACTCACGTGTCTCCTTCAACTTTTAATCAATTTGTGACCTCATATGGCCTGCTTTATTAAACCTACATCGACTAAGAAAATAAAAAGACAAACGCCTTACCCTAGCTTTCTTGTTTGTGAGTTGAAGGTGACTTGGTTTATCTATGTAAATATATTTAAATAAAATAAGTATTTTATTTGGGAGCAGTAAAAGCCAATTCCGTGCTTTCAAATCCTTGTTATTTGCATGTCTGATATCTTCTAAACATTAACACTTATTTTTACAACTCCATGGTTTTAATATAAAACACAGTATACAGCATGTGTGTGTAAAACTGTCTTTCTACAACAGTGCCTTTCAGGGAGACCCCCTCTTACTCGTCTCGGCGGCGTGCGATCTGCATATCGCCACGTCGCTCTCTCATGCGATCGGCCAGTGATAACGCTCTGGATGAGAGTCTGCCCGCCCCGTCTCCAGCCCCCTCGCTTCGCAGTCTGCCTCCACTAGAACCTGATGACAACTTGCCTTCCCAGCGCAGCCCCCAGGCCGGTCACACAAACACGCGGAGCCTCAGGAGACAAGCACGTGGGCACCTCAGGTGTGGAGGATAGTTCACCCATAAAAAAAAGTCAATTTATACATACATATATATATATATATATATATGTGTATATATATATATATATATATATATATGTACTTCCATACACACATGCTTTTTTTTGTTGTCAAACATAAAAGGATGTTTTAATACAATGAAAGTGAATGGTGACCAGGGGCTGTGAAATTTAAAAAAAGCCCCATAATGCTATGTCAGTAGCATTAAATTGGTCCATATGACCACTCATGTGCTATATTCCACGTTTCAAGCCATACATTAGTGGAACACCCTAGAAACCATATAGTAACAACCTGGCAACCACACACAACACCCCAGCACAGATAATGTAAGTGCATCATAGATTTCTTTAGGAAAATCCGTTTTCTTATTTTCCATTAAATAACACTATTGGTCTCGAATCTGCACACTTGTACTCGCATCTGTAAGATAACAAACTAGCAACAATATAAAATGTAATACATTTAATATTACCTCGAAAAATAGTTGATGTTGGTTGTCATTCACTTTTGCACGCTTGCATACTGCAGCCCTGGCAGTCCCGTACAAAGAGAGCCGAGTCCTCCTGCTGTGTCTCGAGGTCCAAAGCGCCGACTCTACAGTGCTGTGCCTGGCCGTACCTTCATCGCCGTCAGCTCCCATGCCCCACAGGGCGAGGGTGAGATTACGCTGAACCGCGGAGAGAGGGTCAAAGGTCAGTTGGTCATACAGACAGAATGCATTTTCTGTTAAAAAAACGTAGTTTTATGACAAATGGAGTACAGATGAGTTAAAACTTTATTTCTCAATGTGACATTTAATGATGTAAATGGCATCATTTCTAGTCCTGAGCATAGGTGAGGGAGGATTCTGGGAAGGCTCAGTTAAAGGACGAACCGGCTGGTTTCCTGCTCACTGTGTAGAGGAGGTCCAGATGAGACAGTATGACCCACGACTTGGTTAGTACACACACCACATTTAAGGATATACATAATCTATAAAACAAGCCGTATAGCTAGCTGCGCAAAGCGGCGTTATTACTCATTCGTAGGTGGCGTTGGGGCTGCGCAATTAATCGTAATCGATTTTCAATTTCAATTTTTGCTTCCAACAATTATGAAAACAAAATAATCGGAAAACAATTATTGTGTCGCATTCCACATTTAGCAAGAATTGTCTTATTTATGTTTTTTATTTTTGTATTATTTATTTGATTTATACTTTATTTAATTGTTTTTACATTTCAGTTATTTTTTTATTAAGTTGAATTCAGTGTTAAATTGACACGTTATTAATTTATTAATAATGTATTTATTTATTAAGTTAGTTTCCAAAGTAATTGTGTTAAATAATCGCGATCTCAACACTGGGCAAAATAATTTCGATTATTATTTATGTGTATTAAGGTACAGTCACGCCCCTAAATCGTAATTACGATTTGAAAACTCTTAATTTTGTAGTGCTTTAACCTGTACTTTATAACAGTCGCAATGTTACACGAACACAAAAAGGTGACGAAGTAGTTATTTCTTAATATTTTGGTTTAACAATTCATCATTTACTATTGTCAATTTAGACTTAACACAAAATGAGTGTAAATGTAAACGATAAACACACAGTACAGTTTGTTGCCTAATAAGCTGGTTTTCATGGAGTAAAACATCACGGGTTGTCATTTCGGAATAAAAATACGACATGGCGTGAAATGTAGTGAGGCTTCAATGAAGTGCTAAAATGACAAGTTTTCTAGTTTTATGCTGTTCTGCTGCGTAGCATGTTACTAGCGCGTGCAAACAGATAGTTCGTCAGCGCATTGTTGTGATTGGCTGCTGCGCTGTTTGACTCTGGCATCTATGTGTCACACTAAGTTACGGCAAGGTGTAATGACCAATGGTATTGATGTAGTCATTTATCTGTTTCTCAGAGACGAGAGAAGATCGCACCAAGAGACTCTTCAGGCACTACACTGTTGGCTCATATGACAATTATACCTCCTACAGGTACACACTTCCGCTCCATCCTTCCCTACGTTGTATTTTCATCTCTCTCATCCTTATGAAAAACACGTGAGCAGTTTTCAGGATGGAATACAAGTGCACCGTTTACTGCATACATTTTATTTTAAACATGCCTTATTAAATGATAATGGTTACAAAAGGTAGTATGCTACTATTTTGTTATATATGGCCTCACTATGTTGCATGTTGAATTCACAAATGAGGTTTAGTTAAACTTGTTTGACATTTATTCTCATGTTTGGCAGTACAATTAACCAATAATCTAAAACGATATTCTAACTAGAAATTATAATTTGTTCATTTAAAACATGGAAGGTCAAAAGGGGTATTGAATTGTGGGATATGGTTTCTCACACAATATGCTTAGTATGTATACTTTAATATGTAATATCGACTTACTCATCTGTTCTGTAAAAAAATAGGCTTTATTTGGCAAGTGTGCACACATGCATATAAGTGATTTGCACTTCAATTCATAACTAAAGAAATACTAAAAATAGTTTCCATGGTTTAATGTAATCTATAGTCATTTTGCAATGTCTTGGTAAAATAGTTTATCCAATCAGAATCGAGTTAGATCTTTGCTTTATAATATACATTTGGCATGAAAATTTGCTTAGCATGCAGAGCACATACTGAAATAATATTAGTACGGAGAAACAGCAATTCACTCTTTTTCCTTCTCATTGTAATTGGTGGCAATGTGTGGGTTTGTGTGTAAGGAAGTCTGGGAAGACAGAGAATTCTGGCAATGCAGCACATTTAACTATTGATCTCTGTAAATTCACAGCGATTATGTTATAGAAGAAAAAAGTGCAACGTTGCAGAAAAGAGACAGTGAAGGATTTGGCTTCGTGCTTCGGGGAGCTAAAGGTCTGAAACACAAACACTCACAACACATGCAGGTGAATTCACACAGAGATGCACTAATAAGAGGCCTGTTTATTATCAGCTGAGACGCCCATAGAAGAGTTCACACCTACACCTGCATTTCCTGCCCTGCAATATCTTGAATCAGTGGACCTCGAGGGGGTGGCATGGAGGGCAGGATTAAGGACGGGGGATTTCCTCATAGAGGTACTACAGAACACTGCGCTCATTTGGAATTCTTTAAGCTTTTCGATTTCTGTTCAATGCATACGCGATAGATTGTGGGTCTGTGTGAAACGCATATAAAAATATTTGACCCCCATTTTTGTCTGTCTGTCTCTCTGTTATCTGTCAGGTGAATGGGGTGAGTGTTGTAAAGGTGGGACACAGGCAGGTTGTGTCTCTGATTCGGCAGGGTGGAAGTCGGCTCGTAATGAAGGTGGTGTCAGTCACACGAAAACCCGACACAGGGGATGTGGTCCGCAAGAAAGGTTCTTATCCTAAGCCTATTTCATACATTTTGATTTTCAAGATTATAAGTGAATACTGATCAAAATGTTGTCTGTCCCTGCTGATGATTACTTAGCCCCCCCACCTCCTAAAAGGGACCCAAGCACCAGCCTGACCCTGCGCTCCAAAAGCATGACCGCAGAACTGGAGGAGCTGGGTAAGTCAATACACACACACACACACACACACACACTTTTTGATACTTCAGGTTAAAACAGACTTATCCCTGTGAACTTGATCCATCCTTCATTACAATAAGTATAGTAAACTTTCATTGTTCCATTAATGGCTATTTAAAAGTATATACAAGTCTTTGAGCAAAATCAGGAACTGTAGATTGTCCTTGCTTCTTGTTCACAAGCGTCAAGGAGACGGAGGGGAGGTAAGATATGACATCATCAATGTGATCTCCACGTTCTGGTATGCTGATAGCATGAAATGTCAATGTTCTCTAGTCTTCAAAGCTACTACATTTTTTTATTTGTTTCATTGCTTGTAAGTGTTTTTCTTTGGTGATGTCTTTGTTCTTTACTACTGTACTTTTATTTTCTAGTGCACTTGCTGTTTGTGTCTTCTCTGATATGAATGCAAATGACATAACGGAACACTGCTTGAGAATGTGTATTAAGTGATTGTGCATATGTGTGTTGCGTATCTGTGTATCCCTCACAGAGAAGTTGGATGAGATGTTAAGTTCGCCAAAAGAACCCGTTGTAGTGATGAGGCCACGCCCCCCAGATGCAGACTCCAGAGCGGCTACTGTGAAACAGAGACCGACGAGTCGACGCTTCACACAGGCTGAGATAAGTGTGAGTCTTATACACAAACATAAAATGCTCTGTGTTACTTGTACTGCCAACAAAAGTTGTTTTTGGCATGAAATGCAAATTGATTAATTTTTAATGTAAAAGGCCTAATTACATAAAACAACATCCTTATATGCTATATGTAGCAGGTATATTATGACATAATGTGCATTGTGTGCAACAGATGGTGCACATCTCCATTACAGTAATACAGTAGCCAAACTGTGTCTGTAAAGACACTCACGCCAGTGAATTTGGCAGCCGATCAGCTTCTGTTTATAATTCGTATTGTCTAGGGATAAATAAAGATTTAAAATCTGGTCGTCTAGACAAAAGATGGTGACACGAGTGACACTGATCCTTCAACATTGCATTTTGTGTTTACTTGAACCATGAAATTGTGATTTGCTTGAACAAAATCTGAATTCTGGCCATTGTTTCTTTTGTTTTGTTTTTTATGTATAGTCCTTGTTAGAAAGACAGGGTTTGCCAGGAGTGTCCTTGGGTGTAGATAAAAGTCACATGCAGCTTCCTCGTGGGATGTCCAGAACCAAGTCATTTGGTAAAGTTTTGTGTGGCACACATAAACATGTATATACAAAGTGTCTATATAAACCAGGGGTAGGCAACGTCGGTCCTGGAGTGCCGCTGTCCTGCAGATTTTAGCTCCAACTTTGAAAAAAACTCACCGGTCTGTAGCTTTGGTAATCCTGAACACACTGATGAGCTTGTTCATGTGTTTGATTAAGGTTGGAGCTAAAATCTGCAGGACAGCAGCACTCCAGGACCGACGTTGCCTACCCCTGATATAAACTAAAGAAAACTAGAGTTTCCCTTTATTGCCTAAGCATACAAGTAGTAGTTTTTAAACTTTATACCCATTGTTTTGTAGGTGCTCCTGAAGATGATAGGATTTCTGCCCTGATTGGAGAGCATCGCTTTCCCCGAAGCTCTTCAATGACCGACAGCTTCAGACAAGACAGTATTCCACCCCCTCCGCAGACAGCTCCTCCACCACCTCCGACTCCTTACTTCCTTGATTCAGGGCCACCTCCTTCCTTTCTTCCACCTCCGCCCCCCTCTCGTGCTGCCAACCAGAGCCGATCTAGCTTCCGCCCGGGGGCGGAGCCTAAGCTCCACGGCCCAGTCACGACTGACCGCCAACGAAAAACCCGTTCCATGATCATTCTTCAGGACACTGCCCACTTGCCAGTGGAGCCTGCCCCTATTACAAGACCGCAAACGCCTACCTCTGGAGCGGTTCCTCCTGAACGTGGCCGTAGGCGCGGACCTGCTGTGGAGAACCCGTATGCTAACGTAGGTCGCCTTAGTGCTGTCTATACTCCAACTAAGCCTCAACGTAGAAAGAGCCCTCTAGTCAAGCAAGGACAAGTTGAGGAAGGTTCTCAGACTAGCAGAGACCCCTCTCCTATGGGAGGATCACGGATCCCCCACAGCAGCAGGGCAGAGCAGTTCCAACAGCAGGTTCTCTCTGAGCGAGCCAGGATCACACCTCCTGGGGCTCGACGCAGGCCTAGTGTTTTCTTGTCTGTAGAAGGGGGCGCAACAGAACCACAGACAACCCCATTACTGTCTCAGTCGCATTCAGTGGATGAATTGGCTGAGTTACCTCCACCCGCACCTATGCTCTCCCCTGGCCCACCACCAGGGGGCACCACTTTTATACATCCACTAACAGGTAGACCACTGGATCCTTCATCGCCATTAGCGCTTGCACTTGCCGCACGAGAACGGGCTCTTAGTGGCCGGACTACACCCACTCCTACACCTTCACCCACTCCTTCTCCCACTCAAGGCAGAGCAGTGGAGAGGCCAGAGACAGAGGGAGGAGCAACACCTCCTGCTCCTCTTGAGGCTCCTCCTCCAAATTCATGGCGAGATGAACCTGTCAGTATCACAGAGTCAACTAGCCAAGTGACTAGCGGTAGCCCAGGGTCTGGACGAAGCCTGGAAGAGTCATTAGTGCCACCAAGCATTCAAGGTGTCCAACCTACACTAATGGATACAGAGCATAGCCAACCAGCAGTTCCACCCCCCATGCCCTCCCCTGCCCCCACCCTCTCGAATCTAACTGCACGAAGTATGACTATGAGCTCGGAGGAGGATGCAGAGCCCTACACAGTGACTCTGCCCCCTGCTCTGCTCTCTTCAAGTGACGAGGAAACACGAGAGGGGCTTCGAAAGATAGGCCTCGTGCCACCCCCTCAACCCTTCGCGAATGGCCTTCAAATTAAAGAAACACCCAAAGCCACTCTAAACATTTCACCTACTGGATCACGTCCATCTATTGCCAAGACTTCCTCTGGTAAAGCAAGTGATTCAACAGCGGACTCTGGGGTTGAAGACCCTCATATGGAGACAACCAGTACTGTTTCCACAGTATCCAGCATGTCCACCTTGTCTTCAGAGAGCACAGATTCTGCTCATGCAAGCAAACCACGATGCGGGGTGGGCCGTGGTCGCCCAGCCCATCTCAGGGACCCACTGCTTAAACAGTCATCAGACAGCGAGCTGCTTCCACACCCACCCAGCACAGGCCCCACTCGTCCACGCTACCTATTCCAAAGACGCTCTAAACTCTGGGGGGAGGAGCCCCGGACCCAGGTGGGTGGGGCTGATGAAAGTCGACCTGCTGCTATGGGGGCAGAGTTACTAAGTAAAGACACTCATTCACTGGGGGAGGAGCCACCAATGGGAGCGCCGCTTGACCCTGGCAGGAGGTCACCTGTGGGAGGAGCCAGGTAAGAAATCTCTTTCACGAGTTGTACCAAAAGCAGCAAAAATCTTATTTGCACACCTGCATGAACCACAGCCAAACTTTCAATGTCTTTTAGCAATACAGCCACTTGACTTGACACCCTCAGTCACACACCTGGTTAAACTGCCTTTCCACACCTGTGTGTGTGTCTGTATGTCCTTGCAGATGTGAGGAGAATGGAGGAGAGAGTAAATCGTAGGTTTTTAGCTCTGTGGGTAAAAACAACTCCTTATCTAACTAACTTTCACTAAAACCCCTGTCTGCAGCTATTAATCCAGCTGCAAATTACATGGTGGGCTTGTATTCAAGGCTTTTTATAGTTCAATGTGCAGTAACTGATTCTAACTGAGGCTTCAGCTTTTTGTATATGAGCAAAGAAACTGGAATTTTCAGTGTACCACTGAAGGCCACATAAATCTTTTTAAAAATATCTATAGATGAAATTTGTTTACATTTTAAATAAGGGCAAATTCATGCAGTCAATCAATATTCAGTTTGCCATAGGACCCATACCTTTATTTATTCTGCATACTGCATTCACTGTGGGAAGTTTATTGCAGCAGATTTGGGATATTTTCAAAATGCATACTGAACACCAGCTGTGAAAATACTGTGATGAACTGAAGTTCTTTAAAACAAAACCTGTACTCCTCTGAGGACTCCAGTTTTATATTAACTGCTCTGTCATTTTATTGCATTATATTCTCACTGCATGCTCTGCACCATTTCAGTTAACAAACCCAATGCTTACCGCATTGGATCTGCTTTCACTCTCACATTAGTAGTTTCCCAAAAGTAGTTTTAGAGATTGCAGAAAGGAATTGTTTCTTTTTGTGCTCCCTTTACACCTACATCTCTCTTATTTTTCTGTTTATATCTTTTCACTCATAGACTATTTAGCAGTTTAGGTGAGCTTCACACCATTTCCCAGAGGAGTTACGGCACCACATTCACGATCCGGCCTGGTAGCCGATACCCTGTGACCCGTAGGACTCCCAGCCCTGGAGCCACCCCTGAACGGAGTGAACCGCTGGGCCCTGTTCGTACTTTCGGCCCCCATCACCACCATCACACCATCCTCAAGTCCTCTAGCCTGAGTTTACCCCAGGAGCCCAAGGAGGTGCGTTTCGTCATGAGGAGCGCCAGCGCCCGAGCCCGCAGCCGATCACCATCACCCTCCCCGTGCGCTTCCCCATGCCCATCACCGGTTCTTGGAGCCCCTCTACTGGCCCTGCGACCATTCAGACAGCGCCCCCTTGCACTTTGGAGTAAGTATGACGTGGGAGAATGGCTAGAGAGTGTAGGACTAGGGGAACACCGTGCCCGGTTTTTGGAGCATGAGATTGAAGGTGCACACCTGCCTGCTCTGACCAAGGATGATCTGGCTGAATTAGGAGTGACTCGAGTGGGACACAGAATGAACATTGAACGTGCGCTAAAGCAGCTGCTAGATAGTTGAGGAGAGCAGAAATAGGAAATAGTTCCCATTACTAAATCTTTTTAATTGTTACGAATAAATGTAATACGAGTTATACACAAATTAAGCGCACATACCCGTGTGAAAACCTAACACACTCAATTCTGCCCCCACCCTTTTAGCATATAGCACTCACACAATATATTAGCCATGTACCCTTGATTTTACATTCACAAATTTGTATCTTCACATTCATCACTTTACTAAGAGTAAAATTGAAATGCCGGAAAGCATGGACCCATTGCGCAATATCGATCACATTTACTGGCCATGTCTTTTGTTAAATGGGTTTCCTGCACAATAACACATGAAACTGCCAGCGAGCTGCCATTGCTTTCACGTGCCATGTTTTTAAATTAAACAATTAAACTACAATAACAGAGGACAACACTACAGCCGGATATCACATTGTGAGAGGAAGTATAAGGATATCTTTACTGTTTGGATTTCTCGCTTTCAGGAGAGAAACATCTAAAAATAAGTGTCCACTTGGAAGCAAAATAATGGAAAGCTCTTGCGTAAACGATGCTGATGCTTCCAAGTGCCCAGTATTTACAGTATTCTCATCATCCATCACGCTGGAAAGTAGATAGCCATGTTAATAATGATAAGATGTATCGCTGCGACTGGACTTGGCATGTGAATGTAACATGTCCAAATAAGAAAGGTTCTGACAATCTGCCCTAAACCAGGAGAGATAAAATCTTCTCCCAATACAATACAAGTGTGGCCTTGAGGTAATACTGCCGCCATCTAAAATTTGTTAAAGATAAATATTTTCAGTCACAACATTCAATTTTATATGTATATGATATTATATATGGAGTTATATATTCCAAAAGGAGAATGTATGAGAATAAGGTGAGATATACTTGTCTTATGCCCTGTGAGTGTGTCATATTTGGTCTCTTTATATTTGTTATTTTATTTGTCAATTATCAAACGATACCCTGACATTAATACACTTTATCCCCCATAGTACCACTTGTGATTTGTGATTTATAAACACACATCTTTGGACTAGCTCAGTTATTTAAGAACTTGATTTCAGATGTCTATTATGAATAAATTCTCCGTAAGACTTTATGTAGAATGTAGTTTTGTTGAAAAACAGGATTTGAAATACTATGGGTTGTAGGTATACATTTATTTGTTACCTTTTGTATGTGATAATTAAGCATCAGTTTGATCAATTTGTGAATTTACCAAGCCTATGTTTCTTTGCCATGATCGGTTTTGGTTATGTATTGTGCAATTACGCATTTGGAATTGAATGCTTATTGAAGCTTTTAGTTTAGAACAATATTAGCAAAATAAATGCTACCTAAGGGCTTTAACAAAGACAGCATTAAGCATTTACTATTGTTTCTAAATCTCTTTTAGTACAGACTACTAAAGTGGCAAAATTAGTAAAATCACACTTAAGTAGTAACTTCATGAGACATTAACATTTCTATTGATGTACAATTTCGGCCGAATCATCTGAACTGTGAATATTTAATTCTATTTTTCAATTCTCTTGTTTTAAAATCCTTCAGATTGTCTGATAGTCCGACACTGAGATTATATTGTGCATCACTATAAAAAGGATTTTGACTTTTATGTTTTGTTCAGTAGGCTGGAAATGAGGAAAAATCCTTGCACACGTGTCTCCTCCAGTTGATAAATTTGCACAAAGATGTGGGTGCTACTGTTTATAAGCCATCTGCATAAAATATTACTGTACTTCCCTCATCTGCCTCTCAACTTCAGTCCAGCCATCTCTCATTTACACTTTGACACACAAGTACATTATTAAATACTGGTGTAAGAGGCCGGGGTGAGGCAACCTTGCTCTCGAGTTTACTACTTTTAGAAGCTCTCTCTTATGTTGTTGACTTCTTTTGTATTGTTTGTTGGATGAAGTGATTTGAAGATTGAGTTTTGGACATGTTTGCTTTAAAATGAGAAATATGTACACAAAAATATCATTTGATTTGTATGTTATTAAAGATAATCTCTCAGGCTGTGGGGATTAATCATAATATATCATCCTTTGAAGAAAAACAATCGGGTTTATTCATTTATGTTTCGAGATGGCTATAGAATTTTAAAATGAATACAAACGTTTTGCTGATTGCTTTCCTATGTGTGTTGATGTGAATGCATCGAGAGGTCAGGAGTTTTAACAAGTTTTGAAGGTGTATCAGTAAAATGATTATAATGATATGTGAAACTTTAAACAGCGGAAAAAGTTACAATCTAAAATATTAAATAAAAAAATTGAATGAATTGTATAAATCAAAACATGTGACACCTGTTAAGATCTGAAGTTTATGAGAAAACACTTGAACTATTTGGTTTGGTAATAATATATAATAATAATTTTTTTTAAATATAATATTTAAGTTTTTAATGCGATTTATCGTGCTGTACCAAACAGTACAACATATAATATTGAAAAAAATTTTTGCCTTATAATTGCCTTATGTGGAGAGAAGTGAATAATTCACAATTAAATAAAAATAACACAACAAAATCTTATTTTCCTCATCTCTGTACCAGTTTTCTGTGCAGATTTAGATGATGTGGACTCCTGCAACTGCTACTGAGTTTATGCAATTTAAGAAATGTTAATCTCTTATTGACAGTCATCTGAGACACTTTCTTCAGTGTCTTTTGCAATGAACACTAATGGGTATTAGAACACTTTATTTTGTGTGGGGAAAAATACCATCTCATTGCAATTAACTACTAAAAAAGAGCAAAATGAGAATTAAACGTTCATTTATCAGTTACATGGTAACTGCTTGTAACAAATATTTAGACATTTTACATTAAACGTTTTGCAATAGATCCCGGTTTGTGAATCATTTAAGTGTCCCTGGCGTTTTAATAAGGTTTTAAAAGAAGTCATGCTCTTCCAGCAGCGGTAAAAACGATATGGACGTAATTACGTCTTTAGATGTAACAACCAATAGCAGCGTTGCTGATCAAAGGTTCTTTTATCGACCAGTGGCGGATTTAGTGATTTGGGGGCCCAAGGCAAATCCATCTGGGGGCCTCAAAACTATGCGCAATTTGACTTTTGCAACATTGTTTTTCCTCAAACAAAAATGAAATAATGAATTCCCAAAATGAAAAACATTTACAAGCAAATTTACATCTGGGATTATTATATGCAAACTGTGCCAGCTCCCCGTGTGTTTTGTGGTTTACGACATTTCAAGCATTTTGGAATAAATCGTTCGCACTCTTTGCAATACTCACCGGCACATTATCATTGCCGTGGCCGGGAGAAGGCTGTGTCTGGCGGGAGAGATGCGCTGCTGCTGCAAAAGCAGCGCTGACAGACACCGGTGAATTTTGTGTGGGGGAAAAGTAGACAACAAAGAGACTTTGGCAACATTCTTTTCTGGAATCAATTTTCTTCTTCGCTGGTGTAGCTGCGATTCATTATTATTTTCTTTTCTTGCAACTTTAACTTCGTTCTGCTGCCTACCACAAACTCGCGCTTTATGGTGCGTACACACCAGACGCGAATGAAGCGGTAAGCGCGAGTGATTTACATGTTAAGTCAATGCAAAGACGCGAAAACACAGTAACAAATAACAAATAACAAATAACAGATGAGACCAAAAGACTAATAGACGTCGCGCATTTGCGGTGCTAATGGAATGGTCCACTCTAATCTATAGGGGGATGCATTCGTACAGATGTCATAATAACGTTAAAACATTGAAAGAATATCCCGACCCTTTTGTTGATTGTTTGGAGCTAAGTGGCTGCTGACATGGTTTATTGGTTAAGTCTAGCCGTGCCAGGCGATTGCCTAACTTTGCATAATGGGTAAATCCGCTTCTGCTATCGACATATGCTGTCTTTCCAAACATCCCGTGTTTGGATTTTTGATCTTGGATGTGTCATTTGATCTGGCTTATAATCGTCCTTTATACTTAACATCAGTACATACATATTTTTAAGTCTAGCACAACGTTTAATCATTTTACTATTCATTTTTGTATTATGTAATGTAGGCTATTGCTATACAAAACTACTACTGGAATTAATACAATTCTTTGGGGGTATATTGACGCGTACGGTAACAAGATCATGCTATGACCTCTTCAGTGTTTACTTCAATAAAACGTCTATTGCCAGGCAGCACTTGTGCGGTGTTGTCAGCAGCACAAACAGATTCAGATCGAGAGGAGCAGGTTAATATATCACTGACTGAGTGCACGGATTTAAGACGTTGTGTCCTGGTTATCTGTTTACTTTGCAGTAAGAGGTAGGTTTTGCTTTTACATACTGTACTTCATGTAGCTGTTTTTCTGTAACCAAGTGGAAACTAAATAGGTTTTTGCTCATTATAAAATAAAATGTCCTTTGTTTTCTGTTACGTCTTTATGATCTGTGGGTAAACGAACTCTCTACAAACTTTCAATCACTTATACCAAAGTTGGCTTTGATTTTTTATCAAAGTCATCATATACCTTTATTTTCAAACAATAAAGTTAATGTTTTAACAATAAACTATATATTTAGTTATAGCAGGCTCCAGTTTCTTTCACTTGCATAAAAGTATTCAATTTACAGAACAGTTTTATGTAATGGCATGGTTTGTTTACATTTTTAGATTTTACTGAGACTGCACCGTCCTGTGTTGGTCAAGAACTCCTTTCGTTATTTTTCATGAGTATCATCTGAAAACAAACTTTCCTATTAAATATTGTCATTGTTTAGACAGGTCTTGGCTAGTGAAGACAACTACATTGAAATATGTCATTTACAAACAACACGATCACATTTCCTGAGCTCATCAGACTAAAACGAGATGGTGGTCAACTCAGCGATGCAGACATACAAGCATTTGTGCGAGGGGTTAAATCGAGAACCATTCAGGACAGTCAAATAGGTAACTGCATGCATAGGGTGTATTTAAGAGACTGTAAAATGTAAACGATTTACTGCAAATGTGTCGTAACTGCAGGGGCCATGCTTATGGCCATTTGGCTAAAGGGCATGTCTGAAGAAGAAACCCTGCAATTGACAAAAGAGATGATGAAATCTGGGGAAGTGTTCGCCTGGCCGGATGAATGGCTTGTGGTGGACAAACACTCAACAGGTGGAGTTGGAGACAAAGTCAGTCTGCCACTTGCACCTGCATTGGCTGCGTGTGGCTGTAAGGTATGGAAGATGGCCTGCTTCGTCAAATCAGAAAAACATATATTCTGTATTTTTACTAGTGAATAAAACAATGTAAAAATATATTTTAAAAATTCAGTTGCAGTTGAATGTTATTATGTAATGTCTTGTTCATCTCTTTGATCCATTCTTCTTGACATAACTGGGAGATGTTTTCCAGGTCCTGACATGTCTTAAGTCAGGGCCACTCCTAAACTTTTGTTTCATTTCACCTATTCAGAACTGTTAGTTCTGGTTGTTAGTTAGTTCAATGTTTTTAGTAAACATGAGAGATTATTTTCTTTGTGTGCATTGCTACTCTTTTTTTTTTTTTTACAAAAACTCTTGTCTTTCCTCCTAAATACAAATACAAAAAACTAATATTTGAGTTTTTTCGAAACTAAGTGGGCAAATGACTTAACTTATAAAGGGATAGTTCACCCAAAAATCATCATTTTTTCACTCTCTTGTCATTTTAAACCTGTATGACTTTCTTCCTTCTGCAGAACACAAAAGAAGATATTTGGAAGAATGTTTGTAAATGAAAACGTTGGTTCTCATTGACTTGCATTGGTTTTGTGTCCATACAATAGAAGTCAATGGGGACCAATAGTTTCCCAAAATATTGTTTGTTTTGCTGAAGAAAGAATGTCAAGAGGGTGAGTAAATGATGACAGAATATTTGTTTTTGGGTGAACTACTCCTGTATTGGCAATATTTGTACCTGGCAAATTCTTTCATAAGCGATGTTGAATTTTGGAACTATATATATATATATATATATATATGATATGTAATAAGTAACATCTAATAATGAAAATTGCATTCTGTTGCCACCAGGTGAAAATGCATACAATGATATCAAGAAATTGCAATTGCTGGTAGGATGCTCCCGCATCCCAACAGGATTGAGTTATTGCAGATGCTCATGTTTTTTAGGTGCCCATGATAAGTGGTAGAGGACTGGCACATACAGGTGGCACGCTGGACAAGCTGGAGTCTATCCCCGGGTTTAACGTGAATCAGTCAGTTGAACAGGTAACGTGGAACTAATAGACGATTTTGGTATATGAAACTTTGGTAACACTTTACTTAAAGCATTTATGTATAATGCATTATAATTTTCATAATGTGCGTTGTGATACATTATATGTTGTTTTAAAGAATTATAAGCAAATTTAAAATGCATAGTGTAACAATGAACTGATAAGTGTTATAATGTATTAACTGTGTTTACAATTATTCATGACACATTACGATGCATTATATGGTACATTACAAGACATAATTAATACATTAAAACTACATTTATAATATCTGTAGATAACACATCAGGAAAATGAAATTTGTTGACAAATGACAATTTCATTATTCAGAAGTCAAGAATGACACCAGAAAATATTACGCTTGTTTATTGTATCACTCAATGTATTACTTCAGAGGTTGGTGCCTTAAATCCTAGAAAAATAGTAATCTAGTATATTGCAGAGACTCCTAAAACCCAAACCATCAAATGCCTTCACCCTACAAAAAAATCCACATGCATGCGTTTAGGTCAAGCAGATTCTGCAGGACATTGGCTGTTGCATTGTGGGACAGACAGAGAGTCTGGTGCCAGCAGATTGCGTTCTTTATGCCCTCAGAGACGCCACAGCAACAGTTGACAGTCTTCCTCTCATCACAGGTAAGACTCTAACCTGGATGATGACTTAAAGGGACAGTCCACCCAAAATTGAAATTTCACCATTTACTCACCCTCATGAGCCTGTATAACTTACTATTTTTTGCAGAATGTATTACCAACATTCTTCAAAATATCTTCTTTTGTGTTCTGCAGAAGAAATGAAGTCATACAGGTTTGAAATGACAAGTTGAGTAAACTATCACTTTGATGCAACATTCCTATGTATATTCCTCTACAGGCTCCATCATTTCCAAGAAAGGAGCAGAGGGTCTGAATGCACTCATATTAGATGTGAAGTTTGGCAGGGCAGCTTTGTATAAAGATCTGGACAGCGCACGTCATCTCGCCCAGTCACTGGTAAAATTACTTGTGAATTTGAGACACGACAGCTAAGATGTTCCACATATATAAATGAAATTATGTTATGCACGGTTTTGTATATTCCTCAATAGGTGCACTAGAGGAAATACTTGTACAGGAAAAACTCCTCAACTTTTTAACATGCTTCAAATTCAATACAATGAAATGTGATAACCAAGTTGTGTCTTGTGTGTCCCTGTGCACCCAGGTTACTGCAGGCAACAACCTGGGTGTAAAAACAGGGGCGGTGCTTAGCCGAATGGACGCTCCGATTGGTCGGTGTGTGGGAAACGCAGTTGAGGTGTCTGAAGCCCTCGAGTGCCTTAAAGGACGAGGGCCAGATGATCTAAATGAACTAGTTTCAACTTTAGGTTTAAAAAAAAAAAAACATCTGCATACTTAAGATAACAAGCTGCATTTTACAAAACAATTTTAGCAATCAGTTTGCAATATTGAATGCATAAAAAGTGTGCACTATATCCAATTGTGTTTAGGGGGATATTTATTATGGATGACCGGCCACTCCCCATCACTAGAGAGTGGGGAAAATGAAATCGTTCATAAACTGATGAACGGAGAAGCTCTGAAAAAGTTTGAGGATATGTTGGTGGCCCAGGGTGTGTCCGCAGATGTCGCCCGGTCTCTGTGCGCAGATGGCACAGACTACTTCCAGCACATGAAGCGGGCGACACATCAGACGGAGCTTAAGGCACTACATGATGGTAATTATGTTCAGTGATCTCATTTGAAAGCTTAATATGTTAATCACGTTTACATAACGCTAACAGCACAGGCACGAATATAAACGGATCATACACAGCTATTAATATTCACTGTTAGCAGCATTGTTGCACATTCACAGAACTCAACACATCTGTCATCTCAGTGACAGACATCGTGCGCGTTTGTGAAATGTTTTGATTGACAGGAACGGTTTGGGAGATTGATGGCTTGGTAATGGCTAAAGTGCTGCACAGGTTAGGGGCCGGACGTAATAAATCTGGTGAGAAAATTGATCACAGTGTGGGAGCAGAGCTTTTGGTAGACATGGGACAGCAGGTAACAAAAGGTAAGTAGTACAAAACAATCAATTCATGTTGCATACTCCAAACATACGGTGATTATATTTGACTAATACTTTGAACTAAACACTGTTAACTATATATTGGCAGGTCAATCCTGGATTAAAATTCATCACAACAACCCAGAGCTGACTAAACAGCAACATTCTGACCTTCAGAAAGCTTTGCTTATTGGCAGCTGTGATCAGTTCAAAACGGAGTCGCGTGTAGCAGAGTTCATAGATAATTCCAATATGTCCTAATAATTCCTCATTTTCACTAGATGTTCAGTGCCAAAATGTCACATTCGTGAAAAGTATGAGTGAGTTCAATGACTGTGATACATGACTTATAAACAGGCCAGGCACTATAAACAAAAGGTCATTGAACTTTGAGCACTGCAAATGTCATCTAGGAAATCTTTAACTGTATTTGCTTACCAGTGGAGTCCATACTTGTATTCCAGAGCTGCTCATTCCTGTCCTGAAAATCCTTTAAAGTTCTGATGTAATTCACCTGAACCTGATAATCAAAACCTTGGGGATTAGTGGGAAATTACAGCAAGGTGTGTTGGAGCAGCGTGACTGAATTTAAAGTCTGCAAAAAAAATTTAATCTCCAGAAGAATAAGCACAAAATAAATAAAATAAACACATAAAAAATAACATCAGCCACTTTAATAACCTTGTATGAAGTGTTATTTGTATATTATTTATAAATGCAAATAAACTATCATTTTGTGTTATGGATAAATGTGGTGGTGTTGTTTTTTTTAAGGAGATTTACTAACCTAGTTTATAACAGCATACTTTTCTTTAACATTACTTAAGTCGTTTTTGTTTAATAAATTAACCAAAAGGTGAAATATATATTTTAATAATGTCATCTTGGGTTAGAAAATAATTTTGTTCTGCCATCTAGTGGCACAAACAAGGCTTCCTCGTGTAATATGTATGCTTTCTGAATTCTTAAAATAAGTGGTTTTGAAAAAAAAAAACACTTGCCCCATTACTTCCCGAAAGATTCCTTCCAGCATACCTTTACACTTTACACCCCAATAAATATTGGACAATTGCACTTTAGTAAAATAATTTATGGATCACTTAGAAAAATGTCAGACATTTTCCAGACTGATGGTGTATTATGTCCTATTTGTGCTTGTCATGTAGTAACTTTCCAAATTCATCAGTGAATTGATAATCAGCATTTGTATCTTGCCTTTGATTGAAAATAAAAACTTCTCAAAAACTTCCTTCAGTGTTTTTTATTTCAATATTAGTAAAAAAATGATATGCTTTAAGTCTATTTTCATCAGCATTAAAAAAGCAAATGATATTGCTGCTTTTCCACATCTGCAAATGGAGCCGGGGGTTTTATCTGAAAGTGAGTTTTCTGTCATCTGTGTATGAGGGATGTCAGTGCGCCACCGAATTAAGAGGTTCGGCTCGAATGTTTCCAAGGTCCAGTGCAGAATCGGTCTCTTCATCAATTTCACCGATTACAGCCCTTGAACACATAAAGAGTACAATCTTGAAATGCCACAGGCACTTCTTTACAAAGATTATGGACACCTTAAACAACCTGAAATACTAGTAATGCAGTAATGGGACAGTACATACACATTATCACCCCTGACGATATAAAGCCCCAGCACAACCTGCTCCACCCCCTGAGAAGAGCTGAACACTCGCTCGTGGCTCTCATCCAGGATGAGGTTGATTGTCTGATCAAAGCCCTTTAATGTTCCCTAAACACAGGTGAAAAGAGTCATATTAATATACTTCTTTATCAATCCACACAAACACTAGAAATACTCACACATGCTTAGAAATACTCACCACAATCATTCTACCATCTGAAGTAACGATAGCAACAGTCCCTGAAAAAGGGTAGTCATGGAAATTTCATCATAGATAGATGACGTCTGTAAAGGTTTCAAAACATTTGACACTTGTATGTAACGTGTAGCTGTACGTTACACATCAAACATTTCATTATTTAATTTTATTCATTTATTTAGCAGACGGATTTTCCTAAAGCGACTACATAGTACTTAACATACAAGTAACGTTCAATTGATAAACTTTATATCACCATTATAAATATATATATATATATATATATATATATATATATATATATATTTATTAAATAAACATTAATACTTGCATATAATGTATAACGTGAATACTGCTGCGCTCATTACAGCGAACAGACGCACATCGAAAAACTCGCATTATAACAATCACCAATCTATCACAGCTTCAATGTGTCCATGATAAAAGACATAAAAGGATACGGTTGATATAACTCTCAAGAGCGGTAGACATGTCTGCTGGATACTAGTTTAAATCCACCGGGGCTCGAACACAACAACGAAACGCATTCGTTATGTTGCGCCGGAAATGAGAGCGCGTAAACTGTAATAGAGGACGGCCGAACTGATTCAACTGCAGGCTGTATGAGTCGATCAGGAGCAATCGAACCTGTCGTTGTTTATTATTGTACGTGTCCAGCAGATGGCGATTTGTTTAAGTTTCATCAAGTGAGAGATTTGAGATAAAAATCTATTCTTGGTGAAAAGGCAAATTGTTTCAAGGTCATAGTAGGGGCGATAGAAATACTGATGTTAATGACTAAGATGACGCTTACTGTGGCAGTTTCTTACGTAACGTTAACCTGGTTAAACTGCAGTAATAGTTTTTTTTATTTGTAGTAAAACCACAATTTGACTCTAGTTTCCAGAGTAACCATAGTTTAACCAAAGTTTTGGTTAAAACATATTACCATTACAAATGGTGATTAATCTGCCAAAAAGCCATGGTTTCTACACTTTTACTATAATAAAACCGTGGTTAATTTTCCCAAGCAGTACAATGGTATTTAGTGAAAATACTGTGATATATTGATTAAACAATTTCCATCATTATAACAACATTAGCATATAAAAGCTATTGTTAATTCCACTCTACGTCTTTGTGCGGTTTGCTGATTGATGAAGAAATATCAAAACAAGTAAACAAACCATTATACATAATAGAGAAAGAAACATTTCATAGTCATGTTTATAATTTATGATTTCAGAAGCTGTTTTTTAAGCCCAACATAAATTACTGTCATCAAGTTAATGATTCTTGTTGTTATGAGGAAGTGAACTTTAAACCTAAGATGCATAAGTAAGGTCTCCAGGAAACCAATATGCAAACAGGTGGTTTGTGCAAAGTGGATATTTGATCCAGGAAAGTTAAGGAATGTATAAAGTTGGACATTTTGGTAGTTTACATTTATGTTCCACTGCAATTTTGACGAATAAGGATTTCTGATTGACCAATACAGGTAAGTCAAACCTCCACCTTTGAACGTTATGTCCTGTGACAGTGAGGTACAGTATATTTGACTGGGTTGTAAAATGAACTAATTATAAATAATCGTTTTTAAAAAACATAATCACAAGAAACTATGTGATTTGAATTACTTGTTGTTTTTATAATTGTGTTCTTTATTTTGAAACACCCGCTTTTTATTTAAAGCTGTGAAAGACAAAATGAAAGCCGACGACAAACTTCAGATCCTGAAGTTCTTTCTAATGCTCGTCAATTCAGTTTTTGTGGTAAGTTGACATTTATCTCATATATTAATCAAAGATTAATGTTCAAGTATTGATTTGATTTGTTTTGATAGCATTCACCAGTATTGCTCATATTGACATTAAACAATACAGGGAGTTATGTTCTACTCAAGCTAAATAAAATATCATATTTCATACGTGTGGTAACAAAGTAACAAATAAAATAATCCTGACAGATTCTTGGCATCAGCATTTTTGCATGTTCTGCTTGGATCCTGTTTGATGCGAGCAACTTCATGAGGGTTATAAGTTCTGGTACGTCCATCTTATAAAAAATGTAATACACAATACGTTTATATACGAGTATATATACTAATCTGTTCCCTGATCTTTGTTCCGGTCTCTTAGGAGAGGACCTCAGACTGGTGGCTGGGGGGCTTTTTGTCATTGGCCTGATTGTGGTTGGTGTGTCCCTGCTGGGTTGTACTGGTGCCTATTTAGAGAACAGATGTTTAATCGTATTTGTAAGTATGGCAATTTTATAATCTGTGCACAAAGCTGCTGATGCTGATGTTTAACTACATGCCCTAGTTAAACTATATAACAAACTATAACAACTTTCTTGTATCGTTTTTCACAGTATCTGGGTTTCTTAATTATCATCATACTGGGTCAGATTTTCGTCACCCTTGTGCTATTAATAAAAAGAAAAACAGTACGTCTTTACATAAACTATTCATTCTGTTCATGTTGTGTACTCTGTTGTGATAAAATGTATAACAATTTTGTGGAATTTTACCAGATCGAGCAATATTTGACCAACGGTGTGGATGACATCATTAAGCGATATGGAGGAAATGAAACACACACATCATGGAACCTTCTAGACAGTGTGCAGACTTCTGTATGAGCATGATTTATCATTAACAAACCACTATTAAGCATGAATTGCTGTATTACACGTCAGCTACTGTTTATAAAGGGCGTTTATAAATGAAGGTTTATTTTAATAAGCCTGTATTTTTTGCTGTAGGCAAAATGCTGTGGTAGGTCGACACCAGATGAATGGAGGAATAATACTGTTATTTGGTCCCTGAATGGGACAGATATCTACCCGTGCTCCTGTTTTAACGGTACCTGCCCTTTAATCGGCGAAAAAGACAGTTTTGGAAACGGTTCAAATATCCACAAAACGGTACCACATGTTGCTCTTTTCCCATCCTCTTAACCTTTAGCTAACTATATCCTATGTCTCTCTGTTGCTTTAATATGCACGCTGAACACAGTTATTTTGTTTACAGGGCTGTGAGAAAATTCTCAGAGATTGGCTGAACACAAATATAATTGTTATATTTGGGATGGATGCTGGGCTTCTGGTGATTCAGGTGAGAATTTAACAGGAATTTTTTGGGTGAAATGCAAAATTCTACTTTAAGCTCAGTTTGTAAAAACCAAAAAGATACATAGAGAAAAAAATGTATAACAGAGATACAGATTATGGGGTAAGTCATGTCCATGATTTTTATTATTATAGATTTATATCCTGTTAAAGTGTGTCATTTTTGAATCATCGATGTCCCCAAACGGTATAGCAAAAACTTAAACTCGTCCACCATGGGTTGGACAAACAGTAATGCCCCAGGTATCAGTCAGGTATCACAGTGTTTACACTAGAAAGTCAACTCACAAATGGCTCACTTATAGTTGTCTCAACACATTATGACAGAAAACGAGAAAATATTCTAACATTAAAAAAATGATACCCTTCAAATAATGGACGATGCTGTCTTGACATGCTCAGGTGCTGCAGTTTATCTTCGGAGTTCACACCTACAAATGCATCGGCCGCAAGATGAGAGAACTCCATCCGAATAAACTGCTGAACGCCGTGGAGGAGAGCCCTTCATCAGAGCCCGTCCACCAGCAGCCTGTAGAACAAACCTATAACCCACAAATGGACATTGGACATGATAACGGTGGATACGTTCATGTTGGCTACGATCATGGTGGATATGTTGCTGAAAATTATGACCAGTATCACAACCGTGAACCTTTTTATGAACAAGACAACAGTCAAAATTGCAACACACCTCACAACCTCGAATACCAGCAAGGCAACAATGATCAGCGTGTTCAACATTACCATCGGGGCTACAACGGTGATGACTACTAAAACCAGATCTCTTGTGTAAATCTCGTGTAATCTGATCAGATTGGGACGGGCCAATTTTATCTCTCTCTGAAAAGAGTAGGCTTAGGTCTACGTTTGACCAAAGACACCTAAAACCTTCACACTTCTTCAAACAGGTTGGCGCTTGTTCTCAGGAGTATCATTTGTCATTTTAAAACAACCGGCATCTCTTTCTCAAAGAGTTCATTCCAAACCGCTCGCTTCATAGGATTTCTATCAACAACATATTTCTGAGCGGCGATGACAGACAACCTACTTTTTTCAAGCATATCTTTGTTAAATCTCCATTTATTTTAATGCTCCTTTACAAGTTTACATATAGGCTTTTGTATAACTGTAGATATAAAAATACTGACCTGAAATCATAAATGACACATTAGAATCATTCTGAAACACTGACATACATATAAAAACGACACATTTCATTGCATACAAAACAAAATATCAAACCAATATCTGCAAATACATTGACATTTTATCAGAACTAGTTTCACATTTCCAAATGTAATCTCATCAGATGAACTATATACATATTTCACAATGTCTGACAACCAGAAAGTGTCTATAAATACTTGAACCATATTTGTTGTTTTGTTGAATGTTTATGTCATAATGTGATTATATGTTATTACAGGGCTTTGTAAGTTTTATTGATAATAATTTGTTATTCTTTTTAAATAAAGAACAAATATTTTCTGCTTTCAACCACACAATTAAAAACATACGTTACAACCAAAAGCCATACTGTACATTATCTAAAACGGTACAGTAAACCAAAAAAAGCACGTGCATGCATTCGAGCCGCGTGTGCAAACAAACAATTAGTCATCCTCTGCTTTCGTGCCATGGACTTTCCTCTTTTAGAAAAGGTCTCGGTTTTGCTATTCTGCTGATTTCAAAGATGTTGTGTTATTCATCATCATGTCTATGGCTTTATGAGTCAAGAGATGATGTTAATGACAGAGCTACAGACATTATCGTTGAGTATGTGAATGTGTCTGTGTGTGTTGAAGCTGAGTCGGCGACTCAAGAGTGGGTTTTGACTGAAGTATGATGGACGACACTCTTTATAGGCTAAAAAGAGCAGCGTCTGTCCGCATGAGAGGGGTCTTTGTTAAGGTCGCCCTGCGGTTGATGATATCCAGGCTGACATTACCGACCTCGTGCGGTTGTGAGTTGGCAGTCATGCTTTACGACAACAGTTGACAGGGCAGGCATTGATAGAGACAAAGAGAAATTTACGTGGAGGATCTCGAAATTTCCACTGCCACTACCTGATTCCGGTCTGGACGAATGAAAGAATGATGCGCTCAGACTGAGTCAAAGGGGATTTTCAATACACAAAGCCAGTGGATGATAAATGCTTAGGAGGAGGCAGGGAGACATTATTTAGGGTTGGATCTGGACAAACAACAACAAAAAACATCTACATATCTAGAAGATGCTCCACAACGACTGCATATTGTGAAAATATCCTGTCCAACATTAACCCAAAATTAATTTAGATAATTTAAGTTTCCTGAAGTCAGGCTTCATTTTAACTTCATTCAAAATCCTGCTATGGATTTAAATTATTCATCACATTAACTATAAACATATTTCCCTAATTAACAGAATTTTTCCAAAAGAACTTGAAACTTTATTTGTGAAATGTTTTGTCTCAAAAGAGTTTTTAGTTAATTTAAAGTAAAGGTCACTTGGTTTATTATTTTGCCTTTCACATCTTAAGAGTGAGTAAAAACACATTTTTGGTCAGACTATCTCTCTTAGACAAAGGTTAAAGTTTTTCCTGTTCTGAAATTCACTTGGCCTATCCGATAAACACACTGTCATGTCATGACCTAAATCTCATGTAGCTAGAAGAAAAGCAGACGCAGGAAAACTGGAGAGAGATGCTACAGTATACTAAGAGAGATTGAATTATGCGACATGAGTCATTTTTGGTGTAACATATTTATCATGAGAGCTCTTTTCTCATGCTCTCTGGATCTCACCCTTTTGTCAAGAAAACAATCCGCTCTTGTTGCGAGAGTGTGAGCATGTTTTAGCCATGCACATGACGGAGGAAATAAATGTGGTTGGAAACACGCATGGACAAATGACCTAAATTACAGACTATTCACAGATACAGAGATGTCTGCTTGCCTGAGACTGTGTGTGTGTGTGTGTGTGTGTGTGTGTGTGTGTGTGAGAGAGAGAGAGAGAGAGAGAGAGAGAGAGAGAGAGAGAGAGAGAGAGAGAGAGAGAGAGAGAGAGAGAGAGAGAGAGAGAGAGAGAGAGAGAGAGAGAGAGAGAGAGAGAGAGAGAGAGAAAACAACACTATATACAGTTGGGTCCAAAAGTCTGATGCCATTAGTCAAGTGAGATGCTTTATTTGCAACTTATTTTTATGGATAAAATCAAATGGATTTAACAATGCATTTGCTTTAATGATGGCATGTAATTCCAGCATGACTTGACAATGTTCCAAATTTAATAGAAATAAAAAATGCTTGTTTTTACATTTTTAAATAAATAGTTTTATTTATATATTTATATGCATGAAAAAAGTAAATTAGGAATACACGATTTTCAGTGTAGTCATACGTTTGGACCTCACAATGCACAGCGTGTGCCCTGTACATGTTACTGTTAACAGTTTCAAAATAAAATGAAATAAAACTCTTAATATACATACATTGCTAACGCAAAAATGTCCAGATACCATCTAAGGCTTAAGGTTGCCCCTCCATACGGATAAAAGTCGTAAAGCGAGTTGTAAAACCTCAAAAATCTTGGCCTGTTTCAGTCCACGCTCTAAATCAAACGTATTTCTAGACAAGCAAGCGCTCTGTTCCATAGACGTATTTGATGCAACATAAACCACCATCCTCATGCGATGTGGAGCTGCCACAAAAAAGGCATTTGTTCCACGCGCAGGGGTCTGTAGGACCACTGGCCCTCCTCAAAGCCAACGACCCGCCGCGGGCACAACAGCAGATGCCTCTCTGCCACTCAACGCTCTCATCAAAGGGCCTCACTTCCTGCCGCATGACATCATAAAAGCCTTCTCGTGGCCGTTTCTTAGGATGGCATCAATGGCAGACTCTCATTGATTGGTTAATCCTGGCGCAAGTTGTGATTTGTCTCATCTTCTCAGTGTTTTTGTGGCGAGCAGGTATGGCTTGATGAGTAAGTCTCTGCGTGTCTATTGGGATCCTTTGTAGCACTGTCCTTTGGCACGAGAGGAAATATTCCATTCCTTTCATTGTCTACTTCATGAATCCGGACATCTCGCCAAAAAATACTGCCATTTTTGTTGATTCCCTTGTGTATTTTTAAGATTAAACTTCAGTGTCTGCACACTCTAAAGAATCCAGCCACACCCTGTGAAGATACCGCATGATGTGAGAAAAAATGGGCTTTGTTAGGTCTTGTTTACAATTCAGTAAACAAACTTTGTTGCTACTAAAACATATTGATAGCATCAGAAAACATAGTGGTTCTTAAATGTTGATACGGGCCCACAAAAGGTCTTCAGAAGTTGTTTTTCTTAATTCACTATATTTTATTAGTTTAACATTGAAACACTAAATATATTTTAAAGTGTATTATATTTTTTACTGTGTAAAAATGTGAAACTTTGCTACATATGTATTTCAAGCTTTGGTACATGTGGGGTTTTTTGTATATAAATATTAAACTTTTTATTTTTGACGCACAAAGGTTGAGATCCACTGAGACAAAGAAAGCAGGTCAATTTTTGTACCTGTCCTGGTGACTGTGTGGATTGGACACAGGGCCCCCTCGCGCAGCTCCGTCGACAGGCTCAGGGAGAAGGTGGACATCTCCGCTCTGGGGCCCATGGCTACTTTCTGCAGCTTCGTCATGTGGTTCATGTAAACCGGGTGTCATTCCGGGCCTTCTTTGTTGACAACAACCTCCTCTTCTGAATACCTATAGATTGCATGAACTCGCAATAACTTAAACAAGCACTTGCAAGCAACCGCTGTCACTGCTTTACAAGAATGTGTGAGTGCTCATGAAACGTTAAGCTACCACAAAGAAAAAATGTCAAATATGTCATATTGTGCCTTTAGGGCCTCTGTACAACTGTGACGCAGAGAAAAGCCACTTTCCTTGGCAAACACGGTCATATGATGTAACTGCTTCATTAAACTCACCATTTTAACGGTAAGAACCAGAACCGCCATGCTGGGGATGATGAGCAGCGCCAGTAGCCCGTGAATCGCTCCGTTTAAACCGTTCTGCTGTTTGTGTTTGCCTATCAAATCAGATCTGTGTTATTAAACCCTTTTGTATATTGTATAGTATATTCCAGCAATGTCTTTGAGAAATGTAATGTCCAAACAATGGAAGTCAATGGGGCCAACGTTATCTGGCAACCAACATTCTTCAAAATATCTTCTTTTGTGATCATTCGCAGAAGGTCATACAGGTTTGAAATAACATGAGGGTAATTTTTGAGCTAAAAATTCTGCCCCATTCACTGAAACTGCATTGAGCAACCAGCACAGTCACAAGGTGAGTAACTGATGACAGAATCTTTATTTCTTAGTGAACTATTCTTTAACATCTTTCACTCATCGATGAAGGCCATCCACTAGATGTTGAAACATGACTGCAGGGATTTGCCCCATTCAGACACGAGAACATCAGTAAAATCAGACTCTGATGTGGTTTGGCTCACAGTCTGCATTCCAGTTCATTCCAAGATGTTCAATGGGGTCTAGGCATTTTGGAAGTTCACACCCAGACTCTGAAAGCCATTTCTTTTCCATACAAATGTTTTATCATTTTATACAAAAGCACTGAGATCTGTCTTCACTGAAATGAAGATGTCTTACCACACATGGTAATTAAAAGGGGGCGTCCACATCTGTTTGGCTACATGCAATGTAACAAAACAATATCCTTGCATACAGGATGTTTACTGGTTTACCAACATTGTTTTATCAACACATGTGCAAACCCACATAGAATAGGCACCTTACATTGGAACGTGTGCTATTTACAGATTCTGTGCTATTGCATGTTAATTCAATGAGTTTAAGTGTTCCTGTAGCTTTGGTTGAACCAGCACAAAGGTAATGGGGTCGATTTCCATGGAACATGATTTAAAAACTGCATTCCTTGAATGCACTATAAATCACTTTGGATAATGCATCTGCCAAATGCATAAAGGTAAAATATAAACAATAATATCGCATGAGTACTCTTGTTTTTAAATGTCATGTTTAAATTAGGGCTGTCAAACGATTAATCGCATTCCGAATAAAAGTGTGTTTACATAACATATGTCTGTGCATATTAATTTTGTATTTATAAACACAAACACATACATGTAGGCCTACATAGGCTATATTTAGGAAATGTTTAGATGTATTTATTTATATTTACCAATAATTGAAATTATATTTAAATGTTTATTCATTTTTATATTTAATATTTTTCTTAAATATATGCATGTATGTATATGTTTTTATAAATACAAAATGTATATGCACAGTACACAGACATGTATTATGTAAACACAAACTTTTATTCTGGATTAATCATTTGACAGCCCTAGTTTAAATGCATCCTCAAATTCCAACCGGACCTGCTTACGCATATGCATACGTACCTGGTGTGAAAGGGGCCGCTGCGGGGGTCTGGCAGGGGGGAGGAGTGCAGTGATGAATCTGGCCGAGCCTGGATCCAGCTGCAATAAGAACCTCTTTAACATGGGCAAAGTACCGCCTAGTTGGCCATTTCACCCTTCTGTAGTGACACTTAAATGTTTGCATTGTAACCTCCTGAGAAAACCAAACAAACAAGTGTTATTTAACAGCCATGACAACTCAATTGAAGGACCTGGAGTGTGAATGAAAATGAGAGGAAATTACCAGCTCCTCATTATCCAGGGTAAAGCGAAAGCCCTGCAGCATTGTAATAAAAATGGTGATGTTTGCTCTGTTGGTGGATATGTTGCCAAACTTGAAGGCTAATGTTTTTAGACTGCTTTCAACTGGATAGAGATTAAGATGTAGCCAGCAAGCTCCACCCTTAAACAATGGAAAAGTGGTTAGACAGCACTGTGGGAATTTCACAAACCACAACAACTGATGTTCCAGAAGTGTGCGGATACACTGGGGTCCAAAGGTCTGAGGCTACATGAACTTTTCTGGAATTTCCCCAGAATTCAAGATTCTCAAACATAAACAAGGATTTAGACAATCTTTGCAGATCACAAAATTAAATACATTTGTGGAACTGACCCATTTATACTAAAGGTCAGGATTCCTTGCTTCCATTGAAGCACACAGGACGCTCCTTGAAAAATTCCTAAATCATGCAGGTTTAATATGGATTGACAGATTTTGCACAAACTTGTTGAGTCTGTGCCTGTTATAGACGCACCACTTGGACCCCTATGCATATTATTGCAGATAAAAAAGTGAATAAGAGAACAAAATGGCCATTTTAAAGTAACAGTTCAACCAAATATAAAAACTCTTAAAAATATATTCATTTATGTTTCAGAAGACATGTATAAACCCACTGGAGTTATTTGGATTACTTTAATGATGGATGTGCATTCTGGAGTTTAAGAAGCTAACATGAGAGCATTTTAATATAAAATTCTTCGTTCATGATTAACTAAAGATATTAAGTCTTGGATGACATGAGTAAATTTCATATATAGAATAAGCACGTGCTCAAACATGATCACTATTTATACTTACCACGTCTTTGGAGATGAAATTGACAGGTACTCTGTAATCACTGGGAATATTTTCACTCTGATCATAAAAAAGTTTAGAAAAAGTTAAGCATGCAGTTTAATGCCGTATAGCCGAGAAAGATCAGATAAGACAAAAACGCAATATTAAACATACAGTTGCGCATCTTACCAGAGTTCCCAGCGTGGCCACATCATCTGTCAAAGGGCTTCCAAAAACACCTGAACACGTCACAAGCCCGGAAAAAAGCAAAACTAATACACAAATGCTTTCTCCAATCTATAACGACAAGTCAGAAGACAGTAAGTAACGCGCAATTCCTATCCAAATTAAACCCATTTCTCCGTCTCCCATGTCAATATATTACACCCTTCCCACTTAAACAAGAAAAATCTGCACCTTAACATTAAAACCCAATGTCGCAAGATTAGAAAGTAAAGCGAGCCACGGCGCATTTGGTTACGCGCTACGCGCGCCTCTCCGAAAGTGTGCGTACTCACCTTAACTTCCCTCATGTGGAACATATGGGAATATTAAAATCAAATCAGCCGTGTTTTGTTATTTTCTTCGCTTTCCCCGACAGCGGAATGTAGGCATGTTTGCGCCTGTACGTATCACTCGGTTAATGACAGCACTGGTTCGGGATCAGCGCTTGTGGCGTGTCTTTCTGCTCCGGTCCCGATGGAGAGCATGGCGTGCTCAGCGCGCGACGCCTGTGCGCAATTTTGCCCCGCAGCGCTTCTGTGAAATGAATGGGGGCGGATGGACGTCTCTGTGTTTAAGAGGTAGGGCGCTTTGACTCACTTTTAATGTGTAAAATAGAGAAAACTATTCAAGTCGACTTGCGTGACTCATGCGGACTTCAATCACAAAGGCCACATGGGAGTTTCGTGTGTGACACTTACAAACTTAACCACTTCTTTTGACAGAGAGCCGTTACTTGGGATTTTTAATCGTCCATTAACTTGTACGGTGTACATGTTATACATTTAACTGAAATCAATCACAGTAATGAAAGACTGTAAATACAAGATGACCTACAATTATTGCACTGTAAGTACATTATGTATAGTGTGACCAAAATGATTTTATCTCACACCTGTATGGGTTTTCCATAGATTGTCTAAACAATGCATGCAAACTAAGTTTGAGGAAACCTTTTTGTAATACCACAGAACTTTAAATGGATTTAATGGTTATAATGGGATATTCTATTAGTTTTAATAGAAACAATAATGTCCTCTGTGGGTCTCCACTGGTAATCGGTTCTGTTTTCTGGGATGTTATCTGTCAGATGGAAACCAATACAATACCCGTAAGTCCCAAAACACCCTGAATAATTTTGTAATGGTTTTAACAGCTAATGCATCACAACAATGTTTAACAGAAACCTTTTTGGGACTTTTAAAAAGCAGGGAACACTCAACTACATCAACATAACTAATTGTATGTTTTCATTAAACTATAACGAAAATCTAAAATCTAACTGAATGGTTCTGAAACTGGGGCCAGCCGGATAGCGCCAGAGGGGGGCACAGTTTTATGACATTTCTTGGCATACAGAATTCATTATGAATTGTGTATATGGTGTAGGTTTCATTAAAACTAAAGTTGTTGATCAGATGTCTGAGATTGTATTGTGTCTTGAATTATCTTTAGGGGGGCATAAAGACACGCACTTACAGAAGGGGGTCTCACATATTGAAACGATTTGAGAACCGCTGATCAAAATAAATGGAAATTTATTATTTATACTAACTATAACGAAACATGTTAGTTTTAAATATAGTTGTAGCATATAATATAACATTCAACCAGATAATATTCTACTACATAAACAGGGACATTTGGATCTACAATTAAAACTGACTACGTGTGATACGCATGTAAATGTGTTATATTACTTATATAAGTGTTAGCCTAGGCTGAATAATTTAGATTTAACATCAAAATGAATGGGGTGGGAAAAACACATCTACATTTAATATCCCCAGTGTGCATTAATGCTTTGTGCGCAGCGCCACCTTGTGCCGACTATAAAATCTGCAATTTAATTATGACATTTATGATTGACAGGTAGATTTAGTCTTGACGGAATGGGTGTATGCTGTACGTGTTAACAAACAATGTAGGGTGAAGCCTAATAGTTTTCAAGAACATGAGCTATAAAACAAATCACTCTTTTAAAAGGGATTTTAACTCTACGAACATTTCATTCTGAATGTACATTATGTAAAAAAAAAAAGATGAGAAAACAAAAAACAACTAATGAAAAAATGTATCGACAACCGTTTAATGAGATAAATAGCATGAGAAAATGGCATTTGGGCTTCTGTTGTAACCTTTAGGACATCCACTGTGTATAAAGACGGGTGTAACAATCGACAGCTTAAAAATAGACTCTGTGAACATCCAAAGCCATTTACAACCAATTATATCCCAAGTGTACGGAGTGGTTCTGCCACAAAGTGAAAGCTTGAGAAAATCCAATGTAGTGATAAACAATCAAATCTGTGCGTGACAAGAAGAGAAAGAATTCATCTTAGAAAATGTACACCTGAGAAAAATCATTTGTCAGCACATCTTGCCAAACAGAAAGGCACAAAGTGACCGTACAAGCTCATTTCCTCTTGCGCGGGCTCTTTTCTGAGTCCAACTTCTTGTCCTCCGAGTTGTCTTTCTTGTTGCCCCGGTTGGACGCAGATGCCCCGTGGCCTTTCTCTGTGGATTCCGCAGATTTTTTAGTCTTGTGATCAGCTGCGGCTGATTTGGGTTTTCGGCCTCCTAACGCCCAGGACAGAATGGCTTTGATGAGGAAGATACCGGCTAAAGTTGCTAACAGGGTCGAAAGAGCTAGGGACCCCGAGAGACCCTTCACCTGGCCCCGCACGAGACTCAGGGCTTGGGATACTGGTGTCTCCGAGCTGGGCTGAACTGGGAACTTTTCCTGCACAGAAACATGCATATACATTTGAAATCTAACATTAATACGAAAGGATAACACCTTGCAATAATGTGAAACAACTTTACCTCCAGTCCAGACTGTTCTAACATTTTCTTAAGATCAGGGTCATCAAGTTTCACAATGGTCAAAAACTCCCCCGAGTATGACCTTCGCCACCACGCCTGTGGATTGGACCTTCCAAAATGGTGACAAAATGTACAGCAAAACTAAAAACAGATTCAGGCTGCAGTGCCGTTTCAGTTTTAGTTCCAGTTCGGATTTAAGTATGTGTGACAAGCACAAGGCTGACCTATAAGTGTGTATTTTTAAACAAAAGCTTGTTTTTTAAACATTTAGGTTAAACTGGCTTATTTATATACAACCACAATATTATCAAAATGTAGTATTTATAATAATTCTGTGCGACCAACTCACTTGTCTTTCGCGGGATCTGTGAAATGGTATTTGTAAATGCTGGCTTTGATGAAAGTTGGCGGTTTCTTACTGAAGGGGTATTGCGCTTCATCTGCCTGGAGCAAACCTACAACTACAGTAAGAGCAACCTCATGTTATTTGACAAAATCTGTATTTCAGAATTGAAAAAAAACTCAATGTTCTGAAAATGCAATAATTACACGGGTCACGTGCTTCATTCATCTCAATATTTTGTCGTCAGAAAATATGGACCTCCTTAGGTCACTAACCTTCTGATTTGCCCTGTAAGAGACGCTGTACGAGGCCTGTAAACCAGGGGCTTTCGTTATGCCCCCCTTGGGCTGCTTGCCACATCACCCACTCCAACCGCGGCTGGTGGGCTCCTGCTATAGGTGGGGCTGCGTTCACACTTCCTGGTTTATACATGAGACTCATTTCCTGTAATAGGATTAGAACACAAAGGTCCACTGAGATTAAACTTTCTTTTGAAACAATGCTTATATCATGACTCGGTTTGTTGTAGCAGTTACCCTTTTTCCTTCTTACCGTCCATTTTAACCCATCATGACTGCCTTCTAAAATGATCTCAGGTCTGCCTTCAATAGACGCCGGTCTGTGCTGGATACCGTACGCCCCGACGAGCTGGTACTTCTCCACGGCACTGTAAGCTTCTCGTACATCGGGTAATACTGTACTTCCTGTGATAGCTGTGTAGGGTACCTAAGACCCAGGAGAAAAAGATTTGCATTATCACTGAAAATTAAATATACCAGTTGGAAAAATGTCTATGGAGGCCCATATTATTATGAACAGCAGAGGGCACTACAGCATCATTTGTACTTAAAAACAATAATGCAAGAAATAAAAATTGTGTAGGCAGTGTGTCCATCTCACATCACAACAGTATATATCTATCACAGTATATTTATTTTATGCATAAGTAGTGTCTGTATGTCATGCACTAATGCAGGTTTACAATCCATGGCAACAAAATATAAAGCTTTTTATTTTGTTAAAATATGGTAACTCACCACACTGAGGGTGAAGACGCCCACAGCGGCCGCCGTCATGACCGTCCACTGTATGAGGGACCAGAACTTGCTCAAGAAGCCACGTGTGCACGCACACCTATGAGTAAACACATGATATCGTGATGATGTCATTTCTGGCTTGTGTCCTGTCACTATAGCCATGGGCTGAGCTTCAGTGGAGGACAAATACATACTTTAACATGGCCGCTACGGCTTCCCAGGTGAACGACAGCACAGCAACCCAGATAGTGGGCACGTGAATGAACTTTAGAAACTCGTCAAAGTCATTTTGTGTGAAACCTGAAGTAAAAAAATGTGATACGTGTATTTAAGATACAGTCTTGCTATTCCAGGCAAGCAGACTAAAAATACTCAGAGACAAAGCGCTACAGAACAAAAGACTCACTTGTTTGGGATGACAGTGTTTTTTCTTCCCAGTTAATCTGCAGTTTGAAGAGTTTGACTTCACTGAACAGAATCAAGACGTAGACAGACAACTCCACCAGCAAAACCAGGATGGAGACCAAAGACTGTGTCCATGCTGAAATGACACAGAACCAACATCAAAAACATGACATGATGAATACTTGTGTGGTACTGACAGAACACACAGATTGCATGGGAGTGCATCCAAATGTCAGATTTAACATCTTACAATTTCTAATTTAATAACAGCAATATTGAGATAATAATGAGCCCTTTGATCTGATCATTAAGTCTATTTCACTAACTAATGTCTAATGACTAATGTCAAATCACTTTTAATGCGCAATAATTAATGAACGTTAACCAGAGTTATCCAGTGTTCCTGTTGCAGCACTGAAAGTTGCATTGGATAAAAATGTTAATGTGGCAAATTAATAAATGAGTAATTAGGTCATACTCTTGGTCTTTTTCTTCTTTTTTTGACCAGCAGATGAGATGAAATGATCGTCGTCCAGCAGTGAGAAGCTCAGGGCGATGCTCAGCAGATTCAGAAGACTGCAGCTGCCCATGAGGATATGGCAAAATTGGAGAATTAGCTAAAGAAACAAAGAGAGAGGTAAGTGAAAATAAACCGAAGTCTCGCAGAAGAACATAAAGAGTGGCCAAACTTGAAGGAATTGTCAAGTTGTCATCTAGCGTTGAGGTTGCAAATTGCAACCAATGGCTCACTCCACTGCTCACCCCATTTGAAGCACTACGGATGCCGTCAGAGGACAAAGATGTCGTCAAGTTTTCATGATAACATATTTACGAAACGCGTTCTGTAGAGCAGTTTAGGGCTACTGTAAAACCAACATGGCGAATTTTAAGTAAGGGGACCCGCGGTGTATGTATATAGAAATAGCTCAACGGGTTATTATGTAAGGTCTTCATACACCTCTGAAGACATAGTTATGGACATTATATGGCATTTCTGTCAATAGATCCTCCTTAATCTTACACATTTTGACTCACAAAACTAAAATGGTGCTAAAATCTAAGCGGCTAGTCTTTCCAAAGGGGTTTAAAGCATATGCAGAATATTATAGGTAACAAACCTGAATATAAAATCCAACAAGCCTCAAACGCCGAATGGGGGCAAAGAACATCAGAAGAGGCACCACGATCTCACAATGCAACAGAACCATGGCTTCAAACCTCAGCAGCCACTCGGGGAGCTGCTGGACGTACCAGGCCAAAGGAGTGGGGCTCATCTGGTTCTCGAAATGATGACTCAATGCTGCAAAAGAGGTAGCTTGAACTTTCAAAACACTGTGTTTCCTGATTCGTGTTTTCATTGACTTGACAAAAATGCTAAGTATCTTTAAACATTCACGACAGATCGGTACAAAAGGAATGCCTGGGATGCTTCACTATATTTGCACCATATGACAATGTTAAAATGATTCAGGGTACCTGAGAGCTTCCACCAGGCAGGGTCTTCGCTGGCCAGCTTACTCACACCTGTGCAAAAGGTCAGTCGGAAGAACAGCCACCGAGTCAGCCAGAAGGTCACAGGGTCGTGGTCCCTGCACACGGAGTGACCCCGCAGCAAGCCGAACGGAGCTACAAGCACGGCCAGAAATCCAGCCTCCAACAGCAGCATGTCCCTGTGAAGACAACAACATTTTTTTTATGCTTTAAAGCATCTTGTGTGTGCCGCTAGCCGAAATGGAATTACAAATTTGGCCATAGGACCTTTGTGCCATGTTTGTATTCTTTTGCGAATTATTATTCACTATCAATTCTTTGCAAGCAAACGTTGGTTAAACTCAATGAGACTCACCATTCCGAGCGAAGGAAGTCACCCCCAACCTATAAAACAAATCAATTTATTAAATCACACTGAATGATGACTCACACAAGTCAAAAGCTCTTTAAATAAAAAGCTTAATGCATTTAAGTGATTTTATATTCTCAAGCCATGGATACAATTCACACATGGCAACGTGAGATCAAGAGTAGGATACAATTGCTATAAATAAATCTGTACTAACATTATATATGGAGAGGTAGAGGGCCCACAGGCAGAGGTAGATCAGACTGTCTCTCAAGAGCCCGAGTAGCACCGCACCCAGACTGATCACCACTCCAAGCACACAGATGAGCTCCAGGGCATGTTGGGGCTCCAGACCCAGAGACGGGCCCAGCCACAGCAGGGATGGGGAGGCCTGAAACTGCCCCAGCAGGGGACGCTGCACCTTAGGCACCAGCAGGCGCACGGGGACCATACCATCATCGCCATACAATCCTGTCGAAAGACACAAGCAGACGCCTGGCTGACATCATCAAGGCCACGTCATTCCAACCAATAGCCGTCTGCGGTACCGCCTGATCGATTCAAATCAAGCCCCACCCCACATTTTATTCTTTCTCTGAACGTCAACAAAACGGGTTGCACATGCTGTTTAGTAATGACTTTATTATCGTAGTGATGAGCGAGACGTATATGGAAAAACAGATCATATGTCATCAGCTCATCACTCTTGGGAAACACATTGGTGACAGATTCCCACTAGGGGATGCATGGATAAAGTGTTGTGTTTGTTCCGTGACATACTAAATAAGACAACATGTAAACATTATTTTAACGAAACAATATTATCTGCCATGCCGACGAACACAACCTTGTGTGGCTTTTACAACCATCTGTGGGTGCTTGCTTACAGGGACAGGGAGTGAACAAATACACAGCACGTGAGATCAGGAAAGACTACTTGACGGTCGGTTACAAAACATCTTTTAAGGTAACTGAACTTTCTCTTAATGGGAACGGCAGTTGACAAAGTTACATGTCCACATTTCTGACACACATGCCACAGCAAGAGTGAGCACATAGCATAGTCTGGTTTTAGTTAGAGAACAGGCTACGCATTGTGCCAAGGCCAACAGATGAATCATGGCTACTTCTCTCTTGCTCTCTTTGATTTGAAGAAGTTATTCTGGCATAAAACCCAGCTCTACCACAAGATAACTCCCCAACCCCCTTAAAATCACAATGCATTGTGGGATATGCTCAATAGAGAATTGAAAGGGTTATCTTCATTTGTGTGTGATTATAATTTGGGATGCATTTGGTGATAAACAAACACCACAATGTTTCTTTAATAACCATATATGAGAGTTTTATTGTTGTTACCTGCACTGCATAACTTATTAATAACTAAATGAGAAAAAACCTCATGCATACTGCAAATTTTTTATTAAAACACTATTTCCCCATTCTGCAGTATTTATAGATACATATTGTATTCAGTTTACTGTACATTCATACCCAGAAATATGCAAGACCATCTCTAAATATAATATAATATATAAATATAATAAAATGTACCTTTATATACAGCATGAATAACCTATGTACTTATGTAACTTTCTAACGTTTTGGTCAATATGCTGTTACATGCATTCAATACAACTATACTAGTTCAACCCTACTTAACTCAAAACGCATTGTTGCATAAACAGTTGATTGTTTTGCATGGAAATACAGGTTGTTGCACGATCCACATGGCATACATGTGAAACACTGAATGCTTATCTGTATGCACAAAAGGCCCTTCAAACGATGACGGGTCACTCACTGTGCTATGCGTACTCATCACTAACTG